>MIEF01005667.1:0-334399 GCA_001870725.1 Taenia solium | reverse complement strand
TAATCCACCTCCATTTGTGCCAACACCCCACTTTTCTCTAACTAACACTTTTACACCCAATTCTCTACTTTTATGTTTATAGTAGACTGCTTCACCCTTACGCTCTCCCCATTTAACACATTTTTGACTCACTTCTCCGTCACTCCCCACTTTCACCACAGTACTCACTCGGAGTGACCTCAAAATTATTGAGGCATCACTGCTGCGTGTTTTTCAGGTTACCGAGTCAATATAAAAGTGCAGGCTAGGCGCCAACACTGTTGGTTTTAATAAGGACTTGTCAACTGGTATTACTTCGACAGCTACCCGAGGTGAAAGATGGTACAATGTTATGGGACAACTGCTTTAAAGAATAAAATTTTGTAGGATGGGGAAGGTGTGGTAATGGTGGGCTGAAATCGTATCTGTGGTGGAGACAGGAAAAACGAGAATTGCAGTGATTGACAGCATAACACCACGTCATGGTCTATGAAGGGCAATGGGTGCGGTTACACAGTCTTTCAATTTAGTCAGTTGGTTGATCGGTTGGCTGATCGGTTGGTTGTTTGGTTGGATAATTAGTTTGTTGATTGGTTGGTTCGTTTATTGGTTAACTGGTTAATCTATTGATTGGTTAGTTAATCGGCTGGTTGATTGGTTTGTTAATCATTCTGTTTGTTGGTTGGTTCGTTGGTTATTTAATGTGGTGAAGCTGGCACCACAATTGTGGGCATCACAGAACCCATCCATTAGAGTAGCAACTTTGAAGTCTCAGAGTTGCCAGTGAGGTTGTATCCAATATTGTTAGTTATGTAAAGATTCATTTCTTCTAATTCTGCCGGTCAGATCACCTAGCAAAGTTTGGATAGAAAACTGGTTATTAGCATTTCATGCTTAAAAACAGGAAGTGGATTAGAGCACTGAGATAATTAGAGACGCATTGTGGATTATGAAAAGTGATCATTTATGCTTGTGTTATTGTATATGCTCGAATTTACTCGTATACCCGCAAATGTCAAGCTCTATTCGCACACAGTGTCTATCACGAATGCTATTGGAGGTGGCGTACGGATTTGTGCAGTACATGGGTAGGATTGAGTTGATGACTTTGAGTGGAACACAAAGTCGTACTCGAACTGGTGGTCGAACCTGGACTGGAGTTAAAGGGGGGGAAATAAGACTGTGCAGGAGTAAGTAACAAGATTTCGTGGAAGTAAAAGTGCTTCGGACTAACTCGATGGAAATAAACAGGCAACCACGCGGAAGAGTCCAGACTCTTGGCATTCCTTCAGTGTCCATTAGGACTTCCCCTTAAATGATACTGCCGGTATTAGTCCATTTGTTCCCTGAAGCTGCCGCCTTGGCTGTCAGGTAGGCGAACTAGACACGGGATCTCACTATTCAGGTAAAAACGCGGTTAGGGAAATCGTGGAAGAAGCCATCCTAAAAGGCGTAGTAACATGAACATTAGCTGGGTGATACCAGCTTTTGAAATCCTTATTTAAGCTAGCCTGCCACTCGAAATGGTTTGCTTGTCAAGCCAACAGAAGTTTCATGGTTATGTGGACCACGTTGATGGTCTAGGAATCGCCAAACTCAGTAACCCACCAGCAGCCATCGTAATCCCAAGATATTAGGTATTTGATAAGCCTATGCTTCTCGACTAAAGCGTCTTCATTGGGAGGGAGGGGTAGAGATTTTAGGCTTAGTTAAACCACCACCGCATTGATAAATAAAGGAGCAAATGAGTGAATGGGGCGCGAAATAGCTGTGGTACGGTTAGGCAAACAATTGAATGAGAAGAGGATTTAAAGAATGTTTAGGTGCTTGTATTAACACGTCACGTCTAAGCCCATCTGCATGTTTTCGACGCAAGAAGTCTACTGCAGCAATACTTTAAAAGCTTTTAAATGCTTTAAATAAATTGCCTAACGTTTTAATGCATTACGATGCATTTATCCCACTTAAGATACACGGACACATCTAGAAAAAGAGTTCCTCGTCTTCTAATGTGAAAGTGCCAAACCGCCTTTTGCATGAACGGTAAAAGCCTTGATACTGTCAACACTTTTATTATGGTTGTAAAGAGCCCGCATTAGTAAAAATCCATAATTATTACCACTTTGCAGACAACCTTACTGTTTGTCTACGGCAATGCAGGTTTCTAATAACTAAAGTCTATGCCGCTAGAGGTGCAATAATATACAGGTCAAAAAACAAAATTTTAAATTCTGCGTTGGTAATTTACCTGCCTCCGTTAAGCCGAAAAGTGATCTGGTGGCATAGTTTTAAAAAACCAATGTGACAAATGCTGAAGTGCTTTATGTTTCTCTCAAAATCGGAAAACTTTTAGTACGGTTGAATACAACATGAGTGTCCTAGCTCCTTAAAATAGGTTTCTATGCGATCCTTCTATCCTTATGCAATTCGAATGTGATTTTATTACATTGTATTAAAAGTAACAAGGTGCTGACAACAATGCTGTAATGCATGGCGTAAATGGACTGCATAAACATCAAGCTTGCTATGCCTTACGCATCTTGTTCATATTGTCAAGGGATTTCCAGCGTGTCTTCCTGAAGTTATTTTTTTTTAGTGGTTCATGCAAAATTTATACCCGCTCCAAGGTCATTTGTGCCCCCAACTTAAAGTCCTCCTGTCCAGGGTATCAGTTTGGTGTGCGTGTCTGCATTTTCAACCGTCTACAACGCGATGGCGCCCATTCTCGGATATTGGAATATTAAAGGAGTGGGTGTGACACATTTCTTTCAGCATAGTACTTTCGAAATGAGGCTTAATGGGTTGGAGCCTTAGTGGCAGTTATTAAACATTTTATTCGACTGCAAGTTCTTTCGACCTGCAAAATATTTGTCATTCAGTTCTATTGGGAAACTATGCGCATTTGCTTAGTTGGAATTTTTTCTGCTTTTTAAGTCCGATTTATTTCATTGTGCATAGCGTGCGGAACAGATTCGTCTTCTGTTAAAATACCTGGGAGTCGAGTCCACTTACACGCAGTACAAGCTTGGTCCAGGTGGATGAAGGTGGTTTATCTTACGCTTCGCCTTCAGCTCCGACCTATGATCGTAGTGCATGGCTGTCAGAGAAGTTCTTGCTGGGTCTGGATTTTCCAAATATAGGTGGCCCATTCATGTCTCATCTACGACTAACGTCTTTCCTAATTGCCTTACTACATCGATGGCGACTTTAAGTTGACTCAGTTGGGGGCTATTTTGGAGTGCACTGCAGACGAGCATGGCATGAGTGAGTTTGGGTTGTTGTTCGTCATGTAACTCCTCCTAATGCTACTGAGCTGTCGCCATTTGTTTTGGTTTGTTTGGATTGCAGTTCCCAATTGCAAAAAGCAACGCGCGTTGCTACATATGCTTCAATGTGAAGTGATGGATTTGCGCGTGTCCTTTGTAGACCACTTTATTAATCCCGATTGTGTAAGTTGATATTTTATGGAAGCAATGATGGGAATTCTTATGGTGGAATTTTTCCTTTACTCTGATTCGCTTTGCCTGCCACAGGAGCAGTTGAAGCATAGGTTCTTGGAGATGCTAGTACAGAAACTGCCATACTTTGAGGCCTATTTGGGAGAAAAGGAATGGCTTACCGGTGAAAACGTGAGTGCATCTCCTACGCCTATCTGCTCGTAGTCTATTTTTGGGTGGTTTCACCACCTATTGCCATTTTATTTGTTTCGTTTTGTTGTCCTACATGCTTTGAGGTGAAGTGTGTCAAGACAAATGTTGTCTTTTTTGTTCACAGATAAATTATCCCGACTTTAACCTGTGCGATCTGTTAATGCGTTTGATGGAGTTTAATCCAAAATGTCTGGAACAGTATCCTAAACTGCAGGTCTACTTGACACGTTTCGAGGTAATTTGATTCTTTGTTTGGTATTGGTGGTATGGTTTGAGGTCCTATCTACTGAGTATTTTTAACTTTTCTTACTTTCAGAACTTGCCTAAACTGAAGGACTACTTTCACGAAGTAGTTTAAGACTGGCCCTTACAGTGGAGCAGGTGCGAAATGCCGTCGTGACAATTAGGTGATTGTTGTTTTCGCTTTCTACCATTGTTGTGCTTGATAGCATGAATCGTTTGATTAATAGACTGTAGGCAATATTCATTGACGCAAAGTGTTTTGACTTTTCAAACGGTTGAGACGGGCAAGAGCGGAGTTATTTGCCGCATAGAAGGTGCGATTGCATCGGTTTCATCGACACTGGTTCAAATTGGACAAATCCTCTAGTCTTGATGCTACTTCGACTTGGAAAGTCATTGCCGTTGATGCTGGACACTTCGGTTGTCACTGTTAGGGAGTGGATTTAGAAGGCTTCTGTAATGCCAGCGTTTGCACGATCGTTAGTCCTATGCGACTTCGGTGAGTTCAGCTTGTGGCGTCTGAAAAGTTCCATTGATGAAGGACACCTATCAAGAAACTGATTTATTATCTGCCTTACGTGGAACAAATTATGATAAACGAAAGATGAGAGCCCAAAGATTGTGTGAATTAATCAAGCACTTTTGGAGGTGATGTAAAGCTTGAGGTCCTCAAGTTCAGAACTAATTTGATGTTGGCTGGGGGAGACGTCTGGCATCGTTAGAATGGCTAACAAGAGCTGTCCCGACACTTTGGTGGATTGCCCTCTTTGGTGCCTCCTTAAATATGATCGGTCTTTATCATGCTTTACCCGGTGAAAACGGCTGTACTTATGCGACCCTGCCAAGAATGGATGGTGATTTGAAGTTCACAAGGCTTATCACTCCACTTCCGCAGCGCCTTAGTTGTCACTTGGATGTAGCAACACAGTCGTGAACGGTTTGGACTCATTGAAAGGGGATGCATTCTCGGGAGAATCCGTCGCCAGAAATGCTCCTTCTTCCTTGCCGCTGTCAGAGGAATCTCATCACACATGGTCACACTTCGTCAACTTCACCGTCCAAAATCAAACTACCCGCATTTCATTTTCGCTTAGTGCTTCTTATTCATTTCTACTATAAAGTGGCAGAAGGAGCTACGCATGTTGTAATTTGTGTCCATGAAGGAGTCCCACGTGGTTATTCAAGGAGTTAGTGGAGAGAGCGTTGTCCAAAGGCAGGATTCAGCTACCAAGGCAATTGTAAAGGTGGTAGTAAGACGATCGGCGTGTTCAGTTAGACAAGACGAGCGATATGTGCTTCGTGTGGTTGTTTTTTTTTTTTGTTATTCGTAAACACACGTCACTTCTGTCTGCCCTGAGATTTTGTCGTTGATAGATGAGGGACTGAGTGGATGGAGCGCTAATGGATTTTGGTTTGATAAACTTAACTAATGAGGGCAGGAATGCATTAATCGTGGCTGCGATTAAGTGTGTTGTAAACAACTGATCGAAGTGGACCACGGAAGTGGAGTCAGACGATTGAGATTCCTATTTGTTGTTGGTGGTAGAATTTCGCGGAGTCTTAAATTCCATGATTCACCATTGCGGCAAAAGAGTCCACAAAAAAAGAAGCAGCTTTTAGCTAGATGGTACAAGCCCTCGAAAACCTTATTTGAGTGGTCAACTCCGACCAAAACAACTGAAGACAGACGTATTGCGGTCTAACTTATGCAACAAAAGCCCTTTTTAGCCCTGGTCTTCTCATATATCCTCGGTTGACTTCATCTGGCCCGCTGCCTCCTCTTACATGATTGAATTCATTACTGGTGCAAAGAAACGCGTATTTCCATCAACTATTCACCTTCATTCTAGCGGTTTCTTTAAACATTGAGTAGGCGAGACGGTTGTCAGGCCCTCAGCTAGCATTTCCTTGCTATTGTCGGCTCTTTTGTGTCAATCAACTTCCTTCACTTTGGTCTGTGCCAGCTGTTGAACCAAGAGATGGGGTCTGAGTTAAGGGGTCTGAAGAAGCATTCCCAACTGCAGGCCTACTTGATGTATTTTGTAGTAACTCGATAAACTGCTGGCGACTGGAATCCTCCCACTATCCTTCTGTGAAAGTTACGTCTGATTGCAGTAGTGAATGGCTGATTGTCTAGGACAGAAGGCTAAAATCTACAGAAAGTGTTAATGAAGCGAGTCGTTTAAGAAATGTCTTTGACTATGAGATCCTCGGATGCAGGACTTGTTTGATGCATTCGAGCCTCATTATTAGTAACCGTGACGATAGCTGAGGGACGGCAGTCAGGCCTCGTTGAATCGCCAGTAGAATCTGTCTCGGAGTTATGTCCGTTGCTGTCCACTAAACTCATGTCGGTATAATCCAGTGAAAATGGATCCATCTCAAGCAACCTATGTGATCCTGTCAATAAGTGGATGGAAGGCTGAAGAACGCAAAGCCTGTGGTATTGCATTTCCAAGCTGTAGGTGGCATAACAACCCACACCAGAGTCCGCTTGTGACTTGACAATGGCAGACGACTGTTTGGACATTTATGGAGGGGGAGGAGAAGGGGAAGGGGAAGGGTATACACCTGCCTCCCTTAAGGGAAATGCATCTCATGTGGCTGCACCTAACCATCATTGTCATTAAACCTCCATTTGTTTACAGCTCACTCCCACTTGATACCTCTCTGTCGAATCCACCGCCAAGTGGCATAAGGAATTCTGTGCGCCCAGAAAAGCGGACAACATGGTTGTTCAAGTAATTCTGGTATTTGCATCGGCCAAAGGCATAACTTGGCCATCAAGGGATTCACGGGAACTGTAGCAAACTGGCAGGCGTGTCTAATTAAGCAGAATGGAATATTTATTTTACAACATAATTTGACAACCCTAAACACACAGCAGAAACACATGTCTCATGTTTGCCTGGAAACACCTTGGTAGGTCCAGACGGTTGATCAAAAACAACCTCTCAACTGGGCGAACCTCACAAAATTCCTAAAAGAAAATTGGAACCCCAATATTTCTCTTTAAGCCTTGATAGTCTGTTAACTTCTCCCATGGTGCTATGGCAGATTATGTCCCGTCACCCGATATTTTATCGACCTAAGACAACAATAAAACTGCTGTACACTTCGGCAAAAGCAGCAACAAGTGAAGTGGTGGAGCGTCAATGAGCTCATACATGCTAGAGTGGGTGATTGAAAATGGGAACAAATTTGATAACTAGGTGCTTACGCTAGCAGTCAAGCTTTCCCATGTACAACCGCGGGTAGGACATTGAGGCGTATTTCGGTCTCTAATGTCGACGGAAAAACTCCTAATTTGCATTAGGCCATCAGCTTTTATAATACCTCTAGTAACACACTGTTTAAATTTGTCTCGAAAAAATGCATTTACGAAGGTTACGCCCATCCTTAAATCACAATACCTCACCGTTAGTTGCAAAAAATTAATGTCACATAAGGTAGCGGCAAATTTTATCTACGCTTCCCCTAAACTTGCCTCCACGTATTTTATTTTAAGCTTGTACTTATTTTGAACCCAATTTAGTTTATATGTGTTTGCATTGAACACTGCCCAACTCTGCAAAATGTGGAGCGACAATAACTTCACCTAAATGATGAACAGTTATAAAGCCGAAATTTGTTAAGACCCGTTTTTAGCCAAAGCACTAGATCAATGCACAAAATTTGTAAGAGCATTAAAATGCATTTGCATATATTTATAAATTACTATTTGCGCAATTCAAATCATCTCGAAGGTCATTCCGGCTGGTAGGAGGCTTTGGTCCCCAATTGAAATGTCTTTTTAGTTCTCGTGCCCGCATTTCTTTCAGCTTGTACCGCAATGGCGCCCATCCTCGGATATTGGCATGTTAAAAGAGTGCGTATGACCCTCTTCCAGTGCAATTCGTATAAAACTAGGGATTTTGAAATTGGAAACTTGATGTCCATTTTAATTGATATTATATCTTATACCACGCCCGTTAGTTTACCGCAGTTACCTTTGTCGAGTTTAAGTGAAGACCTTTCGAATCCAACTTGTTTCTTCTTGCTCAGATTGGGGAACGAATCCGTTTTCTTCCGAAATACCTGAGAGCGGAG
Source organism: Taenia solium (assembly GCA_001870725.1). Lineage (NCBI taxonomy): Eukaryota > Metazoa > Platyhelminthes > Cestoda > Cyclophyllidea > Taeniidae > Taenia > Taenia solium. The sequence goes on along the minus strand of MIEF01005667.1, from coordinate 326,438 downwards.
TTTGTCGACAAGCAATACAAGCTCGGTCCACGTAGGTGACAGTGTTTTGTATCTCACCCGCCTTCTGCAGCTCCTACCTATGATAAGAGTGGATGGCTGCCAGATAAGTCCTCGCTGGGTCTCGACATTCCCAATGTAGGTCGTCCCTTCATATTCCATCTACAACTAACGTCCCCGATAGTTGCCGTACTACATCGACGGTGACTTCAAGTTGACTCAGTCGGGGGCAATTATGGAGTACATTGCTGATATACATGGCATGAGTGAGTTTATTTTGCTTGTCGACTGTCAGGTTATTGAGTCTGACTAAGTGGAGCTGTCCGTGCTTACCTTGAATTGCAGTTCCCGAATGCAAGAGGCTACGTGCTGTGCTGCACATGCTTCAATGCGAGATTGTGGATTTGCGCACGTTATTTTTCAAGGCCTGCATTAGCTTTGACTTTGCAAGCAATTTCTTTACATAAACATTAATGCATTTTCATTGTGTGGAATTTCCTCTGAGCTTTGAGTGCTTTTGATTCTTTTAGAAGTTGGAGGCAGTATTTTTTGAGGCGTTTGCCTAGAAACTGCCACAATTCGAGGCCTATTTGGGTGAAAATTAATGGCTTACTGGGGAAAATGCGAGTTTATTTTTCTGCCGCTTGATCAGTATATTTTAACTATTGACTAGATTTGATGGTTTCGTGGCACTTTACCACGATTTTTTTGTAGTCGCCAGCACATCATATGGTGAGATTATCGCTTGATTTTAACCTCAGTCTTTTCTCTTGTTTGTAGACAAATTATCCCAACTTTGCTTTATGCGTTCTTTTATTAGAGATGACTGCTTTTGAGCCAACCTGTCTGACGGAGCTTCCCGAACTGCAGGCCTACCTCGCACGTTTTAAGGTAATGGAATAGACTGTTTTGTATTGGTAGAAGTGTGGGTTTGGGCCTAACCGACTGAGACTTTCGTCTTTTCTTTTTTTGCAGAAATCGCCTGCACTGAAGGATTACCTAGCTTCGAAGTAGCTTACAAGTGATCCTTGCAATGGCACAAGCGCAAAATAACGTGGCAATAATTAGATGATTGTTTCTTTCATGGCACTGTTGTTTGTTTCTAACCACTTTTTTGCTTGGGTTGTTTGATTAATAAACTAAAGTCATATTTTGTCCTGGCGAATTGTTTAATCTGGACTTTTCGGAATGATTGTAATCTGTTGGAGTGGGGAGGGGGTATGAGATGAAGCTGCTTGCAGCCCATGGGGTGTAAGTGCCTCAAGCTTGATGCAGATGGAACCACTGTCTGGATTGCATTTGGGCCCTTCTTATGATGTCCGGTAGAAGATCTAAGCATTGGGGAATCGAGAGCAGGATCTATCTCATGTTCTAGTACATCACTCCATTCCGTGCTAGTACATAATTAACCCCTCCTTTCGAATCACGATCCAATGCTAACGGTCGTTTATCCATCTCAAACTTATGTTATTCTTGCGATGACTCCATGAAGAATAGGTGGTGGGATGCAGCTCACGGCGCCTGTCTGTCCGTTGTTGCTATAATCACCCGTCGACGCATTTATCGGGAGTGGATGTGCTCCCAAGTCTTTGTTGGTATTAGGCTCCGCATCGAGGCCCACCTGGCTTACGATTACAGCCCACTGTTGTTTGCTTACATCCGATCTGGTCAATCGGGAGTATCACCTCACAGGGGCACAAATCACCTACTTCTCTGGTCAAGTTTCTACTGGCCCCGTGTGGTGAATGTGGAGACAGCCATGAGCACGATCTGGCTCCTCAGGTGCTGGTAAAGGCGGTAGTAAACTGACCAGGTTATTTTTTTTTTTCTATAAGCACTCGTAAACACACGTCACTCCTGTCTGCTCTGTCGTTTTGTCTTTGATAGATGTGGTGGTGAAAGGGTGGAGCTCCAGTGAGTTAAAGTTTGATGGATTGAAATAATGACGACAGTGATCCACTAATTACGCCTGTCACCGACCTCAGGAGTAAACGATCACCTAAATGAAACTCATAAAAGAACCCAAACCGTTAAAATTCCTTCCTGTGTCTAAAAACTTTCTGTTGAAGACTGTTGCTTGTAGAATTTCGTGTAGTCTCCAGCTTCGACATGAGGTGTCCCCTGCCACCGGCCTGTTGATCAAGCTGGTGAACTCGGTATTGAGCCTAGCCAGGTAGCGACAAATGTAGTTGTTGTAGTAAACTACAGAATGCCCCGAACAGGAGACGAAAGCCTACAGAGAGTGAGAACGAAGTGAGTGATTTGAGAAATTCAGTAGTGCATGTAATGCTCAAGCCCGAAGTCAGTATTGAATTGCATCCAAGGCCTTTTGTGGTGGCCGTGGTGATGCGACGATAGGCCATTTTTGTAGAGAGGTGACCGAAATCGTGAAAGCGTTACCACGATTAGTCTCTGATTCAAGTTGATCGCCATTTTGACCCACTTATCTGGCGGTAGACCTGCCAAGAATGAACGGAAGGGTAGAGCGCACGAAGTCAGGCTGGCTCCACCGCTTTCGAGATCGCTCATGATTTTACTGCCTCGCTTGTAGGCACAGCGACCTACGCGACCGCACTTTACCAGCGTTATCATTTAACACCCTATGGTCGCATTTTAATCCTACTTGAGGATCTTCTGCCATGGCGACTCCGGAGTGGAAGGAAGAGCCAAGTATACCGTGCCGCGCGCGTAGGATGGCGGTCTACATGGTTATTCTGGGAGCTAGGTGGTGCCTTGGGCCCCAGGGCACGATTTGGATGGTGAGGAAATCATGACGGTGGCAGTATACTGGGAGGCGCAATCAGATGGAGAAGCTTTTTAGCCCTCGATGACATTCGTGTACGCTTTGACGGGGCAGTTGAACAGATGACACTAAACTCACCGATTCCCCGGGACAAAATACAGAACACTTAACTTCTTCCCAAAAAAACTGGATAGTCTTCCAGCCTTTCCTACAACACTCAAATAAAGGGTGCCCTCATACCAAAAGTTATGAGAGTGGAGCAAGAAGAAGGTGGACTTATTAAAATTTGCTGGAACTGTTACTTCCAAGTCGCTGACTTCGTTTAGGCAAAATTACATAAATATGCGGAGAGTGAAAGAATTAATAAGGATGCTAGCACTAATGTGTCATGTTTGTAATCGCCGTGAGTTCTTCTGACAAAAGAAGTCATTGAATTTATGCCCTTACCTTTTCCATTAAGCTTGCGTTGAGGGAATTTCCAAATCATACCTCAACAATGGGTGACTACAACATAATCTCAAAATACTGTTGAAAACTTGTTATTTTTAAGTGGCAAAATGCAGTATGACTGCAAAGCTTTGTTTGTTTGGACTGCTGGTTTCGGTCACTTGGGTAGCCATATTGTACTAGCCGGTTGGCCAGCACTCGGGCCGTGCCAACAGCTCCCCAATCCCTCTGTTTCCAGAATATATATTCTGCCCTAATGCTATGCCCTCTTTTACCTTAAAGGAAGTCTCAAAACGCTACAGTGACTACCTTTCATTTTGTTCAGCTATGCGCTTAAAGTTCCGAGCACATCAATCTTCCCTGTATGAACTTCCGCTATGTGGTAGGGCATTCGCCATGGCGTGTGATACGGCTCCTATAAACAGAATTTACTGCAGTTCGAAAGTCGCCCATTGTAAACTAAACCCTTCCTTAAAAATGTGTTTTTGTTCCATGAAGCAATTATAAACATCTGTTTAATGGAAAACGCAACTAAAGTTTCCTTTAAATTAGTAGATCGATGAGACAAGTGAATACGTGGGAGGAATCTCAAAGTCCTTAAGACCCACAAAAAAGACGTAATTAAAAAACCCGAAAGCTACCATTTCTTTAGCCACATATGACACTTAATGCAATTTTTAAATACCACAACTTATATGACAACATCATTGTTTTGCTCACAGTGCAACCTAATTGTTTTGAATTCAATAAAAAGGTATGTAAGTGCGAGGCAAAAGGCCATACCTTTAACCGGCTGATGTTTGCGTAATTCAAATGCGTCCTAAAGGTCATTTTGTGCGCATTGTATGGTAGTGTCCATTTGGGATGTCTGATTTGCATCCTTGCACCGCGATAGTGCCCACTCTTGGATATTGGGACATTAAAGGGGTGGGTGTGGTACCCTTTTTGCAAGAAAAGACCTTTACAATGGAGGCGATCGAAAATGGATCTTTAGTGCCTATGTTATTTGATGCTGCACATAACAGTATTTTCATTTGTTCTATGAACTATTTTAACTTACTTTTGCGTGTAATTACTTGCAGTCGCTTGGAAGTCATTAAAATCATTTCATTCCGGCTTGCTTTTTGCCTAGCTCGGTGAGCAGATTCGCATTCTGCTGAAATATTTGGGCGTGGAGTTTATTGACAAGAGATACAATTTTGGTCCAGGTAAGTGGCACTGTTTCGTCTCTCATCTACCGTCTCTAGCTCCAGCCTACGACCGTAGTGCCTGGTTATCGGAGAAGTTCTTGCTGGATTTGGACTTTCCTAATGTAAGCGGCCCCTTCATGTTCCATCTACAACTAATATCTTTGATAGTTACCCTATTACATCGATGGCGACTTCAAGTTAACTCAGTCAGGGGCTATTATGAGGTACATTGCTGATATACATGGCATGAGTAAGTTTGCTTGGTTTGTTCTTTGTCAGGTTATTCTGCCTGATGCTCTTTAGTCCTTGGCACCTGTTCTGTAATATATTTGGATTGCAGTTCCGGATTGCAAAGAGCAACGCGCGCTTCTGCACATGCTTCAAGACGAGGTTGATGATTTACGCACATCCTTTATGGACATTTATTACCGGCCTGATTGTGTAAGTCGATACTCTATGGACCCATTGATAAGAATCAGCAGCGTTGACCTTCTTCTGAACCCGGATTACTTTTGCCTTCCACAGGAGGAGCTAAAGCCAGGTTTTTTGGAGACGCTGGCACAGAGACTGCCACGATTTGAGGCCTTCATGGGTGAAAAACAATGGTTTTCTGGCGAGAAAGCAAGTGTATTTTCGTAGCCTGTCTAATTTTGATGCACTTTTCTCCCGATTTTTGATTGCCAAGTGCGCGCTATAGTTATTGTTATTGCCAGCACTGCAAATAGAGTGATTGTACAACATGTGTTCGGTGGTGCAGTGTATCGACGCAAACGTTGTCTCTTTTGTGTGTAGATCAACTATCCTGACTTCGCTCTGTGCGATCTGTTAATGCAGATGACGAAGCTTGAGCCAACCTATCTGAAGGAGTATCCCAAATTGCAAGCCTACCTGTCGCGTTTCCAGGTAATCGGATCGACTGTTTGAGATTGGTGAAAGTGTGGTCTAAAATGTTTTAGCATTTTCCATTATTTTTTTCTTTGTAGAACTTGCCTGAAATGCGGGATTATATGATTGCAAAGTAGTTCAAAACTTGTCCTTGAGTGTAAAATCGGTGTTACTGCTGTCATTTCTTATCATCATTTCGCTTGATAGGATGAGTCGTCTGATTAATATAACGCGGCCAAATTTTGTCTAGGTTGTACTCATGGAGGAAACTTTTGGAAGGGGTTTAAGTGGACGGTGAAATGCGGCTACTTGCAGCACATAATTGTGCCTACATCAGTTCTGCTGGCAGTGTTTTATCGTTGACAAGTCGGTCATTGAGCCTGCTGCTCTTTGACATTTCATGGGTGGACTGTGAACCTGATTCCCTCTTAGGCGAAGCAAATGGCTTATGAGTTCTAAATGTATTCGGCGTGCTAAGTCTGTGGCTTTTTATGGGCTTCATTGCCGGGAAATTCTCATCAGGAAGCTGCTCTGTTCTCCAGCGATGCGATCCGACCCGGTCACACCCAAAATTCGCCTCAATATCCGTTCAAAGAAGCAAAAATACAATGGAGGTAGAATGAAACGCTGCGAGGCTTGAGGTTAGGAAGTCCAGAATTAGTTTGATGCGGCCAAAATCGGTGCCAAATTGCATTTGGGTTCTTGCATAGTGGCCGTGACATTGTGACGATAAACCAAGCTTGGGGCGTGAAGTCAGGCATCGCGGGATTGCCAACAGGATCTATCTCATCCTCTTGCATGCTGTTTTGAATTCCGCTGATCTCTTTGACGTGTCGACGTTGGGCTTGAATACTTATATCAGATTGTGCCATCAAGTTTTGTGATCCTGTCAGGGAGCGCTCGAAGCCTACCCACCCATCGTCACGTTGTTCGACAATGGAAGCCTTCCCGAACAGTTGTCAGCATGAGCTCCACTTCAAGGCGCACTTGATGCATAAAAATAGTTGACAACGGCTTGGATACTAGGGATGGATTCACATTGTAGTAGCTACGCTTTGCCAACTCTGTCGTCCTACATCCACTCATTTACATTTAAGTCTTACTTGTTGCCCCTCCACAAGGACGACTTTGAAATTGCAGAAAGATCTGCAAACGCTGTGCAATGGGCCGACGGAGGCGTTCCACCTTACTTCCATTCAGGGAAGTAGTAGAGTGGGAGTCGCCTCAATCCATGATTTGGACAAAGTGGCACTCATGAAAGCGGTAGTAAACAGGTGGAAGTGTATAGCTAAACAGAATGAGAAATATGCGTTCCGGGCTGTTGTTTTAGGCATTTGTAAACACACAGCACAGCCACTTATTTCATGTATACCTTAGTACACCTAAACAAACTCCACCGAAATGAGGGGCCCCAAATTTTCTCCTTAAACCTCAGTAATCCATTGGTCTCTCCAGCGCCACTCATCTGCCTAGTCTTCTTGTTCAAATAGTCTGAATGCGGAGGGAGAAGAAGAAATCTCTGAGTTCAAAAAACCATCACCTCATGGTCGTTGGTTTCTGTAAAAGCAGGATTAAATGATGGCGTGGTTGCATTAGCACGACATTTTCGTGCTCTCCTTGCATCTTTCCAGCACAGTCTTCTGTGTTGGAAGGAATTATGCGACTTTTTTAAACCACCTTGAAAGGACGTGATTCCACATGACACTAAGCCGTCAGTTGATCCCAAAACAGCCATTCGCCTTTGCGTTATCTTGATGTGCCAGGGCAGTGGACAACTCGAGACCAATTATTTGCACCTTCACTTGCAACAACATCTTCTCCAACGATTTTCACCTACAAACAGAGAAAGTTCTTAACTCCAATGCAAAAAAAAGCGTCGTTCTAAGTTGATAACAGGAAAGTCAAATAAATCCAAGAATGCTTATTAAAAGCTTGTTTTGCTGATGTCAATTCCTGGGTATGATTTACTTACGCTATCTTTCAAATTAATTGTGGAAATAACTGAGATGTCAGGGACATCTCCATTAGCAAAGGAACTAGTGATGCTGCAACACTTTATTTGTTCGAACTGCCGGTTTCGGCCACTTGGGCGACCACATGGTGCTAGCCAGTTGGCCGGCCCTCGAAACGTGCCGGCAGCCCCAATCCCTCTGTTTCCAGAACATGTGCATTCTACCCTAGTGCTCTGCCCTCTTTTACATTCAAGAAAGTCTTGGGACGCTATATTGGCAGCAGCGGGAAGCGGACCCGACTATGATGGATTTCTATCATGATCCATACCGCCTGTGGCAAACATTGCCGGTGTGAAAGAAGTGCATGTACTACGGATGGGAGAATCTCTGACATCCCATAATAAAAGGGCTGAAATCGACGTCCAGCTTCGGCACCTCCTCGCTCTCGTGTTCTGCAAGACAGTAATCAACAACTGAAGCGACACTAGCTGTAAATACCAAGCTTAGTGAAACTGCCAAGAGGAATCAGCGACTTTGTGGTCAAGCATCCTCCCTAAGCTCTGTCACAGGTTCTTGGGCAAATCGCCTCCCTTAGCCGATGTGTACATCTACAGATGCAGAATGTGCATGACACCATTCGACAGCATCGTTTTATGCTTCGCACACTTGGATCGCGTGCATCCTTTTCTTATGGGGCTTACTCGCCCCATTTGCTCAGGGTTCTACGATACCATCGGTTTAATCCCACGACAACAAAAAAGTCTAGAATCACAATATAAGTTGCGTGTGTCTCGATCTATTCAAAAAATTGGATACGTACGTCCATACGCATTTGCTGCACCGAGTGCTACGCAGAATTGATGTCACGAAAAGAAGACATGCTCTCAAATCTCGATAACTGGTACGATTAGCCCGTGGGTACTTCTCCCAATACAAATTCCGCTGTGATGGCTAACCAAGGGGAGCGTCGAGGACCACGCTCCAAAGAAAAGAGGGGTTATATAGTACTTTGCTTGTTCGAATTGCCGGTTTCGTTCACTTGGGTGGCCATATTGTACCAGTCGGTTGGCTGGACTCTGGGTCATGCTAGCAGCCCCCAATCCCTCTGTTTCCGACACATGTGTGTTCTGCCCTACTGCTATGCCTTCTTTTATCTTCAAGGAAGTCTCGAAAAGCTATAGATAACGCTGAATATTTTGGAGAAAAAAACGATTACCAAAAGTAGATGAAGAAACGCATTTAGACTTTTCGCCAGTTCCACTTTCTTTCTTTCTACCCAGTTAAAATATGTAGGACTTGCATAAAATTTAAAAACCACTTTCTGTAGCAATTTTATTGCATTTAGACAGAAAAAAACATTCTTTTTCCATCTGGTCAGGAATAAATAAGACCCAGTATTACTTTTCGTTCGATCTCCCTTTTTCCTTATCTACTACTAGCAATAATATATGATTAAAGTTTCTGAAAATACTTCACTAGCTCATTTTATATATTTGTTGAAGCACTTCAAACCCTTCTCGAAGGTCACTCGGGTGCGCAATATGCATCGTTCTCAGTTTTGGGTGTCTGCGCTTTCACCCGCCTACGCCTCAATAACGTTCATTCTTGGATGTTTGGGTGGTAACTGAATACCTTTGCAATGAAGACAATCTGAAGTGGGTCCACGGTGGCAATGCTATCTGTTGTTTCACCTAAAAGCATGTTTATTGTTTCTGCAAATTATTCGTCGTTTTAATTTATTGCTGACTATTTGTGGCTGCTTAGGTTGATTTTTGCTTACTTCTCCTATTTTAGCCTACTCCTCTTTGCCTGGGTCGGGATCAGGTTTGTAATCTCCTAAAATATCTGATGATCGGTTTAACTGCCAGCTATATACGTTTGATTCGGGTAGATGAGGGTGTTTTATGTCATACCCGCCCTCCCCAGCTCCGATCAGCAGTCGTAGTACATGGCTGTTGGAGAAATTTTCGCTGCGTCTGGGCTTTCCCAATGTTTCATCTACAACTAATGTTTATGTTAGTTGTCCTGCTACGTCGACGGTGACTTTAAGTTGACCCAGCTTGGCGCTATTTCAGAATACGTTGCTGATGTACTCGGCGTGTGTAAATTTGTTTAGACAGTTGTTTGACAAGTTATTCCGGCTGATACCCTTTAGCCGTCGGTATTTGTGTTGCGGTGTGTTTGGTTTGCAATTTCGCGATTTCAAAGAGCGACGCACGTGCCTTTTTTAAGAATAATTGCAAACCTGATTGCGCCAGTTCGTTTTTTATAGAAACAATCGTGGAATTATTTCAGGATTCTGATGTGCTTTGACTCTCAGAGGAATTAAAGCACAAAAGCTGCTAAACGTTGAGGCCTTCATGAGTAAAAATACAATGGCTTACTGGCGAGAAGCCGAGTGTATGTCCAACACCCGTCTTTGTGTAACCGCCTTTATGCGTGAGCAAGTTGATTCGTTAATGCATGCTTAACTTTTTTGGTATTATTAGCACTACAGATTGAGAGGTTGATGTCCCTTTCATGTTTACTAGTGGGATATATCAGTGTATGCTGTCCTTTGTGTGTGGATAAACTATCTCGACCTTGCTCTGTGCAACCTGTTAATACAGATGACGGGATCTGAGCCGATGTGGCTGACGAAGTTTTCCATACTGCAAGCCTGCTTGTCACCCTTCGTGGTAACTATATGGACTGGAAGCGTGAGTTGAGGTCTTATCTACTGGTGTAATGATAGTTGGTCGTTCTTGTCATAATTTTTTTGCTTTAGTTTCTTTCCGTTGCTTTGTTTATTGGTATGAATCGTTTGATTAATAAAGCGGGCATAAATTTTTCCGAAGTGGTATTTGTATTGGTCTTTTGGAATGGTTAGGAGAGCTAGCGGGAAATGGAGGAATACGGTTATTTGTGGTACATAACATCTGGTTGCATTGATTCCCTTGACAGCGTTTTGCCACTTAGTGAGAGTGCCACTTATGGTTAGGATAGTTTAATGGGAATGTCATTACACCTCGTTATTTCGTATGCCACGATTGAATTGGGTGAAATGTGGGTACTCGCAGTACAGAAAGTGTGACAGTGTGGGTCCCGTTGATGCTGGTTCAACTTGGGCAGGTCCTTTAGCACTGGCGCTGCTTCAACTTGGGAAGTCAGTGTCGTTAATGTTGGACGCTTCAGATAACCGTTGGAGAAAGAGTGGACTCTGGGGCTCTCTGTGCAGCCAATGCCAGCACAGTCATCAGAATGGAAAAACAAATATCCTTCGGGTCCTTCGTGCATTCAGTGAGCTAAGCCCTTGACGTCTCAAAGTATTCATCGCCTTATCGGGAAGCTGATTCCATCTGAAATCTCTCCTCTATCCTCCCACGGGACGAAATGCGACATGCAGATGATAAAAGTCCAGAGTGTGAACAAACTGAGTGGTTTCCGAAATACTCATGAAGCATTGGGTCTGTTGTGATGCGACCAAGATATGAAACGAATTGCTTTTGTGCCCTTTTATGGTAACCGTGGTAATAAAGCAATTAATGTAGCCTAGGGACAGCGGTCAGGCTCTATAGATTCACTACCAGTCTGTCATTCCCATTGTTTTCAACTATTTTGCTTTCCTTGTGCCTTGTACAGCAGGAAATCCCGAAACCCTCATTTGAGTCAACATGCTGGTCTGCATGATCAAATTGACAAGTTAACCCTACACAACTAGTAACAGGCATTTCACAACTTCATTTCTTCTTACTGAAAGCTCTTTTTAGCTCGAAGCTTCTCCAACCTCCTGGTACGATTTCTGTAGGGCATAAAACGTGGCTGAAATGCCACAAAACTTGTCTGTTGTTCCATTTACTTCCCTCTCACGAATCCCTAAGGCCGCCAAATACCGCTATTTGCTTGTTGTTTTGCTCTCTGATCATCGATACGCTAAATCACCATTGGTCACTCCGTACCTCAGTTTGCAATATGCCTTTACTAATTAATTGTTACATCGTACACCCAACAGACTTGTCACTGAGGCGTAAATTGACACTTCCTACCGCATAGTGTGTCTGGGTTTAGGGTGAATTTGGGTTGTATCATAGCTTGATTAGTTTGACAAGATGTGGTCAAAGTTCTCACTGTCTAAAAATGCCACATTGGTGGGAACGTGCAGAGCTCTAGTGGGTTGCATCAAGCATACAAGTATGGTTGGCCCATCCTACTCACTTAATTAAGTAGCGGTTTCATTGGCTCAACTAAAATGGAGCCCGTTAATTACCTTTACGTCTTTGAAAGTACTTTCTTAACCATGGCCTTTTCAAAGTGCATCAAACGTCCAACTATTTATGTATGCAACACTCGAACAACTTGTCAGCCTATTACTTTAGGATTCCCCGGCGTATTCCACAATCCCACAGGTCGAGAGCCACAGTTCTCCCCCTTCCTACACCATTTTGAAATCCAAACGCCCCAAGATAGCAGAACTGTACAGATGAATTTACTTGATCTGCACAAGGAATTTCTTCATCTAGGAAGAAAGAAGTTATTCTTCACAACGAAACGCACACACTGCATCAATTGATTCCTCTCGTGTCGCATCTCCTCAGCGAGCAGCTAAAAGAAAATCGGGGGAAGAGCTAATTAAAACTGGCAGCCCAATAACAGAGAGTGAGTGTATGACACAACCCACCATTTGCAGCAGTGTGGGCCGCTTACTGATCAGTGAGGCGTGTCGCATGCAGGCACGACGTCTAGCGAACATCTGAACGAGAGGATGAGCAGCGAACGCCTTAACTCCACCCCTCGCGGACACCTCATCAATCGCCATCTCTGCATCATCCACTGCTGTGGATGTTGTCGGTGCATCCTCATCTTCTGCGTTCCTCTTCGATCGAACCCGTCGTTCCTTCCGCCGCCCTCCTCGTTTCTCCCGTTTTGGACGGCCATTTCGCCGCCCCTCTGAAACTAGAAGGAAAAGCGGAGGGGTAGGCTAAATTCCACAGGTGAAGGCTATTTTAAAACAACTAAAGCCTACTTTTGGAGCCCAGTGTAGTTTGCAGATCCAAGTGGGCATCTTCCACTTGCGCGTTTTTCGGCTGAACAGTTTCGAGTTGTTCAAGAAGAGTCTTCTTTGTGGACGAGGACTGAAATGACATCCACCACCTTAAAAACTGCCTCATGAGTCAAAAAAGAACCGGACACAAGCACCAAAACAACCAACCGCAGGGGCCTTAATTTCTTCGACCTCTTCCAACTGTTCGGACCAACTAACATCGCTGTCGTAGCTGACAAGGGGTGGTGGCGCAGAAGCTGGCATGGATGGAGCTTCCTCGTCTTCATCGATGCCCACTGTTGACAAGTCTGCCCCCACTTCAGGTGTGTCTTTCACACTTCCCACACATGGGACCTGAAAGGGAGAATCAGGCATTGGTTAAACAGGCTCCATAGAATGGAAAAGCTGCTACTGAGTGATGAACTTACTGGCCTTTCAATATTATCTCCATTAGTCGCTAACTCGAGCTTATCCGGCGCGGATGGATGATGGAGACGCGATTCTCCACTCACTCCCGGTGGCTGGAAAGTAACATCGACTTAGCAACAGCCAAACCGAACAAGTTTTTGAAACAGATTAAAAATCGAGGCACCGCTGCTTACCGAAGACGGGGATTGAGTTGGTTGCTAGAACAAAAAAAGGAGAGATGACATCTCAAGGCACCACGCTGGATTTAAGAGTAAAGCATGGTAAGCATACCTGTTCTACTGAAGGATGGGTGTCAGTACAGTTTGCCTCCAGTTTCGGCCTCTTGCTGCTTTCGTCTCGGGGTTTTCGTAATTCCCGGGGCTTTCGTGAGTTCAGAGAACTGAAGGGTTTCAAAAGAGGGCCGTTTTATTGTACCTTGTCCAGATAAGTGAAAGCCAAAAAAGCGTGGTCGCAGAGGAATAACCTGAAGCTTTCATTCCTACTTGTCCAATGAATCAACCCTCAGTTGAGTTTGTAAATCAGAGGTCAGGTTATGCGCAATACCATCGAATTCTAGAATGCTCAAGTTGGAGACTCTTTGTTTAGATCCAAATGCGTATTCCACCAGATCACCCCCCATTCCCACCTTGTTAGCTAAAATGGATCAATTGGAGAACCTAAAACAACTTCTCTGAGGGTAAAATTCACCCAGAAAAACCGGATAAATACTCGGTCAGCCACCTCATGGGAGTTGCACACCAAGATATCACAGCTTCGACAACACCTACCCGAATTTCCGAGTCAGCAGGACCTGCCCGCGGTCAATGCGGTAGCCCACCTCACGAATCTTTGCTTGGACGCGTTCAAATGTGGGATAGTTTCTATAGCACAAATAAAAAAGACCTGATAAAGGAATCCCTGAGAAAAAAAAACCAAGCAAAGGGAGGGCAATTTAACCTGCGTCTAGCTTCACGCCACCGTTTAAGAGCGGGATCGCTGTGCTCGGCATCACCCTTGGTATCTGTGGCCGAGTTGGCGGTGGCATGCTCCGTCTCCAGGTGAAAGGCGATGGCAGTGGGGTGAATATTACGACCGCAGCTATTGTCCACCGTCCCGGGCACGCCGGGACAGACGACGTGCTCGGCTGTGTGGCGGTCGAGTTCCTCGGCAGTGAAGAAGTGCTGTTGACAACACGTTGCTAGGGGATTGGCGAACTCGGGGTCGGCGATGCCGAAGGAGACGCCACAGATGCCGTCGCTATAGTAATTATTGCAGGAGTCGGGATCGCGTCTACGGTGCTAGTGAGAGGAGACAACTGCGTAAAATCAGGCCAATGAATCCCTTCTATCTACTTCCACAGAAAGAACTTCAAGGTTCCCTGTTCAAGAATGATTCCAAACTTTTTGCGTCGAAGACTTCAAAAAACCCTGTATCAGTAGGAAAAAGGGTTTACACCATGTGATTTCCTTGTTTAAGCATGATGACAGGCACAAATGGCGGGCATCAAACTTAAACCACTTGTATCCGTTTCAAGGATGTATGGAATTTCTGCTACCACCCATTTGAGTGCCAAACACAGTAAAGAATCCGCAGAGCTTACCCTTTTTGACAGAAGCACATGCTACATGCTAGACCTGTAAACATTTATTCGACGATTTTGGTGATCCCAAAGCCTGGAATTGAATCTGGCGAGGGATGGAGGATTTGGAACAAACATTCGGGATTTCGCAACCCTTACAAAACGCTTTGTGGGTCGCTGAGACTAGTTACCTAATCATATTGGTGTTGACCAGAATAGGAGCAGTTTTCGGGGTTTGTGGAGCTATGGCAACTAATGATGCTAAACAAATGTTCAAATGAAAAAATTTGAATGTTCTTCCTCACCATATACAGCGACATTTTGCCCTCTTAGTCACCAATAGGTTGAAAAGGAGGACCTGCTTACTGGACCAACTCATGATGAACCATAAATTGTTATTTTGGGGGCTAGAAAGGTTACATGTGGGGTCCCAGCATACTGCACCGGCGGCTGCATACTTCTAGCGAATGAGTGACAGTACCACAACTGAGGCAGTGTCTTCATAAAATTGGCACTTAAAAGAGACGTAGAATTGTGGAGACTCCTCAAACTGTCTTTGTAAAACCATGAGTTAGTCGAAAATTCTATCCATTTTTGGGCACAGAGACAATTTGGAGCACAACTGGCGTTGCAGATGAGTGAAGTTAATCAATGAACCGGGACAACGAAAAGCTGTGGAGCTTTAATTCAAACCGCATAAGGATATAAGTAGAAGGGTGTTTGGTAACCTATTACACAGAACAAAGAAGAATTAAAAAACCAAAGTGACAAGGTAAAGGACGCATTCAGACGGTCAGATTCATTCTGTTGTATATATTATTGAATAGAATTTATTCCTCTAGTCTTTAAAGACTCAATATTAACTAACTATGGCAAAACACCAAAGAGATATTAAAGATGGATCCAAAATCCGACATAGTGGACTGAAGAAGATACGATATACTGCAACGGAAACACGTTACCACAAAGGTGGAATGAGTAGCAGGAAAAATATTCGAAAATACTTTAGAGAACTTAATGAAATTTTCCATTCAGCTTGCGGTAATGGGACGCAGCGTGGGGTAGTTTCATCAGGTCTAACGTTTTTAGCAGTTCGTGGTGACTTCTGTATAACACGTACACAAAAGAGGTCATCAAAAACTGTCGTCCAAAAGCGATGAGGAAAGTTACAAATAATGGATAAGAATGAGGTATTCGATCAAAATGTTGAAACATGGCAGACCACCACAACACTGGTATGAAAAATTCCACTGCAAAATCCATAAAATTTGGAGAGATGCTCCTCGACTAGGCTCATATATGTGAATGCATTTGACTACGACACAAAGCCGACATGCACCATTTACACTCGCATCAGACTACATGATAGTGGAAGTAGTATTACCAAGGCAAGAAAAAAGACAGTGAATCGTAGCTTACATTTTGTGCATTCCTCTGATTTTGCGCTGAATAATCTTTGAGGAGACTCTCCTGCAACTTTTCTAACGTACTGCTGGCCTCCCAAAGGCTAGAAAAATCCGGTAATTCCATCAAATAACTAAAATTAGAGAACCCTTTAGTGCCAGAAAACCAAGAAATGCATTAGGATGACCAAATTATGCAAGTGCTTAGGGAAAACCCTTACTGAATCGAAGCAGGGCCCAGGCTGGCAGACTACACACGCCCAACACCCATCTGCGACGCTCTAACACGCCACGACCTTGAAAGGCGACTTGGATTTCCGAAAAAATTTGGCGTTGTTAAAGTCTATGCAAATGGTTCAATCAAATAACAAAACACTGTCCATTTTTATTTCTGGTGTGCCAAAGTGCCCTATTGTGCAGTTTGAGGTCTCGGTTAAGTAATTTAAAATCATTAATAGCATAAGCATGTCCACATATTTAGAGAATTTCACCAAACCTTCTTGGGAATGACTTTCGCACTTCAAGTTCGAGAACGTTTGCCATGGCATGTTATTTGGTTCTACACTTTAATGCCTTGCATTCACATCCCCGCGGATTGCGCTTCCGCTCCAAAACCATACCAACGCCGTATTTACTTTCACACTTCGGTAATAAAATACCCGCTGCTCCACTGATACTTCTTTTTACTTTAGTGAACGCATGTGTTTCGTCACTTAGTTTGCTATTGTAGCATCCTGAGTCTGCCTCGACGGTAAAAGAAGGCATAATATTAGGACGGAATGCATATATTCAGTAACTAGAGGGAACGGGGCTGCTTGTATGTCCAAAAGGTCAATATGGCCATCCGAAACCGAAACCCTCGGTCATAACAAACAAGGCATTACAGCTATAGCCAAAGCATTGCTCATCTCCACACGTTAATTTTAACACTTACATAAAGTTGCAGTAGATGATTAATCTGTGTGAATTCGAGGAAAGCTTGCTTCTATCATTTGCATATTTCTCTTTTATGACTTCTTCCTTCGACTTCCACGAGGATGAAGAGGCTGGCCACAAACATTATTTTGTGTTGCCTAGACCCTCTCAAGGATCAGAGATGCAGATGTCTGAGGGCAATCTCAATCCAATCTGCTCAGTGCTAACAACGAGAGCCATATCTGAATTGTGTTCCTGCTTCTCGCCGATAAGGCATGTTTAAAACGGCATAACTATATCTGGACGAGGGACTACAGTTCTAACAAGTTGCTCTATCCGTAATTAGAGAGTGTAGAATGATATATCTGAGGTTAAATGTTTGGTTATTCGCACTTAACTAAGAGCCTTTGTACAGTGACATGATAATTTTTTCATTGTGTCCCTTAACACTCGAACACTTTGACATTCTACATTATAAAATTTGTTACATCCAAGTAACTTCTTAAGCCTGAATGTTATACATGCTTCTTTAGCATCTCGCAAGTTCAATACAATCTCCAAATACTGCTCCTCATAATCGCTAAGGCGCCATTTGTTTAACTTAAGAGATTCGGATTCTGCGTTGCAAAGCATAAAGCTATGCAGAATATCAAAACAAGTGAAGCTCGACCGAAATTTTTCTGCCTTAAGATCTAACCACATACCAAGAACGGTAGTCAAGAGAGAAGGTTTTTGATTCCTCTCGATTAATCGCATAGCCTTAGTCCAGGCAATACGGCACTACCAGAACTTCTCATGCTTCAAGCGTTTTCAATTCATAAACGGATCAAAGCAATATTGAATTGAATCTATGGGGAATAATTAGTTCCGCCAGGCTGTAAACAAAGTTGTTCAAAGGATACATTGCAAATATTGAAACCGCATCACACCGAAAAGTTGCACAAAGGCAAAATCCGTATCTGAAATGGGTGGGTGTTTTGGTTGACGCACAGTTTTGCCTTAGTGGGTCAAATAAACTCTTCAAGTAGAACTAATTCTTCGCATTTGTGAATCAAAAGACAGCAAGGATGTCAAAGCAAAATGAGGTCTATTTGTTGGTAAGTAGGTTGTTAACTCTACTAAATAATAATTTGTTCCTTACAGGCAATGATTGGGAATCACAATCTCTCATGATGCCATATATTTTAGGCCAAGTCCTAGCCAAACTCTTGTTGACTCTATTATAATAAAACATATCTCTAGTATTTCCCACTAGTAAAGTCAGATATATTCATATAATTGTGACCAAGTTGTCTGGCTAGTATTCATTTTGTGCTGTGGTGTATTATGTTGAACTTTATTCTCACATCCGTACCAGTGATATTTTCTTCTACAGTGATAAATCAACTAATGAGAAAAGCGCTGAAAATAAATGCGGTGCATGCGCTCGTAGCCAATAGTAATTTTTGCAAAAAAATAAGTGAACAAACGAATGCCGACTTGTATATCTTACATAAATGGATCAGTTTAATAAGTCGTCTTCACGGTTTCTCATAAGCGGGGAAAACGGGTAATCTTGCTTGCAGGAAAATATTTAACGTGCTTTAGAAATGAATCAGTAAATGCAAATGTATTAAGTGGGTCTAGGGATTCCGCTAATTCTGATGTGACTGAAGTACGCGATGTAATCCACATCTATTTCTTAAGGAACTTACAAAGCTGCGAAGAGACAATTTCAATCTTCTCCTTCTGTGTCACAATTATAGGCGAATTTATGAAAGCGATTCAAAAGGCAATCCTGTCCTTGTAAAGTCCGGTCTATTTTAACTTATCCCTGTAGCGGATTACAGATCTTGAAAGTGAGAATGCTCGTCTTTCGGATCAGCTACAAGAGAAATCGCATTTGCTAAATTGTGCATCGTAATTCACGGTAAATTAATATAGCCTCGTAGTAAAATGCTCGTGTCCTTAAAATCCGAGAACGAAACTCTTCACGCTGATCACGAAGACTTGGTTTCTAAGTTCCAATCTTCAGAACGAGGTAATATTTCTCTTTATTTCCAAGTTACTCCTTGCTAGAGTGGATTCAGCGCTACAATAACCTGACCGAGGAATTGCATGCTCAAAAGGCGTTTCAGCTTCGAACCGAAAGCAATCATGAAATGGCGGAAGACGAGTTCTTGTTGCTCGAGAACGCACAAAACTCGTGAGTTGGTGTTTGAGGAATTCGAAAGTCCACTTAAATGAAACACTTATTTAATCCTATATTTTAAAGTGAAATATCCGAGCTTCAAAGGCGTCTTTCAGAGGCTCAGTCAAGAATTGCCCTCTTGGAGGCAGAACCTAGTGCTACTTCTTGCAAAGAAGGCGTAACTGTAGGAACAGATACGGATCCTTTTATGGGTGATATTCAAGAACATGAGGCAAAATCGCATCTTTCACCAACTCCTCCGCCACGAACCAAATCCATTTTGAACACTGATTCGTCAAAACTTCTTTCAGAACTAGTTACCTCACCAAAGACCCGAGAGTATGCTGAACTTTTGAGACGACACAATGCAGCTCGACTTATAATTGAGGATCTAGTGAATAAAAATGTTTCATTAAACAAGGAACTAGCTATTTGTAAGCAAGACCTTACTGGCTATCAGTCAAAGCTGGCTGAGGTGTCAGAGGAGCTGCAAACGGAGAGGGCACTGCATGCTGAGAACTTGGAAGACTACAGGAAAGCGGTGCAGGGCCTTCAAGACCGCATTACTGACCTTCTTGGAGATCGGGATCGATGTGAAACACTGACTGCTGAATTAAACCAACTTAAGGAAAACGAAGCGAGGTTGAAATGTGAACACGCACGCCAGCTCCAAAACCTTGATGAGGTAAGTCGGGCTTACTCTGTGTTTAATCCTTCTAGATGCTTCAAGAACGTGACAGGGTCGTTTATGATTTGATGACTGGTGGGACTGCGACGCCGGAGGAGATCTATGACAAAGTCAGAACAGAAGAGGTAACTGTCGCCAGTCAGTGCATTCTTCTGTCGCCTAGGTTTGTACTCATTCTGACAAATCTGAACTGATGGAACAGGAAGTGATTGCTTGCAGCATTCCTCCTAGAAAAGCTATTCATTCTCCTCTTGAGCCTCCTGTTTGTGGTACGTCCTTAACCCAGCTTTTTTCTACCCCTTTGCCAAAGCTATCCTCATAGCTCTTTTTAGCATCTGATGCTCAAGACGTTTGGGCTTCTCTAAAAAAATTATGCCTATAAATCGTTTATACTAACAGTGAAGGTAGTTTTTTTATGACTTTATAAAAGAATTATTGTGACTTTCACATTTTTTTCGCCGTTAAGCCGAGGAGACAATTTTTGCAGAAGAACCTGCATCTGAGGTCGATGATCCTGTTCAAGATGTCGTCGATCCTCTCCACATTTCCGGGGGCATTCTCGACAAGACCATCCAGGAGTTGCAAGCAGCTCTAACGCGCTTACAATCAGAAATCTCAGTGATGGAGGTAAGTCGTGTCGCAGTTCTTTCACTTCCTCGTCGTCTAAATTTAGGCACCAGAGCCCTGTCCCATGTCGAGGGGTGACGAGGGTGAGTGTCACACCACAGTTGCCTTTCACTCTGTGGATAGGCTGAAAGAGGTCCGTCTCATCATTCAAAGCCTTCTCAGTCACTTTGACAGCATTCGAGCCATCAAGGTATGGTTTTTTTAACTCCTATTCACTCTGTAGCTATCTCTCGGTAGGACGATTAAAAGAAGTCTCCTGGTGAATGCCTCTGTGGAAGTGGGTTGTGATCTTCGGCGAATCCATTCGGCAGTTCTGCCTCTTCAAGGCGGAGACGTGGAGGAGGTTGAAGAGGAGAATGTCCCAACCCTCTCTCATTCCACTGTTGATATGACAACTATTGAGCACTTGAAGGATCGCGGTGATGAGATTATGACGGAGAAGGATGCGGAGGCTACTTTTGACATCTCTCGTGAAGACGTGAAATCTTCAGACGTCTCTGCCATTGAGGCTCGAAATCGAACCTTTTTTGACCGTGTCACGTTGGCGGTAGGTTTGTTGAGGATGCTGGCACATCGTTTACACTTCCTACTGACCATTTAAAATGGTAGACAAATGAGAAATCTCCTTTCACTCTCAGGTAGCGAAAATTCAAGACGCCGTGGAAGACTTCACATTTAGAGCTGCCACAGAAATGCTCACGGCTTTGGCCTCACAGCCAGTTAAAAATGTCAGGAGAGGTGACGATGTTCACGGTATCGTAGGCGACGACGAGGTGGAACGAACGCAGACGCAGACGGAAACTCGAACCCGGACGCCTTCAGTCTCGGCTGACACGCTGGCAGACATCTCACGACCTCATACGGGATTCTCGGAAATTGCTGAGGAGTACGTTGTCTGTGGGGAATCCTTTTAATTAAATCAGTTGTTGTTCATGGCAGGACTTTGTCATCATGACACATGTTAGCTACATATCAATCGGTAGCGTCCTCTAATACCTTATGTATCGGACTTTGATTCGTTCGTTCGCTGACTTCAGTCTCTTCCCTTTTGCTCTCCCTTTCAGAGCCGTTGAAAAGGATATGAAATCAAAAAATAGTCACCTTCATTACCTAGATCGGGCCAAAGCCTTCCACGATATCAATATCAACCTTGTTAGCGAGCTCCTCACTCGCTTTGTCGACATGATGGCACGCGTTCAGACCCTAGCGGTGGGTGAGGTGGGCAGCTCCGAAAGATTTTCTGCCCCTTCACCTCTCGCTTTTGTAAGGGAAGATGATAATCATAGCGCTTTCGCGGAGTGGTCAGCCAAAGGTTGTGAGTGGTGTGGGCAATTTATTGCTGCTCTTCAGAATGCCTCAATGCTGCCCCTAGTGTGAGCTTCCCATGATTGCTCTTTTGTCCGGTTCTGCTAAAAATATTTTGACTGCTTCCTATTCTGTTCAGACAATCCAATTTGGAAGAGCTGGAACGCGAAGTCATTGGCAACTTCCCGCATTTGAAGGAGACACAGAACGAAACGGAACCACGGTTTCAGGTAGGTGGATAGCTTCGTACGGCACTCCCAAGGCATCATGATTCTTTTGCGATTTTTCTTCAACCACGTGCCTCACACCCTTCAAGCATTGGTTACTTCAACCCTATTATATGCCACTTTGAAGCACCACCGTCTCGGCTCTGAAGAATAACTCACTCTCACCTACCTAGCACCGTCGTCTTCCTTGGCTTTGAATGCAACGCTTCTTGATTGGATACATCAATAGGCATCAAATCTCACTACCACAACTTAGTACTTTCATCACTACTAAAGTCTATCCCGATTGAAAACCTATCACTACGGACACGACATCAGCACTTCCACTATTGCCTAATGTTCTTTTTCATTTGCCGCCACTCAGCGACTAATAAAACCCATCTATCCTCCCCTCATTCCAGCAGACTAGGGACATCCTCTATCCACTTCTCCTTCCTCAACTCAATTATGGTTACCACAAGCCGAATATGACATTTTACCTCTTCCCTTCCACACTCCGACTGCCTAGGAGAAGGACGCCCAGACCTTACAGCCGAATGACATAATTCCCCAAGAAGATTATGAAGATCTTGCGGCAAAGTGTGATCGACTGTCAGTATTGAACGTGGAACTGCAAAACGCGCATGTCCTCTTGTCGGAAGAGTGGGGTGCGGCGCGTAGACAATACGAAGCAACCCTTGCCGACCTCCGCACTACCGGTGATGAATTGCGAAGTGAATTGGAGCGCTCCGAAAATACCGCTCGCGATCAAAGCGGTCGGATCGGGGAATTGGAGGTTGGTGGGCATTTTTTTATCTACCTTGCAATCTATAGAAATGAAAACATTTTTAATGTGTTGAGCAGTCGTTGTGAGTGAATCAGTTGAAGGTGTGAAAGTCGGATTTGGTAGTGGCCGATTCGACTACTTTTTAGTTGGAAATTTCTGTATTTCTCGGTCGTTTTACCATCTAGGACGGTTGAATTACGCACCCCTCGAAGCGCTGCGGACATGGTTACTTTAGGGCTCTATTTGTCTTTGGCTAGTAGTGTGGAGGCGCAAAGACCACCTACTACTGACCAATATACCTCTTGTTGCATTCACCAAGGATCGCCTCACGGAAGCCAGCACTCACGCCGCTAGTTTGTTGGAGGAGTTGAATCAAACCAAGGTGACAATCACGAGCCTTCGAGAGCGCCTAGAGCAGGCGGACAATGAGGCCTCACGTCACCGAAGCGAGTTGGAACAGTTCATGCTTCGGGCGCAAAGCATTGCAAAAGTCGATGGCATGACTTCTCCCTCCCTCATTGCTGTCTTCGACTGTCTGCTGGCCAGTTTGGAAGGCAGAATCCAGTCCGTGGTGGAGGAGAGGAAGCGGGAAGAAGAGAAAAGAGTTCAAAGTCTCACGAGCTCCTTTGAAGTCAAGGTCAGCGGTTTGGAGGAGGAGATGCAGAAGCAAGTTGAGGTGAGTCTAACCGGTAGATTTCCTAGATATCAAAGGACCTTTAGAATCATCAAGAGCTTTCAGAACTCCAAGTTTATGAATCACTGTTATGGCATCTGAGTTTCCGCATTTTCAGGCCTACGAGAGTAGAATTAAGCACATGAACTCCAGATACTCCAGCCTTCTGGAATCTTCGCAATCCAAATATGCAGTTTGTAAGGAATCTGTCTTCTTTTTGCCCTATTTCTGTGATGGATGGTTATATTCCAAATCCAGATGCCCTAGATGAATGGAAATACCTTCTCTCCAGATGAAGAACGCTGTGAAACTCTGGCCTTCCGAGAGCAGGAACTCAGTGCTGAGTTGGAGACAAAGGAGGTGGAGCTGGAGCACCTTCGCCAAGACTACCAAACGCTTCAAGCTGAGGTGGACATTCTTCGGCGTCGGGCGGTGAATGCAGAACGCGCGATTAGTGAAGAGTTGGCTGAGAAGGCACGTAAGTATCCCGAACTCAAGGCTATCGCCATGGATCTCAAATCTCGACTGTTCAAACGTGCCGAGTAGGTTTAACGGTGATTTTACGTGTTTGGACGACTTTCGATTCTTTTAACTTTTTTTCCCGTAGACTGCTGGAACACTCACTAAACGAGGCAAAGCGTCTGCGTCGAATCATTCAGGAGAATGATGAGCGAGCGAAGGAGTTTTTGGAGGAATTAGAACGACTTCGTGCGCAGATTCTAGCAAAGAACTCGTCTATTCGTCAGCTGGAGAAGCTGGCAGAGCAATGCACTGGTGGAAGGGTGAAGCCTTCTCCCCTTGGAAGGAAATCTAAACCGGAGTAACTCATTTGAAACCGAAAAAACACTAATTCCCTTTTTAACAACCAGCGTTACTCCACCCTTTTGTATTTCTAGCCCTCCGAAGCCTCCCTCGTCTGAATGCCTTGAACAGTCACCTCGGAAGGCCTCGGTGCAAGTGACAACACCCTCTACAAGTTCAAATGCCAGTGGTGGAGAAGAGAAAGTTGATAGCCTCTGTTCGGTCACCCGACGTTCCTTCCTCGTCGACTCCACGCACGAGTCAGCCGACACAGCTAAAACCGCCTCCACCGAAACTCCCAGCGCCATCACCGTTCCAGTGGTGACGGTGACGAAAGAGGACGAGGTGGCTCAAACTGTCTCTTCGGGGCTCGTCTATTCTGCACCTCAGTGGTGAGTCCTCCTCGTTGTTAGCTGGGTGCAGCATCATCATCATTAATGTTTGCAGAGGAATTACGGAGGACCAGTGAGGATGGAAGTGATGTGGGACATTCCTTCCTTCCACCTGTTTCACCCTTTCCGTGTAGCATTGGAGCCTCGCGTCCTCTGTTGTTGGAGCCCTGTGGTGTAGAACCGCTCCGTCGGCACCCCTCTTTCACGACAGCGGGTGAGACCATTTCCATTGTTGAAGTCGAGCACGACGAGGAGTCGGACGACTCAGTGGAAGGGGTGACGCAGAGTCTTGCTAGCAAGGAGGAGGCCTCACTCACCATCACCATCTCGCTGCCTTCTTTGACGCATCCTGCCTCTGGAGAAGCAGAAGTGGCGACACATGGGGATGACTCGTGAAGCTATCTTGAGGTGCGATGCGGCTTCGCTGCGAATCTCCTCCTTGTACCCTATCGGTTGGTCTGTCTGTTGGTTAGGCCCTGGAAGCAGTTCCCTGAGAGTCATTTCAAAGCAAACTTGGACAGCTCATTTTCATGCTATCTCTTAGTCTCTTTTAGTTGATCACGCGTTCCCAAGCTGATATCTCCTCTGGAAAGTTCAATCCGGTGCGCTTTCAGCTGTGATTCTGCTCGAGTCCTTCGATTGAAAATGTCGATATCATTCCATAACGCAATATCGACCGCTGTACGTTAAAGGCATCAGAAGCGTTCCACCATTTTGGTTGCCTTTTGGTTGTCCATTTCACTCCTACCTTGTAGCAATGCTACCGCACATTTCTGATTTCCTTTTAGAGAAAAAATCCTGTGATTTTGCGCCATCCATCCTGACGAATACCTTGGACTGATTTGCAAGCACTATTGTTTCCTTTCTGATTATAAATAATGCCGATGCCATGACAGTTGACCGGACTTCGTGTTCCCCTCGCCCACGGTGGGAGGCAATGCAAGGGCAAGTTATCAAGGTGTGTGGGTGAAACGCGGTACAGAATTAGCTCTAATAACTAAAAAAATGCCGTAAAGAAATGCATATTTATAGTAGAAGCGGGTAGTAGCCGGCATTCCCGACTCGGTTGCCTGAGGATGTCGTGGAGACTGTAGGATGCGACCTACACAGGCCTGCCTCATTCTGGTGAAATAGACAGGTTTTTGTTGAAAAAGCAGTTGTCTTTTTTTGTATTTTGGGTAAGAGAAATGTAGGGTGAGGCGTTACAGCACTTTGGTGGGGTCTCGGAACACTTATCGTTAAAATTATTTTCCGTGAACGACTAAAGTTAGTTCCAGTTGTGCCAGAAATTATAAAACCACAGAGGTTTGGCATGAAAAATTGTCGGCTATGCTTGTTAATGGGACAAATAAAAGCGTTAAGATTTTGCTTCCGAAATGAGCTCTGAACGACATCGCAAATCACTTCTAGTAAATGATCGTAGTACATATTTTGGTTAACAAAATAGCCAAACAATGTTCATAGAAAAAGGATTTATCTAATTTTTTCCCAAAATTTCAACACATTTTAAGAACAGTGGAGTTTAAATGCATGTTTGTTGATGTGTTCATGCGTTTGTCGGCGTGTAAATAATTCAGTGTGCGGAAATTATGCCGCAGATGGCGCTAAGATGAGCATAATTCAGAGTTCTGCAATTCAGTGTGGTCCTGTTTTTCTAAGAGCTGCCGTGAGTCGAAGTTGATATTTATTATCTACTTTCCGCATGGTTGTCTTCGTTGCGATTATCAAACTGATTTCTGCCTAGTTTCATCACTTAATGTCTGTTTGCTTGCTCAGTGCTTACTCAGGTAGTTTGTATTCCATGTATTCGAAGAGGTTGTTTTCATGTCAAGTGTATTTTATAGACCCTTTTCAAAGTTAATGCCCCATTTTGAGCCATCAAATTACCCCTGTCCATTTTGAATAACTCGGCTGCCTTTTTAGTTGAATACTTTGACAGTTTCTTAGGACACTACCGTCCCTCATGGTCCCATACTATGCCTCATTGTTTCATCAACCAATAAATGGGTTTCTGTGTCTTTGGGTCTAAGGTCATTAAACTTGCAAGTTCTCCAGATGCAATTACACTGTGCCCTCATTTTATTTTCTACAAGCACGAAAATACGCCAATTTTTGTTTTCTTGTTATCTTAGTAATTTACAGGCCGTGCATTAAATTTGTTTTTACTATATTTGCTACTACATTTCAGTTTCTTCTAGTTTAGCTCATTTTCGTGCACCCAATCGGCAGTGTCTACTGCCATGGCAACCGTTTGTGTTCCTTTCCACATAGACTTTTGACCTGTTTTTGTCCTGTAATTTTTTTGCCTACGGATAGACTAAGCTTGCTATTTTTAAATCCTAGTCCCTTCTGTGTTCATTGCCTTGTTCATTGTTTTCCCCTCTACTTTTTTCCAGGTAGCCTGGGTCTCCGGTGACTTAACCAACACTCAGATCTTCTGTCTTCAATGTCTTGAGGGTCTGCGCTACAATCCTACCTTCCCACATTTGGCCGCCTGTCTCTACTTTGTAAGTCGTTCACTTTCCTTTTCTCCATCCCCTTCTATCTTTTTTCCTCTAAAATACAGTTTTTGAACTGATCCTTATTGCTAAGGAAGAAATTTATTGTCATGTATTGTAATGACCCGAAAGGCAGTACGGTTGGCTTCTCCCAGATGGATTAAATTCACTGAACTCGTTTCCTTTGGAGGTCCCCTCGTTTCTGTCATTTAAGTGTGATTTTATTCTTAAAGATGTACCGAAGATTGAAGGAATGGAATGACAGTTTTTTATTTTGATGAGTCGCGTCATCAACTCCGGTTTTTTAATTGCGCTATGAACGAAATGTTGCATCTAGGAAAACATCGTTGTAGTTCCCCTGTTTTACATATGATTGTCGCGTCTGGGCACTTTGGTATTTTTGGCGAGTATTCGGATTTTTCGATGGGCTACATCCTTGGAAGGGGCTCACATTTATGTTTGCATGATTGCCGTGGCATCTCGAGATTTGGTTGTAGATCTCATGACTGTTAACACAGAGTACAATAGCAGGGATTTCTAATGCTCTTAGCTAAATAAAGTGGGGCGGTTGCTGTACTTTGTGTCTTTCATCAAATATTTTATCGACTTGGAGAGATTTTGCTAGATGTGTTGGGTCCTTTTTCCTTCTTCCCTTGCTTCAATGGGAACCGACAAATGAGCTCCTCTTTAAACCAGGTGTTGGAATATGGGTTAGCCCAATACACTTCCAAGCCACTTGCGTGTCTGAAATGATGGGTTTTTCTGAACCAGTTATCCTCAGACCAAAGAGGTATTACATTTTCGTCCCAGTTTCGAGCCTATTCACTCTATTTGTGATGTGAGTTGGTGCAGCTGTAATGCTCCTGAATCGATAATGTGTACACTATGTCAATTATCTGTATCAACTGTGGAAACCGTGTCAATTTCTGTTGCTGGGTAAGCTGCCCATTTTCGTCTGTGCTGCCAAGGCAAGCGCAGAAAAGGTAACAGTTTAATTGGGTTAAGAATCGATTGACAACGCTGGCTCTGTTCTAGGAATCCCTTTCAGCCTCTTTTCAGTAGTTTGAAGTTTTCTCTTTTGCAATCACATCCAGTAACAAGGGAAAAAGATTGATATGCCTTTCACTACTTTCGGTGTAGTGAATGGCTTCGACGATACGGAGTTAGCTGCCGCAATTGACGTGACAGAGTAGAAATTAAGGAAATTTCGGCGAATTCTTAGTCTTGGAGGTTAAACTTTGAATTTCCTTTAGTTCTGTATGCCATTGCCATTGTTAAAGTATAGAGCTGAATTGCCTATGCATTACCACATCATCCCCTTGTTCACCTCTGTTAATGCCATGATGGCTTGCATTTGGACTCTTTAAAGTACCGCATAAAATGCATAAATTGCCTTCACCCTCCAATCATACCCTAAAGGCGTAACCAGGCATTGTTAACGGGTAGAAGAGCTGGTAGGCTCTGGACATGGTAGTGAGGCAGGACGAAAGTACAAACCACGGAGACTGAAGAGCCCGTGCAGGTAAATATAGATTCAGACGCGTGTTTGTAGTAGTTTTTTTTGGCGGGAACGGTGAAGCGGAAGGTGGCTTAGTTGCTCCAATCCTTTTTGTTCATAGTTTCTCCTTTTGCTGTTAGAAGGAAAATTATTCACGGGCCATAATTGTTTAATTTAGCCATTCAATGAGTTCCACCAAGCGCTATGCTAATGAGTGTGTTGTGGCTTTCTGTTGCTGTGGTGTAGACGAATGGAGTAAGAGTAAGAACACATCGTCACTCCTTTTCAGCAAGCAATACTCAGGCTCCCACCATCAGAAGCTGTCGAAGTTCTAGCGGTTTTCATTCTTCAGCTCCTCCTCACCTTCACATTCCAGAGCATTCTTCACTGCCTTAAGTTCACCCATTTCCAGTATCTATGCTGGGTCTCACAGGCCCTAGTTGTTAATTCATTACCACAAGTTTAGGGATCTTGGTCTTGGGAGTAAATGCCTCCCTTTGACACTGGCAGAATCCACATACCACGATTGACATTAAAGCATTTGGAGGCAAGGTATTCATGCTTTTCGTAGGTGCCCTATGAAAATATGGCTTTGCACGCCTTTAGCGGCGCTAATATCACCGACACGATTTGATTCTGAAACTTGGGAGCGTTTCTACCCGGCTTTTTGTACTTCCAATATCAATGGGACTTGTGGGAGAGCCATTAGTTGCAGTGGTAATTGCTCACTTCTGCGCCTGACACGAGGCTATCCATCACACTTATCAAACAAGGAGGTCATTGTCTTTGTCTAGCGGCTTTAGTGTTCCTAATTCCTTAATAGCACTACAATTGAGGCAACCCGTGATGAGTAGAGGTTGTGTTTGTACCTTATTAATGATGCTTGGAATTTCGATGTCCCTTAGACGTGCGACTTAAAGCTGATAGTCTAAAAGGTCTCTAAAGACGATTTGTTCGTGTTTGTTTTCCACTTGTCAGCAACTTATAACCCAAGGCAACATGGCTAATGTCAAAGCCAGTTTGTTAAAGCATTTTCCAATGCCATATAAGAACATGGTTTAAAATATGAAGCTCATTTGTTATTAAATTGGAATTTGGCGCTGGCAGTTGTTCGCACCTCGCTGTAAGTGCTTTGTAACCCCCTTGAGGGGCTGTGAGGTTCGCACGCCCTTCTCTCGGGCAGTTGGAGTGTGAGAGGGAAGAGGTAAAACATTATGTGCAGTCTTTACCAGCATCAAGCCCTGTCACAAACAGCGTGTTGGAAGGGTGTTCTTGGTCCGCTGGGAGGAGGGGAGGGTAGTCACGTTGTATTATTTGTCAGGCAGCAGCAATTAAACGGGTCAGTTTGGCGATGGCGAGAGTGTTGATTTCTCGTTCGAGATAATGGGTTTTCCATTGAGATGGATTTTGGTAATGGTGAAGCCGCCAAGTTGATGGTGTGTGATTTGACTGTCTGTTGATGGACCAGGACATCTTAGGAGCGAGGTTGATATCACAGCAACAGGGAGGAAGACAATGGTGTTTGGTGATTGAGAGGTGATAATTTTGCACATCGAAGCTGGTGGTGCTCCAAACCGAGGCAAGTGGTGCATGAAAGAATTGAGGCATGTGATTGACCTCTGCCTTGCCTTGGGAAGGAATCACACAGAGACGATATCAAAACCCTGATGCGTTGAGGGGAGATGCGTGGAGTTATCCGCATATTTGGAAATGTATTTCTGTTTTTTCCTGTATATTGTTTAAGTGAGGAAAGTTGTCAACTAATTCTGAACAGAAAGGAAAACGATGAAATGTTTTTCACTGCAAATGGGGATAATTTATGAAACAGCAGGGCAGAGGTGATGCATTTTTTTCTTGACACAAGCCTTAGCGTGGAATGTGCTAGTTTCTTTTCCTCCTTCCAATTTGTGTCAAGTTGACAGGCTGGTTGATGTTAAAGTGGTCGAGTCAATGTGGACTATTTCCAATCCGAGCTTAGCTACACCTCTTCTTAATCCAAATGTTGATGTCCCCATAGAATAACGGTTGATCTGATATGTGGTAACTGACCTTCCTTTTAAGATAGACCCTGGCAGTGAAAACGTCGTTTTTCACTTAGCTGCCACTTTTAATCAACTTTTGAAGAGAGCAAGCAATTGTTATGTTTAAATCCCCTTTTTGTCGTATGCTCCTCTTAGTGCCAAAATCAAAGCTGTCACTGGAGCGCCAACCTGTCTTATAATCGGATTGGCGATGCTGTAATGGGGTGCAGGCCCAAGCTGAAAAAATTATAGCTTTGCCGAAGTCCTCGCCAAATTGTAAGCGCTTTCACGTTCCATCGTGCTGATGTGAAGAAGATTTTCTCTTTTCGATGGAACAACGGAGTCTGGGTTAACTTGCCACTCGTGAACTTGGGTTAGCAGTGTTTATGCACTGGTTGTTTTTTCCAGCTACACCACGAGGGTCTTCTTTAGTTTAGAATAGGAAAGCGCAAATTTATTAACAAAAATAAACCTGTTGCCTCGCTACTCTTGTCGTGCTGCTGTCATTTCCCTTTTTTTCCTATTTTCACCTTTTAGCTGGCCTTCTGCGCCAAGAGTGATAACAGGACAGAGTGTATCCTTTTTTGTGCGCTAGTTCCGAGTTTCAGTGCTTCACGTTGGAGGGAATGACGGTATTGCATTAAAAGTGACAGGAATGCTGTCGTGAAGATGGAAACCTCCATCCAATCATCCAATCACCCCTTATTACCGTTCAAGGAGATCTTTTGAACCTACTTTTGAGATTCACTCATCGACCTTACTAATCACTCACTTCTTTTCCGCCCGTTGCATTCACTCAAGCTTGAATGATTTATTCAGATCACTAGTTTGTACTGATCAAACTAGACATAATCTACCCCATTTCATTGAAGAACTCCGTATTCGCCTATTCAAATCGCAGACTTCAGGTGCTCTAAGACCCCTTTGTGGGCACCATTCTGTGGGCTCAACTACCCGTGCAAGGAATTTGTGTAGTAGTAAAAAATGTCATGAATCACCGCTTCTGGCCTTGGGTTTTTGCTGTATTCCTCCTTGACGTCCACTTCGATGGTGCTGTCAGACGCCGACGACGTGATCGATTGTCTGCAGAACAAGTGCAATACCAAAGCCCTGCGCTTCAATCTACCCTGGTCTCTGTTGGAGTCCTTCAATGGCACTTCAAAGAGTAAGTCGAATCAGAATGGATGCTTGTTATTTGTTCTATATCATCTATTGCCCTATTGGACCCAACAATTCGTTGGTCCACCCGTCTCCAATCCACTTTAACTTGGTCCATTTCACATCTGAGCCGTTAATCCATCTCGTCCAGCTATTTTGAGTTCATCCATCTTAAATCTATTCGTGTACTTGAGTCGGACCTTTTAGTAACAGTGTTTAACTGGGGTGGTTTGGGTGTTTGGTCCTCTTTTTGAAAATGAGCCAACCACGCTCCACGAAAGGGGTTTGAGTTGCGGTTGGGGCGGTAGGTACAGTAGTAGGTCCGATGACTCAGCACTTCCTCATGAATGGAACTTTCTTTACTCGAGGTTATGGCTCTAGTACACAGCTAATCTGTCGTCTTCGAGTTCTCACCTCAAGCCATTTAAAGCTTCACAATGAAGAATTCCCACCCTCTCTGCCACAACCTCATCCACTTTCATTATTTAATCCATAAACGGCGCCGCCTCCCATCAAAGCTGTTTTCGGCTTGAGAACTATTAGTTGTGAAATTCCCCTAGCGTCTTCAATGCCTACACACAGATCGTTTGATGTGACTCCCTTTGAAGGCATGCATGTGCACAAAAAAGCATGCTAAATGTCGCCTAGAGCAATTCAAAGTTGGTTTTGGGGTTTCATCTTCCTCCAACTCCCTCTCCAACCGTTGCTATAGCGATTAAGCATCACATCTCATGCGTCTCCCGTGCCCTTCATACAGTGCCTTTTCAACCCCAGCATGGTAAACAAAGTAGAGGAAAGGGAATTATGCTTTTTTTTGTTTTGGTGGAGTACCGATTTCTGTGAAAATGCAGTTGTGATTGCTTGGTCTGTGGAAGTACAGTCCTACAGCCCAAGTTAAGCACGAGGTTATAATGGACTGTCGGGTTTATAATTAATCAGGCTTGCAAAGGAGGTGAAGTGACCTCTTGCTTGGCAGCGACTTCGTTTCTTTTTGAAGCTTGACGATCTGAAGTGGGAGATAACGCGCAGTGGAGGTTCCAGGTTATGTCGGAACGTGAAGTTTACCAAAGAAGAGTACATGTTCGATGAATTATAAACTGCTTCTCTTTTCGCCATGACTTGAATTGGTCTTATGGACGTTAAATTGTATTAAAACTTGGTTTCCATGCGCTTCCTCTAATCTGCGACCGACTCTGTGCTGGACTTTTGCAATTCTCCAAATGAATCCACCTTGAACTTCAATGCACTTCTGGATCGCCAAATTTGGTGGGGTAGTGGAATCTACCCAGTTATCCGTCCACATGGAATGGAAGTCACATCAAACTTTGCTACCGGACTGTTCGAGTGCTTGACTGGTTTATAAATGAACACATGAGAAGATCAGGGAATTTGCAAAGAGCTGAATTTTTGTGAGTGTTTTCGTTTCTTTCTGCCGCCTGTCTTGCTGTTCACAGGTTAGGGCTCCACATGGCGCCAGACTCATCGGCAACTGTTGTTTAGTCAAAAAACGTCTGCTTTTTGACGTTGCTAACATCTGTCTGTGTTGTATCGCATGGTTTAGTTTATTTGGATGGCTATGCCAGGGCATTACAGCTTCATTGATTTCGTAAGCGCTCCTTTATATCGGAAGTAGTGGCGAAGCTCACAATTTGAAGGTGGAGGAGGGTTGAGTGAGTGTTCATTCTTTGATCGACGAGTGGCACGCACCTTTGCAGGAAGTCGCCGGCTAATAAAGCTTGTCGTCTACCAACGGCAGAGGTAATTTTCAGGGCTGCCGATTTCTCTTGTCGAGTTGAAGTAGTTGCCCCCACTAAACCTTGTTTCAACTGCCTCCAATTTAGGCATTGTCAGTTTCAGGGAAAGAGACTCCTTTACCAATCTCTTGTTCCTCATTCTTCTCTCTATCACCATGACAGGTTTCTTTGAACTGGCCAACAGTGACGGCGTCAACGCTATGTGCAATGGTGACATCAACGGGGATAGCGAAGTGGATGGAGGTGGGGATGGGGAGTACTTCATAGCCCCACCCGCATGGTATCATCACTCCTGCAACCACCTCACACCTGAAAATTACGAATCTCTCGCTCTCTTCTGCCTCGAAATGGGCCTGTAAGTTTGTTATGACCTGCTCTCTATTACCGTGAGCACACCAACGCATCATCGAGGTCCCACCCAATGTAGTCAGGGAGAGCGGGGTCTGTAGTGCTGACAACCGTGTGGGCCTTCTCAGACTGGAGTGCTGGTCATTATTTGGGTTAATGTCTTCAAGTGCTTTGTGCTTTTCGAGGTTGATTGACGCCCTCTGTTGAGTGTCCTCTACGTGCCACGAAACACGACCTGCCTAGTGACTACACTCTAGCTCCCCTCATATTTGAACGGTTACGACTTCTCGTGTCTTCCCATTCAGCCGTGAACTCGGTGTGGCCTTCGCAGTACGGGCCCATCAGGAGTCGAAGCGTCGCGAGTCACCCGATCTCTGTGTCAATGACGGTGATGCCAACTCTACCGTCGCCACCCCCTCCTCCTCTTACCTTCGGATCCCCAGTCTTAGCCTTCCTCTTCTGCGTCATCTCGATCTCCCGCTGCCTCTACGACCGGATGAAGAAGGTTGGTTGAGGTGCCTTTCTATAGCTAATAGGATTCTCCTGCTTCCTGCTTTTTCCTTTCGTGGAAAGGTTGAAATCTTGTCCACAGGAAAACCGTCTTGAACCCAATTCGGTGGCTGGAGCACTGCTGCTTCAAGATCGACTAAATCTCGTGCTACCCAATTATTTCCAAATTTTATTGAACGAAGTATTCTCTGAGGGTCTCGCAAAGCATGGGAATCTGGAGGGGTCCTGGAGGGCTTGCGCCACAGAAGTGGCAAGCAGCTCTATCATATTCACAAACCAGTAATTTTGAAGATCTTGAGGTTGGGCTTGCTGTTAGAGATCGGTGGTACGCATCTAGTAGCTTCCACTGATGCAAAACCTGTAGAATTCTCCTCCTATAGGCGTGGTAGAGCATACAATCTTGGAAGTAGCAGTCGAAGAAGCGAAGTGGGAATCATCCTCCTGTTCTTCCATCTCACAGGCTTACTCACAGATGACTTGGAGGTTGTCTTTCCCCCAGTAGCAATCAGCCAACCACCTCTGAAGCATCAGCCTGAAGGGAGCGCTGTGCGAAGGCGGACGCGTGGATCCATTCTCAAGAGTCCCTCCTGCAGCAATGATTGTGATAGACTCGTCCACTCGGACGCTACCGGTGATGATGGTGGTGGTAAGCCTTGCCTTCTTCTTCTTCTTTATCAGCTTGCATTTGATTCTATTTCCCATGACTTTCGGGTGTCCGTCCCCCATGCTTCCTACGCTGGGGTCCTCGTATCTCCACCGAGCAATGAAGTAAATCCACATTAGTCGTGTCTTATTGTTACCGTCGATCATTCTTCATCGAGTTTGTTTCCTAAAACCGGTACCTGAGTCGTGCAACCCTACCAACCATAGCCTCCCTTGACTGTTGGAGGGTCACTCTGTTGATCTCTTTATTGAATGACAGTTACTGTCCTCCAACTTCCCTCCAGTGGTAGCCAAGAAATTGGCTTTCCATTATCCACAAAAGCGGTTGACGCTGACTGTTTCTACCATTCGCGTATTCTGATGGGCTGTGAACCCTTCTGCCGCCTTCAGTTTACTACGACAGTCCACGGGTGGAGAAGCGTGTCCGTTTCTCCCTCTCCGCTTCTCACCCTCCTCCCGACATTGAGGCCGAGTTTGGTGGACGCAGCAACAGCCAGCGTCTCCAAGATATGGCGCGTCGTCGTGGCTACCTCTATCCCACTGACGACGTGGTCAGTGCTGGCGATAGCAACGATGACAGTGACGACTCAGGTAGTGGCGCATTCGACCGTCTGGTGGGAGTCTTTTGGCCCGACGGAGGTGGAAGTAGCAGTCAGCGTCGATTGAGATGGCGAGGACGGCGGCGCTATCATCACCATCATTTGGGCAGGTGTCTGCTGGATGTCAGCGCTTTCTTCACCTGCCTCGTCGCCCTTCTCGCCTTCTCCCTCCTCTTCCTCTCTCTTGTGGTGTGCATCCCATTGGCCTGGTTCACCACCTCCACCGGTGATGGCAGCGTATTGACCGGAACTTGCATCCGACTACTGAATGCATTCGGTCTGCATGCACTCCTGGCAAGATGATACTATTTCTCGTTCCTCTGATTCCCTGTGGTTCAACTCTATGTCGCTATTGCTTGTAGAAAGAGAACGGAGAGAAGATAAAGAACCCGTTTTTCTTCCTGTCGTCTGTTTGTATCTAGAGAGCTGGAGTAGTTCCGGGGTACTTCATGGATGGTTGGTAGTCAGTAGAGTTGAGAGATGGCATTCCTTCATCCACCTTTGGCTAGCAATTCAACAGTATCTGTGATGCATTTATTTATCCATCAGGCCGTTCACTGATCTGTGATCAGTCCATTCAACTGCGAGTTCGTCGTCCGCTCATTTCGGTTGTGGTAGAACTCTGCCTCTGTGACATCCGGACGTTCGTGTGGAATCCTTCCACTCAGGAGTCGAATATTCCAATCCGTCATGGAATTTGCTTTGGCGTTAAAGTAAGATTGAGCTCCGAGTAGACTGAAAATCGACCAATCCACCACTGGTGGGCAGCCAGCAGCGTGGACTACTGTGCCCGGTTGAATCGAACTGTTTCAACACTGGGCATTATGCGGGTCTCCTCGAGATTGGGGAGGAGTGGCTAATAGAAGCCTACCGTCCGTCCACTAGGCCATTGTCCATTCGGTGACTGCTGAGACTTGGAAGAGCAGAGCCACTTGGGTTGTACAACCAGCTGCCTCCGGCATGGTCCCACCGTCACTTCTTCGACAAGAGAGAAAAGCCGTGGATTCGCTTACAAGCTACTTCGTCCATTACCGTTACGCTCTTCCGCAAACTCAGTTCCCACCACTGTTGTCTGGACTAACAATGTCTGGGGTGGGTCATGCCATCTGTTCGTGTTTTTTTTTCGAAATGGAACACATTTGTTATCGTGTTTACTCTGGGCGCGATAACATGTATTCTAGTGGCCTCTGGTTGTTGTGACCTCGTGTTTATGCGCGTGGGGGTTGAATCGTGGCAAGGTCCCAACTGGACAGCATCAGGACGGACATCCTCATTTGTTGACGCGGGTTTAAGGGGGGAGGGAAATGAGGTCGCTCACCCCTCTCGTGTCCAACGTGCCTGATAGGCTTCGACCACATTGTGCAAGTCGGGTTATTTGTAGTCCACCTGCACGCAATGTTGGCCAATCAGGAGGGAGTGGGCAATAATACCATGGCACCGCCCATGGAAAAAGGAAGGGTTAGATTGAAACGCCAAGATTGCAGGTAGGCAAGTTGTTTTCACGTGACGACGACTATGCGGCTGTCAATCTTGTACCCAAATTATGGATGACGTGAGAGTGACGGGTAATAAAATTAATCTTCAGTGTTGCAAAATCCTTTCTCAACGAGGTGTCTATGGCTTGAAAGCGACCTGGGTGTGATTGACATCGAACACTAGACACTTCGCTTGTTGTAGTCCTGAAGGTGAGAAATGAAGAGGTTAGATGTCTAACTAATTTGCGTAGTTACGTCGATGTTGTATTTTATGCAGCCTTTAAGCTCCATGAAATATACATGCCATGATTTTCTTAACAACAAGTAGTATACCAAGGCAAACCCTAGTCTTTTGTCTTTCAATTCTCCCTCCTGAATGCGGTGCTTTGTATCCACATCGCGAAGGGCTACGGCAGTCCGGAAATGAATGTCTCAAACTACAGGAGAAATGTCAAAATCCGATACCCTTAAGGTGACACTTTAACACCTGGATTGTTTAAGAATGACTAGCCTATCATCGAGGGGCGTGTTGACTTCAGTTAATTGCATCACACCCTGGATGGCCTGTGTCGACTGTGTCAATTGCCACAGTTAATAGGGTGCACTCGCACCACATTATAGGCGCCCACCGCTCCCCTCCCCGCTCATTTTCGATTCCTCTACATTGTCAACATGACAACGGACACGACGATAATGCGTTGTGGTAGGCAGCCAACCGCAGTTCGAGCGTCCTCGGTGGCCTGATTGTTCATTACCGGCGCATGGGACTATCGATTTCCAATAGGCGCGCTTACACACGTCCTCAAACCAGGTCACACGGCCTGCAATTGGTGTATCGTATTTCACGCGCTGCGGGGTTGAGGGCGGAGACGCTTGTTTCACGCCTTTTAAATTAGTTGTAAGTTGTTAGGGTGGTGTGAGACCCTGAAGAGGTGTGTAAGTGCGTTTGCGCTCGATTGCATTCTATTTTACCATTTTCTTCGTCTGGACCTCCTCCATTACCGCATAAATCATCCTCACTTGGGATTGAAGCCGGCCTGACTGATATTAATAATGGTGAGCATTAATTTTTTGCCTAAGAATGCTTCGTTTTAGCAAAATGTGGACTTAATGAGACTTATTACATTCAAAGCCTAGTCAAAAGGTAATTTTATTTTTTATCATATTTTAGTCCGTAGGAATACTGTCTACTTATATTTTATAAGTAAAACTACCGAAAATTGCTAATTCAATGCCGACAAACTAGTTAGTGACATTACTTTGGATGACACGAATTTTCACTGTTTTCAGCATTGCCGTTTTCTTAATTGTCCTAATTGCATGTATAGCAGAGTGATGCAGGAATTTTGATCTTCGCAAGGTAATTAAGGGCCAAAAAGGAGTCCACCCACGCATTTCTAATAAATCCGACCAATAGAGGGTCATCTGTCCTTTTTCTGTTCCGTAAAGTGTAAACAATAACTAATTAATCCACCAGTGGATGCTTTTTTTATCCATCCAAAAGTTGGCGTTAGCAAAAAGAGGTGGTGTCAACGTTCAACACGTAAAGCAATCGAAGAGGCTGAACCCCGCTTCCTCCTCCCCCCTCCCTCTAGCCACCCTCCAACGTTAGTGCAGCTAATGTGTATCGATTTTTTCCCCCGGCAGCGGTGACGATTTTATGATAATTGAGGCATCACATGAGTCATTGCCAGTCTACGAATGACGTGATGCCAATGTCTATTGCACTGAGGCACAAAACCTAAAAATCATTCAAGCATGTGAGAAGTAGGCGCTTATGGATGCCTTAGTAGGTCAGACTAGCTGTATACCTAAGCACAATCCCATCTGATTTTTTCGCACCAAAAGACTTGTGTGGTGTGCATACTACTTAGACGGATTTAAGGCCATGTGACAAATGTAATGCTGTTAATGCGCATGCATGATCATGACTGCATCTACTACCACCTATGTCTTGGTTACTTACGTCATGTTTCTGAAGGCTCAAACTGCTCCCTTCGCTGGAATGGGAAAACATGTGACACAGTTTCGACAGGAGTGACTGGCTTATCATCCCACACTTGGGAGGTAAGTCCCGGTAACAAAACAGCCCTCTTCCAGGTACTATCACTTTTTTAGAACCAACAGTAAAAGAGTTGGGGCATTTTCTCTCTTCACCGGGGTTATAGAGTCTTTTCTTGTTGGGTGAAACCCGTTTGGAGGCAGTTGGGCGGCAAGATGGCAGCACAGGCTTACGCGCACTCTGCACGATGGCAACGTGTGTCACGTCATCAAGATGAATCAAATTTCCTTAACCCCCAATTCCTTTCCGGGAGGAAGTGGTCCATTAGGATTAATTACGTTTAGGCAAACACGCTTCCACGGAAGGTGGTAAGGCTACTCATCTATTAGACACGCCAATGTTCTGGATGTTCTAGAATTCCTCTACGATTTCCCCTTTTACAGCTCTCTCCGACACTAAGATTTCTTCCTTGACTCAGCCGTCTAGCCTTATCACCATTGAGTACCCGTGCTTACTCATCACTACTGTTTGATGTCAACTACAACTGCTGCACGGAAGAAGGTGCTCGACTGTTACACATTGCCTACATCCCTTTGTCTGTCGCATTTGGATGCTAGCCACTTGAATGGATGCGTAGTTGCTGAAAGGCAAATAAATGCCGACTTGGCAGGAGCCAATTTCCCTATTTTTACGCCGTTAGCAGCATCAGCATTGCGTGATTGCCCTTCATCGTCGATTCAGATCGCCCTCCTCTAACATCAAAGGAAGCCTCATTTTGTGACCTTCATTATCCCACATTCCTGAGGAAATCTCCGCTTTGACGACACCCCACTAAGACGTCAATGCAGATGTTAGCCCATTGGGAGGAGACTTTGCTTCCTTTAGTCACGTAATGCTTATGGTTTCCGATTTCTGGTACGTGAAACCTCTTTTTTCTTCTTTTAAAGTACTGAAGATTTAACAGTCTGCGGATGCGAGAATAACATGGGCATCCTTACCTAAAATTCCTTCTTCCAAAAAGAAGGACGCCGATTCTTGGCTCCAAAGATCATTCTGTTTTGACTCTTGGTAATACCAATCCCACTTTTGATAAACATTGTCAGGTCAAGAATCTGGGCGGAGTTAGATACCATCTTCTTCTCGCCTATTTGAAGTGACCTTTAGCGTCAGCCAATCACTTTCGCACTCCCACATGGTGGTGGTGGTGGTGGCCAGGTAATACACAAACCTATATTTACCCATAAACAAAACACATTATGGTGGCATTTTATGGTGTTCCTCTTGTTGGAGTCTACGTGATGTTTGTTGACATGCGTCAGCAGTGGGTATGGATGGGCTGCCATTCAGGCTAATTGCCTTATTAGGATTCCTGAACTCCGTTTCGGCATGACAAACTGTGGTTAACGGGACCATTTTCAGTCCCACTTGACTTGGCCTTCACCTTGACAGCAGAGAACTCTGTGCCACTACCGCCTCACCCTTTTTATGTATGTCGGTTGTAGAGCTAACTATGGAGTCGTAGGCTACCACATTAGTAGCAGTGATTGTAAACTAATTTTAAAATGACCAGAAAAAAAAACCCACTTTCACTAGTTAGAGTGTAAGTTAAGATGTCAATAAGGCTGGGGCTGAAAGAGGGTTGTCAAAAGCGTATCTACTTGTGGAAGACCTCAGTCTAGCACTGAGACACTAACTACTGCTGACTTGCGGTTTAATTTGTATCCACCAAAAAAAAAAACTGTCTACAATGATGAATTATGAATCAATATGACGGTTCGGAAAGATCTGAAGTCTCCATTGGTCTCACCTTCTCATGGAAAAGACAGTGTAGTTGCCATTACCTGTCTCGTAAAGGTAAACCGTTTACATGGTAGAACAGGTATTCTAGTCGTAAGCGGCATTTATGTAAACCAGATAGAGTGTGGTGTTTGGATGTCACTAGGTGTAATGAGGGTTGGAAGAACGTGAGAAAATGACAGCATCACAATGGCGTCGTTGTCTCAGGAGTGCACACTTGGGGCACTCCATTTACTGCTATGGTAGTCCACTGAAAAGTGGAGGATAAAAGTATGATAGTGACCTCTTCTTCCTCCCCTTCTTCCTTCACCCAGTGCCTCTTTTGTGCATGCTAGTTGTCGTCCACCCATACCCCCATTGACAATTCCCAGTCCATTTTAATGTTACTTTTTAAAAAAAAAAACGAGACAAAAACTTGGTTATGTCTTGAGAAATAAATGGGACTGTGGCGGAAGTGGATTGCAACGGTAAAAGTTAATGCTCTGGGCTGTAGTTTTGGGCATAACTTCCATCCGGAGTAGACTGAGACATTACGAAATTGAAATTTCATAGAAAAATTAACACTGGAGGTAAGCTCTGATGGTTTGTGTTTGCTCAACTCTTGACCATCTGCCACCTCTGTTCAAGGCGGTGACCCATTTACCGTGGCTGTGAAGTCACTCGGACTTGGATCCATGTTAGCCTCACGAACAAAGTGAAGTGCTTTTGGGTTAAACAGAATCCTTCTCCTTCTCACTCATCCTGTATTCATGCATTCATCATCCAACCACCCTCCTGCCCTCAACCTCAAAAACAGTGAGTGAGGCCCACAACTACGTGAAGTCTGCTCTTTCATCATACCTCAAGTTTATTACGCAAACGGTGAGGTAGCCTGCCTTGGTATCCCCACTTACTTCAATATGAGGTGTGTGTGTGTGTATTGTTTTCTTTCATCCAGTCCTGTCAACTATATATGTGATGAGAAATTGAATGCTTCAACATCATCGCGTAAAGTCTCTATTGTGGTAAATGTCACTGGAAGGAGAGGAAGGGTATGTGCAGTGATTGGAAGGAGCAGCTTACCGCATTACTTTGTAGTTGCGTTTCCTGTGCCTACTTCTGTGGCATTTCCAGCCCAGAGGATTCGGCTCGCTGCAAAAAAATTAACGGTAGAAGGTGACACTTGATGTACCGTAATTAGTTGACGGCGTCGGCAGATAGTAAATGTCTTGGTAAAGCAGTCTTTAAAAAAATTTGCGTTTCCACGGTAAAAACAGATACCAAATTTTGGCTCCCAGATGTCAAGAGCAACATGCCACTCAAATACCCTCTTTTAGTTTCCCACCGACGCACAAATTCCTCTCCCAGGGCGACATCGCAATCACATGCCACAACTTTACAGGTAAACCAAGGCCCACTGTTTCGTGTTGGAACATTCTCACCTCAGATCTTGACTGCGATCTATGCAATTCGGTCAAAAATGCAGAAGAAAGCATGTCAATGGACAGATCTATGCAGCACCTTCCAGCAAGACAATGTGCATCCCCACAACAAATCTCCTCCCGAAGCACAGTTCACCATATCCATGTGCGATGTGCTGGAGCCCTTCCTCACTCTCCCACTAGTCCAGCATCTGTCAATGCTACAATTCCAAGAAACGTGGCGTTGGCATTATTCGATATTTTAAATATCCGCCTTTAGAGTAGCTGTAACAAGAAGTTCACGTCTTCTTGATCGCTAGCTCTCCCACTTGGAGACTTCTACAACGGCTAGCCCGGGTATACTGACTTACTTGAAATCGGCTCCAAATTGAGAGATGATGTCAGCCATCCACCTTTGGACATACTGTTTGATACTACCCCTACCTTAAACACTGACAAAGTTGATGCCACCTCCACTTCACTGCCCACCCCCCTCCAATTACTTCTAATCGACCCTCTTAAATCCACCCGAAGCTTTTGGATTCTCCATTCGTGTTCAAGCCTCGACAACATGGCTGGCACCCCTCATCGACCACAAAGCCACAAACATTGCAGGCAGCGTCGACAGATCGAAATTTGTCTGCCTCTTTGCACTCAATCCACTCAAAGCTTTGTCTGTATTTACACAGACATAATCCACTTCGGTACACCAGGGCGCACCCTAATCTGATCCACTCCTTGCTACCACCTACGCTACATAAATGTGTTAGAAAGGCTATAAAACGTCCCGTAGACTGACTTGGCTGCGCCAGTCTTGCATGAACCATCGACAATGCTAATAAGGTGGGCAAAGGTGCCTGGGGGCTGTGGAGGGGACACGCTCACGATGTCCTCACGATTAATGTGCACTTTTTCCACCCTAATTTTCTTTCATCGCTTTGAATGACGCCACCAGTCAGCAACTTGGTACAGAAGCATCCTCACTTACCCCTGTTTGATAGAACCTTTCGAAGTGTCACCGTCGTCAAAGTGCGCACCTCCTACCGACTACATAGAATTCAGCAAACTACTACACAATTTATCAATACCTAAACCATAGCGTCTGAAGTCTCTGCTGGCTTTGAAATAAGTTATGAAAGGGTGGTGAAGGAGTTGTGATTTGCCTACCGAGTAGCTAGAAGGCTATAAGTGGAAGTGTCTGAAGAGTTCAACAAAATACTAAGTCACTCCAAGCCTTCACACATGATATAATAATTTCCACTTTTCAGCACAATAAATGGTTTCTTTTCATTTATGTAATCATAATTGTGATCAATGCTTCAGTAGATCAATATTTTGTCAGCATCTTTGACCTTGAACTAGTAACGTGATTGGTTATTTGTCAGTATTTTCATTGCCCACCTAACCCGTGCATATGATGCCATTTCTTATTCATCTTGTCTGACAAAAAGGACGGGAAGAGTATTAACAACTACAAGAAGGCCTTTTTGTATGTATGTGTGTGGCGGAGGAGGAGACACGTAGGTAGCAGGTTGCAACCAGTTGTGTAGCCAGTCATTAATCTTCTCCCTTGCTTTTGAAGTTGCCGTCACGTCTTTTTTAGCGTTAGTTCTTTTCACACCTAGGGAATCTGGATTCCTTCTCTCTCCCTCTCTCTCTATCAGCATTTAGTCGGAGAAAGTAAAATAGGAATATAACGCGGCCGAAAAATAC
This sequence comes from Taenia solium, assembly GCA_001870725.1. Lineage (NCBI taxonomy): Eukaryota > Metazoa > Platyhelminthes > Cestoda > Cyclophyllidea > Taeniidae > Taenia > Taenia solium. Next base: position 282,814 of record MIEF01005667.1, on the reverse strand, counting down.
ACAATGATAATGCCTACTGAGTAATGGTACAAATTTGGCTTATTTTTTATTCTTTACTCTTTTTTCCTACTCTATATTTCGATTTCACAATTCAAAAAGCACTTTTGCCCAAAAGTGCACTTTTATGCATTGTCTGTTAAAAGTGCTGCATCATGATCTGTAAGGCTAGGGCAATTACCCGTCTCATGTTTACTTATAGAAGGCAAAACATCACGTGGAGATGATTATCACCTTAAAGAGCGGAGAATTGTATCCTCTAGTTGGCTCTTTAGTAAGCGGTGGTTATTATTATTATTGCTATTACAACCTTTGGATGATTCAGTGGTTTGGTGGACAATCGATATAGTAAACTGAAAGATGTGAGGATTTGGGGTTCTTTGGTTGGACAAGAGGAGTAATCAATACTCGCTTTCTATTCGTTGAAATGGATCGTGTGTACGGTGCTTATTGGTTATAGTAAGCCAATAAAACAGCCTCTTGCTAGAAACTCCAATGGATGACCAATCATTTGCTTTTAAAATCGATAATCTGGGTGCGCATTTGGGCCTTTTGTGCTTAGAGCCGTGGAATGCTGTGTCGTGGTGCGGAAAAGCGGTGTTTCCTGTGAATCAAGGCGATAACGAGGTCGATGATGGCAGTAATATACCCAAGCAAGTACGAAGTTGCTCTCACACTCGCCCCACCCTTAGGGCAATGTGTGTGACTGTCAATGAAAAACTTAAGTCCCACGATTTGCGTTGCGTCGATGTGGCAATTTAAAATTGACAGATGAATGCCGATAGATGGTTACACTGATAGCCCTCTCTACACGCTTCAATCAGATGTCAGCAGTCCTTCGTATTGGGTCCTCATAGAGGTGAATGTGAAATTCTACCATTGCAGATCTCAAGACCGAAAATTAGCTTGACTCGAAAGTAAGGTATACGACAATGAAACTGGGGAGCTATGGTGGAATCAGGTATGCCTCAAACCATTGGCAATTTCATGCACTACATTTCCTACTACTATTCTATTCGAAATGTATGAACAAGGTAGAGGAGCGGTTGTACTAATGTATGAGATAGGGTTACTTTCAAGAGTATGGAAACAAGAATGCCTGATCATCACTGTTACGACGTGCATTTCCCTTGAGGTTTTTTTCATCTATTACGCTTCTCAAAGTGATCATAACGATCAAAATTCTAGGATAGTAGCACTTCAAAGTAGACTGGTTGTTGTAAAGTACTTTGTTGTGTTGTGTTTTGTTGTCAGGTGTGTGTGTAGCTACCTACCTAGAAGTGGATCTCGTGATCTCAAGTAGGTTTCTTGATTTATTGCCACGTGCCGCTATGAAGTTGCGGATGTGCGTGTGTCTACGTGTGTGTGCGTGTGTGTAACACACTCTGGTCGGCACGACACTCTAATCTACTTTGGCTTGAGAGAGCGGCTTTCTTCAGGTAAGAAGTGAGTTGTATCACTGTTAAATCATCCAATTTCGGAGGGTCTAACCAATGGGAGTGGGCAACTTATATGACATTCCCAGTACCTTTTTAATCCAACGGGGAAATCAACACCACCTCTCGTGAGACCTGCTTCCGCAGATTTGACGAAAACTTCCTAATTATTTATTTACTTCAAAAATTGTTCCGTAGGCCCTCTACTCATGGTTACTTTTGTGTTGGGTATAATACTACGCATCTTTTGAAGTAGAATGTCAAAGATCATACCTCGTACCGATACATTTAAGATGGGAAGGCTTTGGAAGTTGGTTTTTGCTAAAGCTCTTGTCTTTACCCACTACGCAGTTCATTTTTTAAAGAAATATTTCCTTTAAATGCCTTATCTATGTTTGCCATAATTATCGAGAGATTTCCTACCAGCGTCACGTATACGTGACACCTCAACATTTTTCATCATCTGAGGGATTGCGATGGCCTGCTTTTTAAGGCATGCCATAACCATTGATATTTTTAAATTGACTGCCTTCATTGAGATCTCCGCCTTCCTTGGCCACGTCGTTCTAAAGATGCCTATGGCGATGGGTTTGGTTCGCTTATTCTGACGCCTTTTGTCATGATAACGACTCACTAGTCCACAATGTTCGATAAGATGTCTAAAGAGAAAAAAAAGAGACTGTTTTACACACAAAATTAAAAATAAAATGCTAAAAATTAACTACCAACTATTTTGATGTATCCATCGTTTACGCGAGCGATCCTCGGTGGCCTTTTGATCGGACCAGCAACTTCAAAGGGTAAGTTGTTGTTAACTTTTTCTCTACCCAAAAATAGTGTACGCCTACAAACTCTACATACCTTATAACCTTGCAAATTTTGCAGCATTGTTGTGTTCGGCACTTTTTGAAAAAAAATGTAGTGTTGCTTTCACATGCCAACGTGTTTACAACAACCTGCAGTCATCCCATAGGGATTATGCGCTCCTGATAATTTTTATCAAGATTGAAAGGAAATATGTTAAAACAAAGCTGTACCACGAGGTTCACACTATCCCATAGGCTTGGTACTTTAAAACCCTCGATAAGGGGAGAACACAGGCCTGGGTAGTAAAACCATTCGATGAGGTAATTGGGGTACAGTGGGAAGCCAAAGACAGGCCAAATTCAAACAGACAAGTTAACCGCAAATTCCACGTAACATTGACTCGAGCGTCGCTCACAATGGCAGAGAATTGTAGCGGAAAGGCATTGGAACCACCCAACAGGCGATAGTAATATCTGGACATACTGGCAATACTACTAATGCGTGCACATCCACAAATTGGTATTTCCAGAGGTGACGCGCAACTGCTGAAACGACAACCGATTCCCCGAATTTCCCAATTCTTCTACAAGAGGAGCTGATAATATCTACATGGATTGTTTTGGACCAAAAAAAAAGAACAAACGGCAAAAGAGTTGGTCGTTTTCAAATTCGATGAGGACATTTAACTGCACTGTATCTTCAATCGCAGACTTGACTAACCAGACGGCGGCTCATTTTCGAGCATTTAGTGCCTAGGGCGCCAAGAGGTGGCAGAGTGGAAATGAGTCAATCGTCAACAAAAGTGAGCAGAATTAGAGACTGTGTATTTAGGCGTGTGTCTCAGTCTCTCGAATGTGAACGCGCGCAGGTAAGCGTGGATGACAGAAGGCGGTGGAGGCGACGAGAGGGGAGGTAGGCGGAGGGCGGAAAGGTGGGGTGGAGAGGAGGGAGAGCAATTTAAAAATCGATAGCCTGTATGTCTGATGGCCGTTCTCGTCCAGTCCTTTGCCCGCCCGCCTGCCTGCCTGCCTGCTGACGTCAAGGCGCTACCCATCCCGGTACAGATAAAGTGAGGGTGAGAAAGAGATAGGTAGGACTAGACTAGACCAGCCGTTTTGTAAAAGTGCTAGAGAGCTGTCACTAACTCTGTTTTTTTACTCAAAAACAATAGCGATCTACGTAAGTCTTGAGTCTCATCAGGTTATCTGAGTAAATGTGTGGAGACTCATGACTCACCGCGTCTTAATTACGAAGGCGCCTCAGGGCATTGGCAGGAATTACTTAATAGTAGAGACGTTCATTCAAAAATCAGGATTTTGATAGATTCGCTTTAGCTTTGATAGATTCGCTTTAGCTCAAAGCATGCTACAAATGAACATTACTACCCACTTCTACGCCAATTACACTGACAGTCATGGGCATGTTTTGTATCGCTTTTGCTTTAGGCGCCATAATTTGATAGAGAAATGTGATGGTCAAAATAGTTCAATTAGCATTGGAATTCCATGTGCAAAATGCCACTTTAAATGTCTAAAAATAGAGTTAAAATAGTTAAAGCTAATAGTACATATCAAGGCATTCTTGTGGATTACGATAGAGTGTGTTAGAGGTACTTGTGGGCACTTGTAACGTACGTGCCACAGTTTACGTACTCGTGTCAGGGTTGTCAATGCGTAGGCAAACTGAGTCAGCCTAGCGGCATGGAAAACCCCCTTCTCGAGGTCTAAACCATTCATGCTCTCTGCACCCCTTTACTCCTACCTTGAATTCATCGTTCGACGACTGTTGGATTGACTTGATGGATGCGATTCCTCATATTTGGTGTTTGTCTTGTGGGAAAGGCGTGTCACAGAGCAGCGGAAGAACCCATCGTGGAGATTTGTCACCATTAGATAAGAAAATGAGATACAAATATGTCAAGGGTGGAGGTGACAACTAGTTTATACCTGCATCAGCCAGGAGGGGCAAAAGCTAAGCTGCAGTGGAAGCTAAGTAAGCAGGCGCCGTCCATACGCCATGCTTTGACGGATGGCAGACACGGTGCTTCCATTGCGTTGTGCAATGCAAACTGAGTGACTGATTGACCGACTGGCCTGTGACTGGAGTTTGTGCTTGTACTGCGGAGTGAAGGCAACGATTATGTTATTGTAGATGCTCCAACAACCCACTGCCAATTTTAAGGCCCAAGACAGACACCTTGTCATATCCAAAATACTTTATGCTGCAGTGTGTGTGCACGTTTGGTCGTGTTGGTGGTGGCGAAATGCGGGCATAGTTGTTTACTGTGAATTTCCTGCTTATTGAAAACCATCTAGAGGCTAATATTCACTCACTTCACGGAACTCGATGCAACTCAAAGGTGTCAGAAAGTCTCCTTCTTCTTCTTCTTCTCTCCCTGGATTCCCTTGCAGTCAATTGAGTGCGAAGACCTTCCACCTCACCGCCCTATGGGAGAAAGGAGTCTTTTACATCTCATCTTCCATAATTGAGTACCACTTTTATAGGGAAAAGAGATAGACAGATAAATGTGGAAAATAGGTAGTGAGTGGGTCCAAAAGTCGATAGCTTGTTTCAGCCTCTCAACAAGGCCAGTGAGTCTTTAGAGTTCATATTATCTGGCACGCTATTAATATAAACCTTCAACATGCGCTTTGATTAGCTCCATACATCCGTCCAGGCCTTCATCCATCGGCACTACAAAGTCTGTGTATGTGTGTGTATCGGTCCCTGGCAAGAAGATTATTAGTATCATCAAACCTTTGCTTTATTGCCGTTTAATGACTCTCGACTTACAGGTTGCTTTATCTCCAATACAGCTATAAATACATCGGAGTATGCACTCGCGGAGGAACACTCAATAATACCAAATCCGTGAAAGGGACACTTCAATGAAGACGTGTAATAAAATAAAAAGACAAATTGGAGAGTTTCTTAACTACCAAGGTGTCTCTGTGGTTTGTCAGCGGGTTGAGCACACTTTTCCGGAATCTTTTAGCATCATGAACTGCAATGCAACCGAAAGAAGTTTCGTGGATTGACCAGCACCACGATGGGTTGTCTTTATTTCTTTCTCAAAGTGACATCACCTAGCTGCCGGGTTCACAGTTATATAAAAAGTTCCGGTCTTGAGAGAGTTAAAAGAACTTAACTCACAACCCAATTCCCATGTTTATTCGCCCATCTCAAGCTCCAATAAATAGTAGGACTCGTTTTTGGGGGAATGGAATGAAACAAAGACCCTTGTTACACCCTATGGGGTAATGCGGTGTGGGGTGGAAGGTATTCTCACCAGTAAGATCAGATTTGAGATACGGTTTACATAGGATAAATGTGGTGATGTGATGTACCGCAGGAAGAGGAAGAGGGTTTCATCCCATCCAGTCAACTGCCTTTTGCAAGGCCGTAGTTTAGAAGATGAAGGGAAATAGATGGATGAGGAGGGAGGAGATCAAGGCGATGAGGAAATGATACATCTCATCCATAATTATTAGGTTATTACAAGCAGGTTCATCATCATCATTTCTACTTACATTTTCTGACCTCTCAATGCGCCAAATGACTTGCCCCAGCAATTCATACTCTAACGCTCCTAGCTTTCACCAAGGCACTGCCCCACAACTGAACCATTGCTCCTCAATGTACTATGTGGAGGGTAGACGCATCATTTGGCATCACAGTGCTTCCCTTTGTTCTTAATGGCTTATGACTTGTACCTCCACTGTGCTCCTACTTGACGCCTTTTGCTAACGTCTGCATAAACTGCAGGCATGTGGACTCTTCTTGCCAATTGTAATGGACTAGTCGTCACGACTGTCACTGTCATTTGCAATTTGAGTGTGTCGCTTCCGCCGCTTCCAATTGCCTGCCCTGCTGTGTTTACCAGCAACGAGCGCATACTTTGACCGATGTGAAGGAGAATTGAGCAGTCCTCATCATCGAGTAAAGGGTAATACATTATTATGGAATTTGGGTTTTCCACACATACTACTTAAATGGAGGATTGTCGGTAATTATTGGTCGAAGGAGAGTGCTTGACTGAACGAGAAGAGAGCCAAAAGTCTGCATTTAGACGGTTCGGGGGCCTGCCACTATTCAAGAAGTCACTTCTGGTGATCCTGGAGTTACTGTCACAGCACAAGGAGGCAAGCGACGACGGAAAGTGGAGGTGCCAATCTAGAGTCAATCAACCAGTCAACCAGTCAACCAGTCAACCAGTCAACCAGTCAACCAGTCAACCAGTCAACCAGTCAACCAGTCAACCAGTCAACCAGTCAACCAGTCAACCAGTCAACCAGTCAACCAGTCAACCAGTCAACCAGTCAACCAGTCAACCAGTCAACCAGTCAACCAGTCAACCAGTCAACCAGTCAACCAGTCAACCAGTCAACCAGTCAACCAGTCAACCAGTCAACCAGTCAACCAGTCAACCAGTCAACCAGTCAACCAGTCAACCAGTCAACCAGTCAACCAGTCAACCAGTCAACCAGTCAACCAGTCAACCAGTCAACCAGTCAACCAGTCAACCAGTCAACCAGTCAACCAGTCAACCAGTCAACCAGTCAACCAGTCAACCAGTCAACCAGTCAACCAGTCAACCAGTCAACCAGTCAACCAGTCAACCAGTCAACCAGTCAACCAGTCAACCAGTCAACCAGTCAACCAGTCAACCAGTCAACCAGTCAACCAGTCAACCAGTCAACCAGTCAACCAGTCAACCAGTCAACCAGTCAACCAGTCAACCAGTCAACCAGTCAGCAGACAACCCACAATGCATCTCAAGGTCCTCCCCATAAGGCAAACGAGAGAGACGAAAACCAATTAGTCATCTCAGGAGCACTTTGGGTGTCATCTGTCAGTGTGTGGCATGTGGGTGACACCCATCCACTCGGCTTCCACCACAACTTCGCTTTTGCCTCCCCGCCCCGCTTGATCCAGGTGCAAACCACTTGTCTCCACCTCCTCTAACCACGTTAAGCACTCTTCACACAACAGCCCCCCACTCGCTTGCCTTGCACCGACAAGTTCTTCTTCATTACGAGGGGGAGGAACAAAGGGTTCACCTTCCAAACGTCATGCTTCTCCTCTTGAGTGGTTTGCTGTTCGTCACCAGAGGCCCGAAGCCAGTCTCCACGGTGTGTTATCCTGTTGCTGACGTGTCACATACCTCAACGCGACAAACGTCAATTCTGAATGAGAAGCAGTAGTAGTAGCGGTAGTAGTAGTTTCTGTGGCTTTGAAGTCGACTCCAGCTCAGTTTACTAAACGCGCTCATCTCGAATGCTATCCATGGGGTTAATGCATCAGCCGCTGAATGAAATGCTATGGGGGTGAATTCAAGGCAGGGAAAGAGGCTTATGGAGTGTGTGAACTTCGTGAAGCGTGTGGCGATGGCTTGACGTATTTCACCTATGCCTTGTCAATACTAATTCATGAGCATAAACAGTGGCAGGCATTTGACAAGTCCCCACAAAGCTAAAACAGGTGACGTGCTGTTGCAGGATACCTCCATAAACCTTTTTTTTCTAGTCACCTGACAATGTGCACACAGGACAGATGTTTTCGATTTATTAGCTTGAATGGTAAAAAAGTGGAACTTTATCTCTTCAGGTGCCTCAGGCTTCGATGATGTGTGTGTGCGTGTGTGTGTGTGCCTGTGTGTGTATGCGGATTGTTTATCCAGCTCCCAACCCTCTCTTGTGACAATTATGGTCTGTCATAAATCATGCGGCGGGCATCGTTAAAATCCAGTCCTAAATTTTAATCTAGCCTCCCATAAACTCTACTTTTCTCACTAACACAGTTTCTGCCGCCTTTTAGTCGCCATAGGGTAAGGCTCGTAGTAGCCCAGACGGCCTTAGAATTACTGTTTATGGAAGCTCCAAGGGAGTAAACTTTTGTTTCATTTTTATTAGCTTCTCTAAAGTCACCTATTCAAAATGGGAAATTTGAAGTCTCGGATTCGAATACCACCGCTCCTGACAGGGACGATAGTCAGTTTCTGTTATTCACCACAGCTTAAATCTGGAGCCCCCAAATTTGACTTTCAAAGTCCAAATGAACCATCACTGATACCTTATGATGCCACACACGTATAAGCTCGATGGTGGTGCCCAGTGCGTGTCTCGGCGGCCTCACGTCGTTGTCGGCCAGGCGAATAAGCTAGCGAGCGAACGTGAGGGCGACCACAACAATGCCGGTTCGTCGTGGGGCGATAAAACGCGGTGCGTGCGCGCAGGGCGGCCCAGTGTAGGGTGGACTGATTTACACACTTGTACTTCTGTGAAAGGCCGGCGCTTCTGGTGCGTGCGTGCGTGCGTGCGTGTAGGCATGGTTGCGTCCATGCCTGTTCATTTTTTACGCTCCAACTTCAGTCGCGATTATTGATTGCTTTGATTTTATTCACCCCGTCAACCCCTTGTCTGACACTTGATTGCCATCGTAGTACCGCTTTTTTGCATCCCATTACTCAATTCAATTAATTTAGCTGTGAATTCTTGGTTATTCAATCTACTTAAATACTTAACTGTCTGTCAAGGTAGCCCTGGAGAATTGATACCCTACGGCTGCTTGATATGGGACTACGACACACCCAATTCCTTTACTTTACTTTTTTAAGTTGGGAGACTTGCCATATTTCTCCATTACTTATGACATGGAGACTTTTTCTGTTGACTGGCATTTTTAAGTTGATTACTTGAAGGACGCACAGACCGCGGTGGAGAGGTTGTGTAGCGTATTTACGTTAAACTGTTACATGAACTTTCAATTTATTGCGATTCGGCCTCCACCGAAGCTGCGAGTGTGGTGGCGATCTCGTGCGTACTTTACACTCCAACCGTCATATTCTTGGTAATGCTTGCCTAAAAGGAAGCGTATTTGAGGATTGCCTATTTCTCTTTTCAACTTTAGCACCATCTTTCAGAAAAAAATTAAAGTCTTTTAATGATTGACTTCAACAACCACGTGGCTTGTAACTAACATGAAAGTTCGGTGACGATAACACCGCTGCCACCACCATCACTACCACCATCCCACTAGCCATTGCTGCACTCACAAAAGTCGGACAGTGTCCTTCCCCATTAATCGTACAGACGGGGCCAAATGTCGACATCACGACGCCGAAAAGACATATATACACACACACACACGCACAAAGATGCCTCTCCCCTCCTCCGCCTTAAGTACTTTGCTGCCCTGGGAAGTGCCCTCCTCTCACTCGCCCCTTAAATTGGTGGGTAGATAAAATAAGTAGAAAGGTAGGGAGGGAAGTGGGGAGAGAGAAGAGGGGGAGACAGGGCTTCGCCTCGCCCAAAGCCGAAACTTTATTGAGCGTGAACACACACACACACGGGAGTCTAATTTCGGCTATTGTTTACGGCGACTACCCAATCAGAAGTGCCCAAGGTCGTGCGCACGTGCGTGCAGGCATGCACGCTTAGGTGAATACATACATTTGTGTGTGTGTGTGTGCGCGTACAGGCATGCATACTAGACATACTAATTATTAGGCGCGAGGGTCGTAGGTGTGCGCATGTGTGTGTGCGTGTATGTGAGGGTGCGGAGGGGGAGGCAGGGGATAGGAACATTAACATTATTATTATTGTGTTGTCGTTGCTGCTGCGGCTGCTGCTCGTGGTTGGGGATTTTTTGTTTAAGTGGCTGCTGCCTCTGTGGGGAATTTTCGCGCTCTTCACTTGTTGTGCCTGTGTGTGTGCCTTGACCAGTTTTTTTTTCCCCGACCTCTGCGTGTCTGAGCCCCAGAAGCAGTGGCATATTACAATGGAAGGGAAAACGCTGGCAATGTGCCTGCATGCATCGAACTCTCTTGCTTACTAGTAAAAACCTTGTGGCCTAGCAACCCAGTTGTGGATTCATTTGATCTACTAACTATTTCGTGAGATGAGTTAAACAATCCTAATTGACTTTTGATTAAATTTTACCTAATAATGAGGGGAAAAGAAAAAACTGACAACTTGAGTCCCAACTTACCTTACTTCCGGATAGGTCAAGTCAAGACCACGAACACGTTTGAATGCTCGAAGTCGTCTTTAAGGCTTTTGGGCGTGTTCTGCATTCCGACTTCGCGTTTTTTGGTCCTAGACAAGAACAATGGGAACACTAATCACTGCAAAGAATTGTCCAGATGCAAGTCATTTCACCTTCCCTTCCAAAACGATTACTAAATTCCACGCGTCTTCACCCACACATACAAACACTCACTCCGTTTGCGATTTCCTTTACTCAAAGAAGGCAAAAGGTGGCAAATCAGAGGGGGCACCCAACACCTCCCTTCCCCCCCTCTTCCCTCATTCTTGCTGCTTAAAGGACTCCAGCTCGCTGCAGTGAAAATCACATTTGCACAGCTCTACAGAAGCGATTGGTTACACAATTTTATATTTTGAAACTGCCCCAATTTAAATGGTGCGACCTTGTGGGACTTGCCAAACGTGCCTGCCACTGCTTTTGCGCTTGAAGTAGCGTTGTCAAGGTGTAGAAGAAATGCGCCAGTCTATCGTCATGGGAGCCTCCCTCTCTTGTGTTCTACTTACCATACTCTTTCCTTCCTGCCTTGAATTCACCCCCATAGCATTTCATTCAGCGGCTGATGCATTAACCCCATGGATAGCATTCGAGATGAGCGCGTTTAGTAAACTGAGCTGGAGTCGACTTCAAAGCCACAGAAACTACTACTACCGCTACTACTACTGCTTCTCATTCAGAATTGACGTTTGTCGCGTTGAGGTGTGTGACACGTCAGCAACAGGATAACACACCGTGGAGACTGGCTTCGGGCCTCTGGTGACGAACAGCAAACCACTCAAGAGGAGAAGCATGACGTTTGGAAGGTGAACCCTTTGTTCCTCCCCCTCGTAATGAAGAAGAACTTGTCGGTGCAAGGCAAGCGAGTGGGGGGCTGTTGTGTGAAGAGTGCTTAACGTGGTTAGAGGAGGTGGAGACAAGTGGTTTGCACCTGGATCAAGCGGGGCGGGGAGGCAAAAGCGAAGTTGTGGTGGAAGCCGAGTGGATGGGTGTCACCCACATGCCACACACTGACAGATGACACCCAAAGTGCTCCTGAGATGACTAATTGGTTTTCGTCTCTCTCGTTTGCCTTATGGGGAGGACCTTGAGGTGCATTGTGGGTTGTCTGCTGACTGGTTGACTGGTTGACTGACTCTAGATTGGCACCTCCACTTTCCGTCGTCGCTTGCCTCCTTGTGCTGTGACAGTAACTCCAGGATCACCAGAAGTGACTTCTTGAATAGTGGCAGGCCCCCGAACCGTCTAAATGCAGACTTTTGGCTCTCTTCTCGTTCAGTCAAGCACTCTCCTTCGACCAATAATTACCGACAATCCTCCATTTAAGTAGTATGTGTGGAAAACCCAAATTCCATAATAATGTATTACCCTTTACTCGATGATGAGGACTGCTCAATTCTCCTTCACATCGGTCAAAGTATGCGCTCGTTGCTGGTAAACACAGCAGGGCAGGCAATTGGAAGCGGCGGAAGCGACACACTCAAATTGCAAATGACAGTGACAGTCGTGACGACTAGTCCATTACAATTGGCAAGAAGAGTCCACATGCCTGCAGTTTATGCAGACGTTAGCAAAAGGCGTCAAGTAGGAGCACAGTGGAGGTACAAGTCATAAGCCATTAAGAACAAAGGGAAGCACTGTGATGCCAAATGATGCGTCTACCCTCCACATAGTACATTGAGGAGCAATGGTTCAGTTGTGGGGCAGTGCCTTGGTGAAAGCTAGGAGCGTTAGAGTATGAATTGCTGGGGCAAGTCATTTGGCGCATTGAGAGGTCAGAAAATGTAGGCAGAAGTGGTAGTGTTGGTGGTACTGGGATCTGGGGTATACGCACAATCGGTGTCGCGATCACAGCGTCAACTTTCGTTCCACCTTGTTCATTCCAGGCAAATGAAATGAGATTTAGCAAAACTTATGTCCCTTGGGCGATTAAAGGCCTTAAAAGTCACTTGGACGGCTCGAGCCGAGGTCTTAATGGTTTTTGAGGAGAAAGGGGTTTTAAGGGGAGGGAAGAGTGGACACTTCCGCCTCAGCCTATGCAGGGAAGCTCACCACAATTCGACACATCCTGAATCAGGCCAGTATAAATGGAGCTGGATGAAATTCAACCGATTCTCTATCATCTTTTGGAGGCAGTAGAGGGTCTGATTTAAATGCTTCTCTTCCAGTTTGGACGAAGCGGAACAAGTCACCGAGGTTGTAATTCAAAAACCACGTCACCTTGCCTAATCTTAGTTGCAGCAGCGGCGCCGATGTCTGAATGATTTAATGTGTCTGCGCGTCTAATGTGAATGCCGCCGCGGTTCACATTATTCTTGTAAGTCTGGACGTCCACATCCACGTGACGTTAATTTGTGCACTCCGAATGGCGGCTTCGAGTAGCCTTCACCTTTACCTGTTCAGACTTGCGTACATGCAGACACTCATTCCAAGGCCTGATAGTCTGTCTACGTCCTGCACTTGGCCTTCCAAACAAATTAAGGGGCTGAATTACTTGAAGGTCCTTAAAAGGAAAAACCGCTCTACTTAACCACTTCGCTGCCCTGTGATTGGTCAGATCTGGGGAGGTAGATCCAGTTATGAAACCGTAGGAAAAGGACAAATTTGCTCTGGATTAAGTTATTTCTACCCACAGGGGGAGAATAGGGGAGGAGCGGATAATAGGCATGTGGCTATGCGTGACTCCGTCTATTTGTTGTAGTCGCTCGACCATAACACTCGGACCGGTACTGTAAAAGCTGATTCATTCCACTGCCTCGGCCACACCACTGGGTTACCACTGACGCAATTTTTCGTCAAACAAAACGCGAAGCATTTTCAGTCACATCGTGGGTGTGAGTCGTTAAGCCTCGTAGACAATAAAATGCGAACTTTTGAGGTCGTTTGAGAGTAAATCTAACACCGAAGACAAGAGTTTTTCACCATTTAGAGAGAAAGGGGTTAAAAGAGTTTGTTACAAGGCACAAAAAAAAGTAAAATAATTCGTTTCAAACTGGGAGGAAGGGGATGGGAGCTGTCATTTGTTCTTAACCACCTCACAGTTGCTCCGACATCTACATTCCATAAAAAGTGGAACTTTCCAGATTAAGAACGTCAGTGAGTTCATTTATTTCCAAGTACTATTGACTTCACTTTTTGAAGTAGTTTGCAGTCTCCTGCACCGTTACCAATCTCGGTGGTTGGGCATCCGTCTCGCCAGGATGGTCATTTTTACTAAACTTACAAGATGGAATGACATCCCTACATTGATGGGCTTGCTCTTTATCTTCAAATTGCAATCACTTGACAAAGCCTATGAAAAACATCATTAAAGACTCGTCCACGACGCAACCCAAGCCAGTAACACAGGTGTGCATTAAGGTACACTCCGACGACAGCGCTTCCAGCGCCACTCCGAGGATCAGTTAACAATTCTTCCTCTCGATCCTCACCCTTACCCTGCCATAAACCCGTCTTATCACATGCCATTACAACAGATGAGGAGTCATTACCCCTTATTTATTTATGGCATTACACTCAGTGGCACATATCTGGGTCACGTCGAGGCACGCCACTCGGACATCACGTCGTCTGACCACTACTGACGCCCCCTTCTTCTTGCAACTCACGCAATCCCACACCAATCGTTTCACTATCCACTACTTCGACCGGCAATTGAAGTGCGAGTCGCAATCGCTGCACCGGTTGTGCTCTCCACCTACGGTCAAGTGATGTGTGGAGGACATACGCATCGAGGCTGAAAGGCGTCTGCATTCACTTCGCCTCGACGACACACCAACCGACCACTTCCATTCCCTTCTCCCTCCTTTTCAACCCACCGCATTGGGCTGCTGAGGAAGTGGAAGTTGGTAGGACATTGAATGTGGATGCGGTAGTGGTGCCATGAGGATTGCGGTGTCTCATCCACCACTTCTCACCTCGACAGTATGCACGTCTGCCCATGAAACACGCATTTCCCTGCTCCACCTCATGCTGACTAACATCACCGCAAACCACGAGACCACGAGACCACGAGACCACGAGACTGTACAACGCCATAGGCGCTACCGTTGTTGTCATCATCACCGCCATCACTGCCTCTCTCATAACCTTTTGCATTCACCAGTGGTGGTGGTGGTAGTGGTGGTGGTGGTGGCGGCAATGAAGTGTTATTGCCACATTGCAGTCCATACCACGTATGCTGTACTTTAAAATTCCTCCACTTAATGGCACGGAAGAGGAGACTCTGAAAGTGTCTGGGAGGTTGTGGCTCTCTTTCCGTCTCTCGCCATCCTTTCTGCCGCAACAACCAATAAGACGTGTCGAGGGTAAGGGGGAGGGGTGACCAAAGTGGGCAACAATTTCTTGTGTAGACAGTCTCCTTCCATTCAGGCAGCTAAATAGGAGTGTTTTGAAAAGTGCAAATTGTTAACATTTTACACTGGACTATCGGTAGCTAGAAAGGGATGCGCTTCAGCGGAAGAACACTAATTTTTTGCCCATACCAAAATGATTCCCTGTCATGTCCGGTTATTCTTGACCACTGAGGACGGTGACAGAGGTCAGGAGGTGAATCATTGAAGTGTTGGTAGTACCTCCCATGGTGCTTTTATTAGCATCAAAAGACAGACACAATACAGAGCTTGCTTTGGGGGAGACTGAGGGTTAGCGACAAGGGGTCATCTCAGAATTGCGCTGTGCTCAGGGCTAACCATGACATGCAACTCAGGGGCAAGTATTGGTTAGTTAGAGAGGTTGGAGTTGTTGAGTACTTGTTGTTGATGCTGGTTTTCACGAATGGCAGCGATTTATCTCCTCCAAAATTGTCGTCCACTGCTTGCAAAACGGCGGAACAGAATGTGTAACGGCTTTCATGGCTGGCGCATGACTTCTTGTGGGACCTACTCGGAAGACGCGCACCTCACATCCAACGATAGTCATTGAAGGTGAGTGACCTCTGACACTTCCAATTAGATCGGTAGGATATACGTACAGATGCAGAAAGAGGTACGGACACATATTGCACAGTACGGTCCCATCCAGTCAGGGAGGCCACAGCGACAAAATGGGCTGGGATGTGGACTTTGTCACAGGTTGTCGCATTGCTTTTGGTACAGGGTGTGCACACCGAAAATTAGGAAACGCAAGAAGTTCTGGAAATCATGCTATTCTATTGGTCTGCTCCTCCAACGGCTGGGTCGTTAAGTCACAGAAATCGGATTTCCAACTTCCACTGCCCTTAAACACTTCCAGCACCCACTTTTGCCATGGTTGAGGAATTCCACTTCTCACTCCTCAAAAGTAATAAAGACCGTACTACACTTCTCCCTTGCGATGGAAAGACTTCCGAATGTCCCAAGAGTGGCACACCTTGAAGGTGTCGATCGAGATCAGCTCCGCGATGTTTGCGCCTGGAAACCGCAATGAATGGGATCGTTTGCCAAGTAGTGCCTAAGAACTTCTGCGAAATCCTACAGTCTGGAAAGTTTGCGAGCACCCTCGCCTCAAAAAAGTGCGCTTCATAAAGCAACTTATGTATGGTTACTGCCGAAATTCGACCCAGACTTGGCAGTGCCTCTGCAGGACCAGCCATCCAGCCATTTTCGAATGCTAACCAACTGACTTAGGTAGATGTGCGTCTTCTTTTAAGTACTAACGTAAGTAGCGAAGAAGGTGAGACCGGTAGATGTCGCCAACATTGAACCAAATGTAATCTCCTAAGACCTTGTAAGATATCGAACAATCAAGGCAATACTTTAAACTTGTTCCATAGGCGAAGAGTCCTGTTATCAAATTACAAGGGAAAACGAATGTGTCTCCTCGTTATACGTTTAAATAGTTTGTTCTAGCAGATCAAAGGCGGAGCGCAAGGAAAGTGAAACTCATTAATATCAATTTTAAGCAAATATTCTTGAGACAATACTAATGGAGTTGAAAGCTTCTCACAGTGACGCAAATTCGCCCTTCTACCCACACTTCTGTCTCATGTGTGATTTCCACCGCCTGAACTGTAACAACTAAAAGAGTCGAGGATGACGTTCAAATCAAGACGGAGGCTATGTATCGTGTTTATGTTTGCTTTAGGAGTATAAATTGTTACATACACCGGTTCTGTGAGGCTGTCGTGTCAAAGTGTCGTCAAAAGCAGCTCAAGCTCTGCAGTCATAAAAAATACTGCTTTAGAAAGGCTGGCTCAGTATGGAACAAATCAGAAAAGGCAGAACACGAACAAATTATGTTCAAAAACCACAGTTGCCATTGCCTAGAACGCCAAAGTCAAAAATGAAGTAATAAATTAACTTTTAAACCAAGAAAACGCAATTTGTCACACTCACACAATGGGAAATTCTTAAGGCAACAGAAGGATTTAACACACTCGCGTTTTAGCCACCACCACCACCATCACCAGCGCACTGGTGAGCTTGTTATGCATGCAGCACCGACTGAACCAATCCATTTTCGACCTTCAACAAAAAAAAATTAACAGCGCCAAAGTACATCGCGCCAGTAGTTGTCACAATCACGCCCACAGTCATACAAAACCTCTCTCTGCCTGCCTACCTGCTTGCCTGCCTGATGCAGTAGTGTTATTAGCCGCCTTCTCTCTTCCTCGCCTCCATCCAGTCGACAGCGTTTTTTATCACCAAAGCTTCCCTCACAGAGCAGAACAGACCTCTGCTCGATTATCGATCGGGCGATCAGCGCTCAGGCTAACTACTTTGCCACAAATCTACGTGGCAATATCGATTTTATTTCCCACCTCATTTAAGGACCAATCGATTTTGCTTTGCCTGCGGTGGAGGCTGAGTCATCGCCAACGAGTGGTGATATGCAGATGCCTGTGAGGCGATGTAAGCTATGGTATGAAGGCATCAGTTCTGCTAGTAATGATAATGATGATGCCTAATCATGTAAATGAGCGCTGGCACAAGTGTTCGAAATGGATTAGCATGACAAAAGTGTTTGGTGAAGCATTAGAAGTTATTGCTTTTTAGACTCACAAAAGGCGTTGTACTAGAACCGCATGTACTTGGCACAGAATCTTTCCAACAATGTTGACAAAATGGAGTTCAGACTCTAGTTTGCATTGGCACTTAAAGGTGCAGATATTACTAAAGGTAAATTAGTGGAAAAGATAAGAAAAGCAATCAAGGTAACTGTTTCGTCTGCTGTCGACTGCTCCCTCGCTCTTCACCGGTGGGGCTAGAGCGTTTTCAGTGGAATAATGGATGACTTATCTGCACTTTAATCTCTCCACATTGCATGGCCTAGAGCTTTAAGTCTCAGTCATTCTGAGTGATCATATCAGCCGCTTACGCCGTACTAGTTAGCAACTACCACACATTGAATGTCTACCCCAATGTCGGTGCCAGAATTTCTCTCTTTCTCGCCGTGAGGTCATGTCGTCTCTTCTAATTGGATGTGATCTTTTATGATTGACATGACAAATAGGTCGGAAAGTAAATCAGTAGCATGGCTCATGAATTCACCTATTCTTGGAGGCGTCCATGTTGGGGTCTGTGAGAGATAAGGTAAAAGTGTCTCACTCCAAAGTCCTTTGTGTTAAAGTAGTTCATCAGAGGTAAACACTTCTAGGCGGCTCACTTTGGTGGGAAAAACACTTACTCACTAAACAGAAAGCACAGATGACAGTACAACCACTCATCTGCTAGGCATGCCAAAGTTCTGGAGGTTTAAGAATGCCTGATCGCCTTTTCATGGCGTCTCTGACAGCAACCTTGACGCGACAGCGCAGAAATAAAATCTACCATTGTTACAATTTTTCTGTCTCCGTCTTGGAACCTTCAAACAAGCCTCTTAAAGGTTTCTATTTTTTTCAGCCTTCGTAAAGTGACCTTCAAGAGGGATATTTGGGACCTGGACAGACCAGTTCGTCTCAAAGTAATTTTGCTACGGTGAGCCTAGCATTCATGTCATTGTAGAAACGCATTATAGGTGATTATGATCCGGTGCTGAAATCAATTCAGTAGTAAGCCCCACCTATACAGAAATATGGTTTCGGTTCACCGTAGAAACGGTACATGAAAGCTTAATCGAACTAAGCCAAAAGCAACCTAAGCGCACTGAAAAGGTGCTGATTATGAACCTTTGGGACTATAAATATGGAGGACTCCTCGGGAGTCTAGCTTTTGAACCGATACTCGGGTTCTTGGATCACTATGTCGCAAATATTGAATGGTGATGCCGGAGTTATTGGCCGCCTTTACTGTGTTTGGAAATATGAAAGTTTCACTCGTGATGTTTTTTTTGCACCACCTGAGACCCACGAATCCTTGCATAAACGGTGCTGCCACAATTGCTTCACAAAACCGGATCCGGGGGGTTGTGACGCAATAGGCTGACTGTTTGCTTAATGCCAACTACACCGAAAACAAACACAAAAGGTGAAATAACGAGAACATGATACAGATGTTGAAAATGAGTAGGTAAATTTGCTTCATATTTAGTGCTAGTCAGAAAAAAAATGCAATTGGCATTTTGAGATCGGTGGAAAACTGCCTCAAGCAAAGTATCCCTACGATGGATTGATGACATCCCACAGCTTGGCGCCTGACCTTCTCCTCCAAATGATCAGTCCAAAATAATGCATGCGACTATGACAACTTTTTCCAGCTCACCTCCACATCGCGTGTTGTTAAAAAGGTGTTCATCAACTCCTGAGAAGTGCTGGTCAAATGCGTCATGCGCATTGTCAAATGTCGGCTTTTTTCGTCGCCTGTGTGAATGTAAGTCTACTAAAGCCTCTAGTCTCTGCCCCCAACGCCCAAACCTCAATTAGGTAAGTTTTTCCTCCTCCTCCTCCTTCTCAAACTTCTGTTTCTTTTCCCTCTTTTTCTCACAATAAAGCAAAACTACCGGCTCATGACTTGATAATTGTCTCCAATGTAATTCTAAAGGCAGTAGATAAATAAATAGTGGTGGAAAAACGGTAATGACAGCTTTGACATTTCTAACAACATCTGGCTGTCAACTGATCGTGTTTTACTTTCCACTTTAGCTACAATACTTAAGGCGACTGGACTTTCCCAACCACCAGTCTTATCAGTGAGGACGTTGACACCTCAAAGGTGGTAAATGGTTCATTGTAGAGGTAATCGTGATAGAGCAGCTCAAATGGGGTGTTTCAAAGGACTCGCATCATGGGTACCACTCATAAACGATGCGACAATAGCTCCGGATAATTAGATTGCACCAAATTTATTGGCAGAGGTGAGAGTAATTAATAGGATTATTCATTTTATAAATAATTTTTAACCTGTGCCAAATGTGTCATCTAATCGCATTGGCATGGTTTGCTCGCCTTTGTAGTGGCCCATTTCACGGCGAAATCAGTAGGTCCTGAAAGCACAGATTTGCTGATATGAAGGCTACAAATCATTCATTTTAGAAGGTGCTGGAAATGATAGCAGTCTGAGAGTGGCTTTATTATAAGCAGGAGGGAGGGCACTGAAGTGAGTCCTGCAGGAATGGTAAAAGGAGGCTTCCACTCCTCCTGCTGCTCTCTCAGCCTTCCAGAAGGGCAGGCCATGCTGCAAAGTGGAGGCGTAACTTACAGAGACCAAAGGACACGTTTAGTCACAGCATAATCCATCCCTTCTTTTGTGAACTCTTCCAGGCTTCTTCTTCCCTTGGTCAAGCTACCACGTCGGTCACCACATCGTAGACGGTGGCTTAAGAACCACCCGTTGATGAAGACCGTCAGTTTTTGAAATTTATTATATGTGAGAGTTTATTTGTTCCCACCTTCATCTCTATATACCAAATTTGCCCTATTTGGAGGAGGGGTGGTTCACTGGCTCCTTACTGCTAAAGGCCGGACCACGCGCTACAAAGAGGTCAAGCCGTCCACCAATCCTTTGTCCCAATAGATTTTGTCCAAAAGCAGGAGCACTTGGTAAAAAGAAGCATTTTGTATAGTTTCAGGGTATTAATGCTGTGTATCTATTCCGCTTCACTTCATCCTACCATCCATCCATCCACCCATCCACCCACCCATCCATCCATCCATCCATCCATATCCTATATCTATCTGTCCATCTGGAGCTCTACCAGCTAGTGGATACATGGAGGAAGTGTCTCTTGTTCAAATAATTAACACCTTTACATCGACACTGGTTACAGCTCCACGATGGATAAGCCTGCTACCACTTTACTTGTCCATGCCCCTCATGGAGTACAAGGAATTGGAATAGACGTCATGCCTCAACCATCATTAAAAAGCAATCCCATTCACGACTAATGTGCCTCCCTCTCTCTTCTCTTCTATTGCGGATTTAATCCCTTTGGATATGTTTTGCCATCATGAATACCTATTCATATAAGGAGATCAGGAATAAGGCCTTTCTATCACATTTCAAATATCGCCAATGATGATATCTTGAATGGATCAGTTCAAAAGTTATGATCTATCCACATCACAAATATGGACTCTTCAATTGGTGGGAATCAGAGGCTTAACTCCGATCCTCCAATTGCCTACCAAAACGAAGAAGTGCCTGTAGGTCACACATTTGAAAGAAAGATTTAGCGGCTTCTGATCCCCAAACATTTTATCCTCTTCTCTCACAACAACAGGTACACCACCTCACCGTCAAATCAACAGCCTGAATGGAAGGAGACTGTCTACACAAGAAATTGTTGCCCACTTTGGCCACCCCTCCCCCTTACCCTCGACACGTCTTATTGGTTGTTGCGGCAGAAAGGATGGCGAGAGACGGAAAGAGAGCCACAACCTCCCAGACACTTTCAGAGTCTCCTCTTCCGTGCCATTAAGTGGAGGAATTTTAAAGTACAGCATACGTGGTATGGACTGCAATGTGGCAATAACACTTCATTGCCGCCACCACCACCACCACTACCACCACCACCACTGGTGAATGCAAAAGGTTATGAGAGAGGCAGTGATGGCGGTGATGATGACAACAACGGTAGCGCCTATGGCGTCGTACAGTCCCCTCAGACATCCACACGTACTTGCTGGGCGCGAGGCAAGAGGCAATTCAACCCACACTCATAAAGGCGGGAATTTCACCGGTTTTGTGGGAAGAGGAGTGAAAAGTTAATTGACGAGATGTAGGGCGTGGATAAGCTTTGGTTTGGGAGGTATTTGTGGGTGGGACGTGGGATATCGACACTGAATGGATGGATGGGTGGATGGATGGACGCAGCTACACACACGCACACACATTCTCTCACTTTACCCCCTCCACTTGCCATACGTGGTGTGAATGTTGTCGCTGACATCGTTCTCCCTCTTTTACCTGTGTCACCTCGCAAGTCGGTGCATCTGAAGGCCACTCGCAGCGTACCTTCCATACGTTCCACAGACCACAGTTTACGGTCTGTTGACACACCCATGTGTGTGTGTGTGTTTGTGTGTTGACTAGTTCCTTTGTTTGCCTGTCTGTGCGTGTGTCTCTGGCTAACCCAGTGGCCATCGGTATCGGTGTCTGCGTCTACATGCTTCTGTCTTTCCGCCCTTCCGTCTGTCTGCATGCCTGTCTGTCTGTCTATCTGCGTGTTTTGCAGTGGTGATTAGGTTGAGGACAGATCCCGTGGTCTCGTGGTCTCGTGGTTTGCGGTGATGTTAGCCAGCATGAGGTGGAGCAGGGAAATGCGTGTTTCATGGGCAGACGTGCATACTGTCGAGGTGAGAAGTGGTGGATGAGACACCGCAATCCTCATGGCACCACTACCGCATCCACATTCAATGTCCTACCAACTTCCACTTCCTCAGCAGCCCAATGCGGTGGGTTGAAAAGGAGGGAGAAGGGAATGGAAGTGGTCGGTTGGTGTGTCGTCGAGGCGAAGTGAATGCAGACGCCTTTCAGCCTCGATGCGTATGTCCTCCACACATCACTTGACCGTAGGTGGAGAGCACAACCGGTGCAGCGATTGCGACTCGCACTTCAATTGCCGGTCGAAGTAGTGGATAGTGAAACGATTGGTGTGGGATTGCGTGAGTTGCAAGAAGAAGGGGGCGTCAGTAGTGGTCAGACGACGTGATGTCCGAGTGGCGTGTCTTGACGTGACCCAGATATGTGCCACTGAGTGTAATGCCATAAATAAATAAGGGGTAATGACTCCTCCCCCAATGGAATGGCAGGCAATGGGACAGGTATATGGCAAGATGGAGTGAGGCCTGGGGGAAAGGGCTAATAACTGCTACTCTGTCTGCGTTTCGTCTCGTGGTCATGGAAACGGTATCAACAAGTTGTACTTTAGCTAAAAATCGGATCACTTTGCATCTGGCCGATGTTGAGACTTACTAGATCCCTGTGTGAATAAGATCAACCGTAAAAATTTAGTAGTCCATGTGATCATTCATATCTGCCAACAGTGTTGCACTATTGCCATGTGTCAGGGTTGCACTGCTGTTGTTTGTATCCTTTACCGGGGTCACCCCTCTCCCACCCTCTCTTTCCCTCTCACTCTCTCCTATTCACTTTGCCGTGCTTGAGTCACGAGATCCTAAAAGTGCATCATCATAAGGGGGAACTGGAAAAAGCAACAAAATGGGCCACTCAGTACCATCCTAGCTATTATTACCTTTCAGGGTGTTGTCGAGGTAGACGCTCCTTTGACGGGAGCATTTCATTGGCCAGTTGGGAAAATTGCCTTCTGTGTTAAATTTAGCAGTCAGGGTCGACTCCTCCGCTACGTAAATGCCATTTCTGCGTCTTTAAAATGGAGGAATTTAAAAGTACAGATGATGGTTTACTGTGTGCGTGTCTGACTGTAAAAAGGTTGTGAGGGAGGAAGCGATGATGATGATAGTGACAGCGTTTACAGTGCTGTACAGCCCTTTCAGACAGAGGGCGAACAGTGAGGCAATTTAAGCCACTATCGTAAAAAGCGGGAATTTCACCGGTTTTTATGGGGGAACGAATAAAAACTTAATTAACAGGATGAAGGGCGTAGCGAAGTGGTGAGTTAGATTTCAAGCACCAGTTTGTTAGAACATACTTTTTAACACCATTTTACATCGAGGCTCATCCACTGACTTTACTGACTTACAACACAAACCTTATTTCTACTACTCCATTTCCTTGAATTGCTAACAGTATTAAATCCTCTTTCTGTGTGAATTTTGTCTTTTTTCCTCCTCCTTTTTTTGTTGCTTAAAACCGCTGCTGCTGCAATATGAATCACAGCGTCGCAGTTACTCCACCTCTGCCTTTATGTACTTTTCCACCAATACAATGAACGCATTTCCCTGTCTGATTCCGAGCTCTGCCCTGGTCGAGCAGAAATACAAATGTCATATGATGGTAAGGGCATGGGAGAGGGAGGTACGCCACACCATTCTCACAGAATCCATTTTTGTGGCACATTTAAAAAAAAAATAGAAACGAATTCTCGTAGTTCTACGCACATGTGCGTGCGGAGGGGAGCGCAGGTATCGATTTTTTTCGGCTAAGACGGCGCTGGTTGTCTATGCCCCTTTCTTTATACGTTAGGTGGATGAATATCGGAGGAAGGATTGAAAAAAATGATGTGGGAAAATAGCACTGTTGACTGTCCATGAATTGGGTCCATCGGCCACGTGACTAATAGCCAAAAAAGTGGTCTGAAGGCACAGATTGGAAGAACGGGAGTTGCGATGATCCCCCTCCTCCCTGATTCAGCAGCACAAGATTTGCCCTTTATAGGACAACTGGTAGGAGGGAGGAAGTGACTTTCCATATTCCCTAAAATCCACGAAACATGATTCCCGAACCAGGTTTTCGCCTTTTCTACCAACACATACACGCATACGCGCGGGGGGCAGACAAGCTGGCAGGCGAACGTAAAAAAAAAAACGGGCAGGCCAGAAATGCAGAGGTAGGGGTGACTCATCAGACTGGTCGTAGCGAGAGTTTCATGCCACATGTGTGGGGTGTTAAATAGCCTTACATATACACCACCAACACCGAGGCGTGGCTTACCCGTAAAACTACTTTTATTTGTACTTTATTCGACTCACCTAGCCTTAAATGTTACCTGAATTAAATATACATCATAGCATATCAGTGCTTAGGACATGTTCTAACCCTAGAATGACTAAAGTACGCGTTAAAACAACATCCGATCAGATCGGGTACAGCGGAGTAAGCATACGCAGAGCAAATTATCGATTTTTTTACAACAACCAATCAAAACATTCATTTTAGTCGGCGGCAGTGGTGAAGTGTTGAATTATGGCAGACTGGTGTTTGAAGGCGTTGTAAACCAGGCTGTGAAGGTGCTAGACGCATTACACTGGTAACACACACCCACGCTGACCTTTCTCCCTAATCAAAAAACATAATAACGGCCTTGTGGCGTACTTTAAGGTCTGTATTTACAGGGTGTGTTGGGCGTATGTTGGATCTCTGTCTAGTCGACTGAATACCTTGATTACCTTAAAAGTGGTTGCAGTCAAAGCGCCATCAAAAATTTGAGCAAAGTAATCCCTGTGGACTTTACAGGTGATCAGTTACCTGTGCTGACCATGATGCTAATCGTACTATTGTTTTGTCAAGGCCCTTAAGGGTCATCAATTTGTTTGGTTCATAGTTGAGTACACTGCACTTTACTGACTTATGTACTTTATCATCCAAGGTTAAATTAAAGTAGATTAATATCAAATGAATTTAGGCGATATGCCAAAATAGCTTGCTATTGGCTTTCTCGTTCAGAAGGCCTTTATTTAAGCCTCTAAATTTTTGAGACAGAAATCAGGGTCACAAGGCGTCATGAGGACAAAAACAATTCGAGGTCGGTTTGATCGACGTGTCGGAAGGCTGACTGTCCTAAATTGAAGGCGATGGGTGACTCGTCCACCTCCTAGCTCCACGTGCTAACATGCTGATACCGGTTACAGCGCGCATGTGGAGATTTGAAGCCCAGGGTAGGAAATTTGATTTGATTGCTGTTAAGCTATCCAAAAGGAGGACGTTTCACATCCGTCTTTGTCTGGCTCGACTGCTTTTTTGAGGAAAACACTGGTCTCCCATTGCCTAGACAGAACCAAACGACCTAGATATCTGAACTCCGAGAAGTGGGCGGGCTAATCAGATTTTTGTTGATTGTTTTGGCCTTCAGGTGGCTGAGATTTTGACTGGATTCATTTAGCAAATTTCCCGTTGATTTTCCTTCCAAAAATAAAGCAAATATTATTTCTTTGTTGGCTCTTAGCTTGCCTACCGCATATAACATCCTCACCACCAACATGGTACAGCCAATAAAGAGCCTTCGCGGATATTCCTCATCTGAGGGAGAGAGAGGAAAGACTTTATCCTTTGTTCCATCGGATACTTTAGAAGGCGGTTGCCTTGTGTTTGACGCAACCAGAAGGTTATTTACGCAAATTTGCTAAGAGCGTTTCTTGGCTAGCCTAATTGAGGCAACGAGGACTTCGTTTTTACCTACACGCCCACCACCTACTCTAAAAGGGATACACAACGGCCGTGCTGGAGGGTGTCCAAAATTTAGGCGCCCCCTTCCTTGCAGAAGGCATGTGGGGTGTGCGGGTGTGTCATTTAACTAGACCTGTAGCCACCGCCTCACTTCACTCCGATGCGTCTAGACACACACGCACACACACACACATACACTTGTTCGAGTTTCCGCCTTGAGGCACAGATACAAGCCACCGTCTAGGTAACGAAGTAACCAATTCCTCGCTTCTCGTGCTTTTGTGATCTCTGGTTGTGATAACACCGTCCCCTAAAGTGCATCTCGTCACTTTGGTGAGAGAGAGAGCTAGCGAGAGCCAGGGCTGTAATCACGATTTACCAACTAGGTGTGGTTGCGCGGTGCGGTAGAAAGGAAAATCGATACGCGATCTTCACCACCACGCACCACCGAGGCGGCGACCGAACTGCCGAGTTCACACATCAAGACGCGCCTTAGCTGTGATAGGGGACGGTGGGAGGGGGGGGAGAGGGAGGACGAAAAAGTGCAGGCAATTAGCATAAAAGGAGGAGGAGGGGGTGCTCTGCAAATGCAGCTGTAAATAGGGCCATTTAATGCATAATAATTTGCCGTATTGGCGCTAGTTACTCTCTCCTCCTCTTCTTAATTGCACACAGACCTTGAGCGAAAAGAGCATACACACTTGGTGCACAAAAACAATCATAAAATCAATCGGGAGGGGGGAAGTGAGAAGTAAGCTGCTTTACTTCACTTGACTTCGTAAACGTTTCTTACCTTCAGCCTAACCTAGAAGCCAAAACAATGAGATAATGCTGGCAGATTTGGTAATTAGGTGAGTTTTGGACAGGTCTATAAGAAAAGCAGTGATTTCACACTTCCACAAATTTAACTGGTAAAGTAAAAAACACGCCAAGATGGCAGGCTCAATCGATTTTAACTCACGATTATTACAGGCAACAAGTAAAACAAATGTAAAACAAAAAGTAAAATGAAAGAAATTCAGCATGACAAGATTAGTGAAATTATTCCCAATAATCAAGCTACCAGCAAATGATGGAAAATCGATAAAGGGCATTGATTAGCCTCTGAATCAGCTGACTGGATGCAAAAAATCGATAGGAAGGCCGTGATTGGTCGATAGGGTGAGTCTGAACAGTTTTCATTGGTTAAATCGCAAAAGCAAAGGAAAATACATTAAAAGCAGTTTTTTTAACTTTCTGCAACAAGTCTCCCAAATTTCTAGCAAGAGCGGCTTCAAGTTTAAGGTCGGATTGGGTGAAAACACTTAGGCAGTCTCAACGACTACTTTCTCGGTAAGACTGTTCAACAATTCAGGAGGCTGCTACATGACACGAGTCTAGAAAAAGAAGTATGCAATTTGCGAGCATAATAATGAGGTGATTAGAGAAGCATATTCCTGGATTTTTGCCTGTGCCAACGACCCCTGCGCGTTTTTTTTGTTCTAAGGTCATCTGATAGGGTAGAACAAGCAATACCTCCTATTGTCCTGCAAAGGTAAAATGCTAGCTCGTACACTTTTTCACAATGGCTTATCGTAACTGATATAAACCTGTAAAATGGCATTGTTTACATCCAAGCACTAAAAAACGCGGATGCTGAACCCTCGTAGGGTGCCTACTGAACCTGTTTTATGCGGAAGCCTCTCGATATTTGATGGTGCTGGAGACAACCAGTCTACACTCACAGCATTACCTGAGAGGGAGAGGAGAAGTTGAGTTGCAGTGGAGGCCAAGAAGGGTGCCATCCACATACCATACATTGACAGTTGACAGGGTGCTTCTGAGATGTCAAATTTGTTTTTCACATCTTCCAAACTGCCTTATAAAAAACCGTGGTGCCTTGTAGACTGGCTGATTGATTGACCTGTGATGAGAAGTAGGCTTTGTACTCCGAGCACACCACTGATTAGACTCAAGCCATCCACTACAACTTCTACCACCTAAGACAGATGCCTCGTCACTTGGTTGACAGTGATGGTGGCGATGAATTGCGGACACAGTTATCCACTGTAAACTTCCTTCTCATCCACTCTACCAAACTCGATAAAACTGGTCAATGTGGAAGAAAAGCCTCTTTACCTCCTTCTTTAAAATATTCCACTCTTAGCCTTGCACAACGCCAACACCTCGTGACATCGTAGAACCTGTCCGTGAGAAGTGAATGTGCCACCACCACCACCTCCACCGCCTCCTCCTCCTCATCTCGTATTTTCCTGCTATTTCTTTGGCCACAGACCTTCAAGAAGAAAACAGACGGTGGGTAGGCGTAAGTGCAAAAGAAAGGTTGGTAAGTCTAGACATTTCCCAGACTGTAATGCTGTATCTCCTATGTAGAGAAGCAGAACGGAAATTTAGGCATTGATTGTTGCAACCAGCAAGTTGGTTTGCCCTTCTCCAGTTACTTGGCTACTTACTCGATAGCATTGGGTCTTAAAAATGGGAGGTGGAGAGATTCTGGGGCAAGTGAATTCTCTCAGAAAAAGTACGACCTTGGAGTGGTTTATTAAGGGAACCAGTAGTGTTATTGAGTTATCCTACTGACCGACTTGACAAGAAACCGATATGGCCAGAGAGGTGACAAGTTCGATTGAACTGCTAGCAGATCAGATCAGGGGGTAGAGCATGACCCGAGGCACTTTGACATCACCTGAGGGTCTTGATGAGGGTAAATTCAACTTGATAAGCCAGACAGACTAAGACTGGTGAAATACTTTGTCTGCTGACTTATGTTGACGAAGGCGTGGAACTCAACGTTCCGATCAAGCTTTTTGAACATGTCGGGAGCCCTTCTTAAGGAAAGACATTGTTGATCCCAAACTTGAACAGTATGAGGGACTCCTCATCCACATCCGTACACGTTCCTGGCTTGTATTTGGGTCTACTGACCACCACAGTACCACTGTTTTGGTACAAAGGTAAAAGAGGACCACGGAGTCCAGGAAGTTGAGACTCCACCTCGCAGAACTGGTCGACTGGGTCACGGAGAAGAGGTCGACAACAAAGACGACAATCTGACAGGCCTCTTTTAGTTACTCAACCGAGTCAGTCGCAGGTTTAGTCGACATGGAGGCAAGTCTTTGCAGTCTAGCTCGTCAGCTTTCAGATTCAACGCTCCCACTTCCGATCAAATGACCCAAAAATCTGAAACGCATCAGACCAAAGACAACACAACTCCTGACTCACCAGTTCTTCGAGACGCAGATGACCAAGAGCGTAGACAAAGACGGATTGCCTTTTGCAGCATCATTTAAAATATTGTATAATATGTAGTAGTTGGTTAAATAGATAGGTATTATACATGGGAGAGAGTGAATGAGTGAAATTGAGAGTGACAGACGGAGAGAGAGGAGGGGAGAGAATACGAAGACGATAGTAGCAGCAGCAGTAGCAGCGGCATTCTCATTAATTCGTGGCGCTTTTTCGACAAATGGTGGGATAGACAGAGACAGACAAGGGCCAAGGGGGCAACAGATCGAAGGTTGAAGTCGGCACAAATGCATTTGGTGGTGGGGCCGGGTCGGCAAGGGACGAGGGGGTGGGGTACTAACCGGGATGTGGCGACAGAGGAGAAGGAGGGGAAAAGGAGGGACCCTCGCTTCAAGACGCTGAGGAAGCGGAGGAGGGAGGATCCGAGGCTGGCACAAACAGGCCTGAGAGCCGATCGATGGAGAAGAGGCAGTGCAGACCCTCCGGATTGATCGACTGCATCTCATTCATAAGGAGAACCACGTTATTGAAGAGTGAGACGTCGCCGGAGCAACGGTGGCAGCACTGGCGCAACTCATCAATCGCAGTGGCATAGGACACGGGGTAGTAGTCCGGAAAGGCGTCTAGAAGACAAAAAAGGCATGCCTTTCTGACTGATAGATGGAAAGTGTTAAAGTCAGTCGTGTCAAAAACGACCGGTGAGTGGAAGAA
Organism: Taenia solium; assembly: GCA_001870725.1. Lineage (NCBI taxonomy): Eukaryota > Metazoa > Platyhelminthes > Cestoda > Cyclophyllidea > Taeniidae > Taenia > Taenia solium. The sequence continues at coordinate 253,197 of MIEF01005667.1, read as the reverse complement.
ACGAGGTCCCGGCCTGTCTACGGACAATGCGAGGAGGTAAGCTAGATGGGAATAGAGATCCGACTAGAAACAGTCAAAAACGTTCCCTGCTATCCCCGTCACTACTCCACATTAGTCTGTCAATTGATTGGACAGAGGTAACCAGCCGTTGAACAGATCCGAGGGCACGATATGGAACTCAGGAACTAGTGAATACCTCGAACCAACCTTCAAGAGGCTTCCAAACAGGATATGCCGAAACATAATCTCCACGAGGAGACAATTTAAAAGGACTGCTACCAGGTCCCTCCATAATTCCTTCTCTGATCGGTTGGTTCTAGTGAACGCCCGACCAACAAAGCATCACCCGACCAGGTCAACCAGATCAGTGGCAAAAAGCGTTTACCACTATGGAAGCTTCTACGACCTGCGTTATTTTTCAAATCCTTGCTCATTCAAACCAAGTGGAGACCATCCTAACTGATCCAGTGGGAAAAAAAGACGGAGAAAGTATTCGTCCCCTTCCGTTGTTGCGTCTACACTTCCTCTCTCAACACGTCGTTCACTGATGTCTCGGGTTCATTCAAAGACGGATGAGACAAGTTAATTCCAGGATAGTCTACTCAGATTTCCGTGAAAATCGTAAGTAAGGAGGGCCAGAGAGAAATATTCCAAAGGCAAGTAGTTGATTGATTCCACATTTGACGACCTGAGACAGGTTCCGAAGCTGCTGCAATTTCCACAAGGATGCTGGACAACGAGTTGTATCACTGTTATTGAATCAAATTCAAGAGCTTTACAACTGAATAACAACGAACAATCCAAGTAGACAGATTCTGCGCAAAGATCTACAACTCGGATCCGCCTTTCGGTCACCTTATCAGTGGAAAAATCATGAATACATCGACTGTCTGGAACTATGAATAACACAAGTCCTTTTCACAGCTTTACATGATGAATTCCCGTCAAGCTTCCTCTCAAAGAGGAATCGGTTTTCAAATATTGGAAGGGGGAGGGGAATTTTGTTGGTATTCTGCAATTATTTTTACTTCCACTTCGAAACAATCAAACGATTTCAAAGAGACATTTGAAAGAATATTGAATGGAAGTTATTCAACAGAGGTGGTGGGGTCTGCATAGTGCAGCTGCTGGGAAAAATCCCTCAAAGTCGTTTCCACGGTGAAGTAGCAGTGCACTATCGCCTCAGTGGTGGATAAATCCAGAAGTGGTCCAGGAACACAACAAGCCCAACGGCAGATAGAAGTCCCGGTGAATACCGAATGGGAAAGAGCCGATGCGTGCGTACGTGTGGATGTAAAACCCACCCAGGGCACTACCAAAGTCTTGGTCGGTCGAACGGAAAAGAATGTGCTCGTCGTGTGCCCTTGACGTATAAGAAAGTGCTACGCCTTCGTGATCCACATTCATACCACGACAACAATGAAGGATGGGTGGCCTTCCAACATCTGCTGGCTCGTTTAATTCAAGCGGAAGCCCAGCCCGCTCAGCTGGATTGTCTTGGAGTCAGCACCCATGTCAAACTCTGCGTACTTCGAGATGGGAGAATTAGTACCCGATAGACAGATGCAGGGTGAGAAGGTAAGATCTGTGAGGAATTGACAAATGAACGGACCTACTTGTTTCTACAGAAGCTCTAGTCTCCTCCAGGACAAAACATACGAAGCAGAGAACAGCAAAATCGAGCCATTTGAGTGAAAAGGAGTCTCGAAAAGGCGATGGTAGTGAAAACGGCCTTCCCTATGCATACATGCGTGCACACACACACACAAAAGCATAAAAACAGAGGCACATAAGGGACCTTCCTATCCACCTACAATAACTTCACGCGAGCTAAAAAGTACACCATTGTATACGAATGGGTGCATGCACACACACTCCCAGTAAACACACACGCAAAAAACCGCAAATGACAGCCATATTATTGATCGCATCTTAAAGGTGCCTCAATCACCGACTAGCCCAATCCCTCCTCCTCTTGCTCCACCATTCAATCCACCATCTACTCACTCACTACCCCTTCAGGGGCTCACACGTTTGGTGCCTCACCCCTCTCCTTGACTTTCTTTTTTGCCTTCAATCTTCGATCTCACGTCTTCCCAGCCTGGACTCACCGCTGAACTTAATGTACGCAAGGTCTGATGAGCGATATCACGTGAAACAGCCGGTAAAGGGCCGTCATCGCCATCACCCATGCCTGTGTGTGTAGGCAAAGCCAGCCAACACCTGATCAGAAAGGGAACTGTTGTGGCGATGATGAAGGACCCTTCACGTTAATTGCTCGGCTTAATGATGACAAAAAGAGCTCCTTGAAACTATCTGGAAATTAAGGAGGTTCTTCATTTCATCCGCGGAGAGATTTAAGAATGATGACGTGGCTGAGACTCATGTAGCTACCACTTAAATCGTTTGAAAAGGTACTTTTCTGACCAACCCGAGGGCCATGGTGCATTCCAGAGGTTTACAGATGATGGAAAAACCTGGTAATGAAATAGAACCGTGTCTCCACACTTCTAATCGAATTGGGGTCGGAGAAAGGCCTCAAATCTTCCGCCACAACGTTGCTCTGGAGCCAAGGGCAATTCCACAATGAAGAGGGCGCCTGAGAGGGGAGGCAACTAAAACTTGGATCTACTAGTTCGGAGGCAAACAGCGGTAACATGAGACAATATAGAGCAGGACGCGTGTATTTTCAACGCCCTCCAAACAGATTCCTCCATTCTCGTCGTCCAAATCGACGACGGAACTCACTTCACGCCCAAGGGTGTTAATGGTTTGGCATTGAAATGGGTCGATTTGTCCTCATCAAAGTCAGCCTGCATTCCCGCGTGGAGGGGCACTCTTGAGGAGATAACAATACCTTGGCTATTTAATTAGGTTCCAAAATCCCAATCCTCCACGACGGTAAAACGCACCGCACTACAGTCTCACCTTCCAACTCGCATCCAATGCCTTTTGGACTGGGGGAGGACGGTGGATTCCTCTTTCGTTAAAGTTGAAAACCGACTCAAGGGTGAAAAACGGATTCAAATTATCCCGACTTTCCCATTCCTCTCGAGGAGGCCGACTTGGGTTCACTTAGAAGTCGACAACAATTAGGTGAGGCAATTCAACAGGATTCTTCAACTTGATTCCTAATTCGAAGAGAGACCTCCGTCGAGATTCTTTGGAGCTAGTGACAACAGTCTGCCTGGCTTTACATGGACGAGGTAAAATGGAGCTCACTCTGGGACGACGAGCTGTGTACATCGCTAGGGATTAAGCGAAGCCTCAACCTTGGTAAACATCCTTTGTATGGATAAAGCCTATCTGTTTCTTGGCCTTCAAAGTATGAACCCGAAGAAATCCCACCGTCCTTCCGCAAACAACTCTTTCTTGAAGTCAGAGATGGTAACTTAGGTCAGGGAAATAGCTTTCAATCCCCATTCAAGCTAATCCTGATTTGGATGCATCGAAGAATTGCCTTGGAGGTAGAACCGGCGTGTAAGGCAGGCCGCCTGGTCCTGCTTACCTTTCTCCCGACGTCCAAGAAGGGTTACCACGACAATCAATCTTATTCCCAGCATCATGAGGAAATCATCCAGCAAATTCAGGGAACATCGCAACCTTCACCTTCCACACCGAAATGTCGCCCATCTCCCAATCGCTGCCGACTCGCCTCCATTCCTCCAACTCCACTTGATGTAGGATTCCTATTTTAGAAAAAGCTTGAAACAATGGAACCACTGGAACCGGAAGCAAAACTCCGAGAAACGCCCCATTTCATGGCTAAAGACACTCCATAGCAGAATCCCACCAGCCAAGCACAGAAATAGACCGCGTTAATGCCAAAGAGGACCTCTTGGAAGCGAATCACACCCATTCAAATGGGTCAAGGGGGACTGCGAAGAGCACGTCTACTCCTGGACTAAAAAAAACTGGAACAGAATGTTCACGTCTCCAAAAACACCAGTTCCATGATCAGCAAGCCATTCAAAGAATCTGGTCCACAACTATACTGCTATTTCTTTCTCCTACTCCAATGACGTCGGGAAAAAAACGATTATTTCGATGAAGGTACTGATCGAAATCCCTATGGTCCTACTATCAGAGCAATCAATGAAGATAAAGATGATTTTCCTTTCCCCTACAAATTTTTTTGATGGACTTCGCCACTTACCGGAAATCTACCCTCAAAAACGGTAATCAAAAGGCAATAGGAGCCGTTTTTAATCTCATCTTCCTTCGCTTCAATTCAAAGCTTGGAAGGACGTCAAAGAAAAGCGTGGAGAGACCACTCAAACCAGCAAAAAGGTTAATCAAGACTCACGCTGGGCGAAGATACACTTCCTTACACACTCAAAGACCTGTGTGTCGAGGAAGAGCTGATTCCCTGCCTTGATGAGGTTCTTCAGCGAATCGGCAGTTCCCGCCTTAGCGATATTTAACTCCGTGCTTCCGCCACCTCCACCCTCCCGTCCACCGGCACCCCCAATAAGAGCGCTCAATTCCGTTGTAGGAATGGGCGTGGTAGAAAACGAAAAGTTCTCCCTGATCATGGAAGCCAACAGGAGCTGAGGCCATATACGGTGGAGAACGGCTTTCAAGCCCATCCCCACTCTTGGCATCTCCAGCCGCATGTCGATATGATGAGCCATGTTTAGCTCCGCCTCAGAGCACCGACAATAGCGGTAGGTAGCAGCCGTCGCCAACAACGAATTCTCGGGCATAATCGGCGCTGGACACATTTGCATTGCCCAAGTGTTCGCGACAAGCATCCACTCGGCCACCCGACGACACAAGAGAAGTCGGTTAACATGAGCCAGACGGATTGGTACCTTAGCTTCTTGACTGACTGATGGACGAGATATTGATTGAACCACGGCGCTAGTAGCATCGGGGAGGCGAAATAGTTGCTGCAATGCAGCCATTTGATTGGGTGACCACTGGAGGATGTCGTCGCTGGTGAGGGAGAGTGAAATTGGGGGTGGGATGGGTGGTGGCGGTGGCGGCGGCGGTGGTGGAGGAAGTTGTCTAGCGACTTCCTTCCGGCTGAAATTTAACATCTGCTCATCCCGAATGCCCTGGAAGAACTGGGAGGAGTTGAGAGCTGTCGCAGCAAGAATCGAGGCCACGGAATCCGAGGAGACAGTGACGGGAGTCTTGGTCAAATTGAGCATCTCCAGGTCCGGGTGATGACGGTGGGGAGGATGTTGTAAATGGTGATGTTTGGGTCCATTTCCAGGGAAGGGTAGGCTTATACGGGCCACGGAAGAGGGATTTGCAGATACACCGCCCTTCAGGGTTGTGGCATATGACCAAGGGAAAACGGAAGTGGTGGTATTGGCTCGCGGATGGATGGTATTTGTGCCACCACTGTAGGGTGGAGTGGATTCAAGGAGCTGGCTTAGGGGAGATGTTATGTCGGAGGACTTATCACCGGGTTCCCTGCGTCTCAGGTCGCCACTCTTCAGGGTGGTGGATGTTTTCCCCGCCTTGAGACCACCACTAAGGGAGTCGAGAGAGTCCAACCGAAATCGGTTTAGATGGTACTTCCCTTCCGTAAACATCCGAATGACATTATCCAACTCTGAAGTTGTTCTCGCCCGCGGACGCATCGGAAAAACTTCGGTTGGATCCGCATGCGAAGTGCTGGCAACAGCAGGGGGACTCAGGCTATGTGAGGGGGATTGACGGACTGGACTCTTCAACCGCCAGCGTTTCGACGGCTTGCCTGGAAACTTAGAAATCGACCTTTCGGTTATATCAAAGGTCGTGTCAACAACGTTATTACCGGGATTGCTGTTGCCGTTGGTGACGTCAGACGAGGAAGAAGCAGGGGTAGCATAGGACGGATGATCTTCAGGATCACGAGATTCAATCTTGATGGGGACCGGAGGAGAATTGTTCCCGCTCTTGTCTCCATCAACTCCAGGCTCCCTTAGGCGCTTGCAAGGGCGCTGTTCCTCTTCCTCATGGTCAGAGGTCCGTCGAGGCAGAGTAAGGTGACTGAACATAGTGGAACGTCGTCGGCGCTTGTCGTCGGAATTGGGGTCAGGAGTGCAGGACCTGTAACGCGAGGAAGCAGTGGACATGGAGGAAGTTCTGCGTAGCGAGAAATTACTGTCCACCAAGACGCTGTGGTTGCGAACACTGGCCAGATCGGCACCGGCGAGGATTTTCCGCAAGAGAGTGTTGTCCGCGTTCGGGAGGGTTCCTGTTGTACTGGTCGACGATGTAGTGGTGGTAGCTGGGTCAGGATCAATTAGGGCGCTATTGCTTTCAGTCTCTCGCATCGCCACCAGTGCCACAGACCCCGATGTCAACACAGGAGATGAGGTGACAGCCACCGCGGATGTGGAGGGACATTCACCGTCTCTGCGTCTTTTTCGACGACTGGGGGGAAAAATGGTGGCTTGAAGGAGGGAACGCGAGACAGCGGAGGCTGAGGAGGCAGCAGGGGAGGAGACTGACGAGGAAATGGCGGGCGACGACGAGACAACCGCTAGATCCTTCGGCACTGTGCACATGCGACTATTCTGATGAATGAATGAATGACTGAATGAATGAATGGCGAAGGCGGCGTGCATGCGTGCGTGCGCACGCGTCATGCATGCGCGCCTATGAAATATAAAGGCTCCCACGTTAGCGCAAGTGCACACGTACGTGTGCACGCACGTACGCACGTGCGTACGCACAGCCATTAGACATGCACACACGCCAGTTTGAAGGTCACTTCACGGCCTTGACGAGCATAGGTCCAGAGGACTTGTCCTATTCGTCGGTGCGGTATGCGGTGCGCACGTGCGCGTGTGCGTGCGTGCACAGACACGCAAATGCGGGAGACAGCCATGATGATGACGTTCCAAGGTCGCAGCGTGATGATTGGTAGGGCTGGTAGCATCGAGCAAGTGCCGTCGTCTCCTTGTCTCCTGATTGCTCCTCATGCCCGTCCTCGGCTGCCCATCTTGTCGGCTTTTTTTTCCTTTTTTTGGGAAAGAATCTGGGCAGGCTTCTCGCAGTCAAGATTATTTTTAAGCAGGATTGAAAAGTTCAAGCTGCCCAATTCTTCTCCATCATCACTAACGTTGGTTTTTTCCCACTAAAGCCTTTTAAAAACAACCGTGATTTATGGTTAAGATAATTAAAAGTTGAGAAGACACTTCCAGTAGAGAATGACTTAAAAAAGGTAATGAGTACATACCTGCATTCGTAAACACACCCAAACATGTTGACCACGTGATGCGTGTGTTCCTGTAGGCAACGCTTTTCACAAATGCGCTTTGCACTTCAAGGGCACGACATTTGACCTCTCGGCTAACCAGCCACACGCACATATCCATCCCAAAGTCCAAACAGGTGATTTGGATGGGCCAATAGCCTTTGACCTTAACGTCCCAACATCGAAACTTCGGTGTACAAACCTGCTCTGATGCTCACTCCCAATATCATTTTTCTATTACTGAATGCAGTGGTGTGGTGAATTTTTCCACCCAATTAGCTAGTAAAACAGCATCCTTGAAGGTTGTTTCACCAATCCATTGTCACTGTTTGTATCACACCCCGAACACTAGTTATCTTCCACCAATCACAGGCAGAGCTCTGCTCTGTTCTCATCGATTTTTCGTTAGCCAACGACACTAGGCTATTGATTTATCAGCTGTGAGTGCGTAAATGAGCTGTGACGACACCTGTTGGCCTAGCTGAGGCGGGCGGGAGGGCGGACGGAGCCATAGAAATGCAGTTGCTTGGAGAGAAAGTGGACTGTGTTTGTTTGTGGGGTGTTATTTGCCAAAAGTTCAACCATTTGGCCGCGTTGAGATCACCCTCATTGGCCTGGTAATTGCCTTCTCGAAATCTACTTATTTTGAGGTGGAATTGCACTCAAGTCGAAGGCTATAAAGTCGGTATGAATCGAAAATATCCCTTTTTGCAGATGGAAAAACTAAGATTTTGTTTCCGTACTACATATCAACTTGATTATTTCTAGGCTTTTGGTTGTGATGGCGACGGTTTTTACTTTGTCAGTATCTGTCTCATTAGTGTTTTTTTGAGAATTCGTCCCACTATTTATTTCATTTTCAAACTATACAGCAATTTTAGTACAAGTCAGCCACCCTGGAGACAGCGATGATCCGAAGGCAACGTTTATGGAGGCAAAGAGTACGTTCAAGCATTCCCCCATCTACCCAGCCTTTCTAAGTCTGTTCATCCACCTCAAACAATGCGTAAAACAACAGCGGTAAGAGATAATGTAGTTATTGTTCCACTAATGTAGACCACAGCTATAGTACAGCCCTCAGGACTTCGCTCACGCCAAAGACTGACATATTTTGAATGAATTTAATTGCTAAATTACGCATTCCTCTAAATGAGCCATTTATTTACCCCACTCGGTTCAATACTCCATAAGAATTGAGAGATTGAGGAGATTCTTAACCATAAAATTATGCAGAAAACCCTAATTTCAAAGTGCAGCAACTGATTTTTAAATGTACATTGATTCGAGGGGTTAGATGGGTGGAATTGAAAATTCACCAATCGTAAACAAAGCACAGACGGTGGTGCGAAATTCACAAGTGCGCGACAGGGTCTGGCTTCAGTTTCGTGAAAAAAAGATATCTACCAAACGCGCACGAAAACAGTGGCGCACACTCTAGCTAGCGGAACTCGAGGTGGAGCGGGTGCGAGTGAGGGAGGGAGAGAGATAATTAAAAGTTCACGATTCACTGGCTGTACACAATCACGGGGGCAGCCTTCTGCTTCATCAGGAACACAAAGATTGTAGCTTTTTTTAGTAGGGGGAAAAAGTAGGGGCAATAGGTAGAAGCGGTCTAGTCTGCCGCCTGCTCAATTGACTAATCAAGGAGCCAACTCAAGGTCATTTTCGATGGTTGGACACTTGTGGAACCCGTCTGTTCATAAATGGGCCATGTTAGGACTCAGACGAGCTTAGATTGCTTCTACAATAACGTCTGTGTTTCATTGAAGGTAGCTAGTCATTCTCACTTTCATGGTTTGAGGGGATCAAAAACTGGGGAAAGTGATATTTTTGATTAATTCGTAGAAAGCCATCATGGATGGGTCCCATTCAGAGACACTGAATCTCGAATACCAGTTAATCGAGGTTATTTGCAGTGGATTCCCAAATTTCCACTTCAGTTAGCTGAACAGCCTTCTCCCCTCTCCTTTTCCTCTATCGTAGCATTGATAACTAAACGGCTTTGATGTTATCTCAATGAAATATTGTTTAGTTTTGGAAGCACCTTAAAACCGAGTCGCTTCTGAGAAAGGCCGGGAAACGAAGCATCATTCCTGGTGAGATGCTATCGTCTGGTTTCATACATGATTCGTGGGCTTATTGCATCCAATCATCTAAAGGGTTGGAATGTACTTTTAAATTTCCTCTAACTTTGTTTGAAGTAAACATCAAAGCATCTACCACCGAGGGCCAGAATGAAAACTCGAGGGAGGAAACAATTACTTTTTATTGCAGCATCCCCTATCTTTGTTCCATCAGCACGTTTCGAGGTTAACACACCAGGGCGGTAATCAGGCCTGCCTCTGACGTCTCCCCACTTGTGAGAGGCACTGTTTCAGCTCACCAAGGGCATTCATTTCTCGTCATTCTGAGGGAAGACAACACACACACGCACAGCTGACAGGACTGGAGGAATGAAAACAATAAACACATACACACACACACACGCATACGCACACCCAAAGGCTATTCCAACTTGGCTTCTCTGCCTACTACGTAGGTGTCGCGAGGCTAGCCATACTGATTAGATGGGGATCCTAAGGCAGGCTATTTCACCGTTTGCGTAATAAACTTACAGTATGATGAAAGAGCAGACTTCACGTAGTTGTGGGCCTCACCCACTGTTTTTGAGATTGCTAGTAGAGCAAACAGGGTAGAAGGGTAAGTGGCTGTTTGGATGGAAATCTGACTTCTCTAAATTTTTTAGATCAATTTACAATTCAAAATTGACTATCACATAGTTGTTTTAGGGTATTAACAAGGCTTTGTTACAGCAGCGCTGAAACTAGGACCACCTGAGCTTCAAATTTGGTCAAAAAATGAACTTTTCAAGGTAATGCACAGTAATCCGAAATTCAGCGGTAAAAAATACATGGCCTTAGTTATTTAGAAGGAAAAAAAATCAGTTTTTTTGTGTTAACATTCTTCTTAAGTGTAAAATGCTTCCTGGCATGCTTAGGCCGATCTGTGAGGCTGCGGCTGATACTGTGTGTGGCATTAACGGTACACAGCAATTCGTCCGTCCATCGCTGGAGTGCCACGTTGATGGCAGTAAGCGCCAAGTCGCTCTGCACTTTCAAGGATCATTCGAGTCAGATCAAGATACTCGTAAGCATTCCCACCCACCATCAAGGACTGTGCATCCATGGCTGCACCACAGACAGTGGTAAGTGTCACCTATGTTATGTTGTTAATGCGTTTACATTGCCGAACTGAACTGTACCGTACTACGAATCAGTTCAATCCAGGCACCCCTAATTAGGGTGCCATGCTACGGTGCGTGCCAGTAAATTCCACGTTCATCCACCGTAACCAGCTGGAACCTGTAATTACTTGTAAGGTAAGTAGACCCCAAGCACACTTAGCTCCGGTGACGGTTGGATCTGTCGGGTGATCAGTTGTGCCCAAACACTCAGACTGCGACACATTCGATGGGATGAGATGACCAGCTATACAGCAGTTAGTGACACTTAGCGAGGGAGTGAAGCGCACACGCTTGAACTATCCACAAATTGCGCAAGAATCTTGAACAGTCTGTTCCAACCTGGTGCAGCTTTTCTAGAAGGAACCATGTCGAGGAGCTAATGGTGTCTTAAGAGGCGATTGTGCCGACTTTTTCAGTGCTGTTCCTACCACTCCATGTCTACTGGTGTCCCACTTCTTCCCACGCCATACCACATTGGCATCGGAAAGTGGATCAGGGGTTACAGAGGGACAAATGGGACAAATTGGCTGTTCATTGAGTCACACGGCTCCACCTGCAGTCCTGTTGACCGCGCATCCATTGTCAATCTTCGATTTTGTGGAAGTGTGGATGGGTCGATGGTTTACTTCAATGCAGTCCAGCATGCGTGCGCGTCCTTTGATCAGTGATAAAGGTAGTGAGGGGCACCGCAGGATTTATGTTCCAACATGTACCTCTAATGGATCCGCACAGATACCCGTGCACCCGCCCACACACTCATGAACGCAAACGGTTCGAGAGTGTTCTGTTCCAGAGAAGGCGTACAAATTAAGCCAAACTCTGCATCCGCTACCTTGACCAAGAATACTAGGCGGTTTGAAAAGGCCATAATGGTGACGTGAGTTTGCACTTGAGGCAAACCAATAACCGCTTCCTGTGGCGAAAAAATTGATAAAAACGGGAAGGAATCATCGAGACAAAGCTCACAAGAATGGCTAATAAGTCTGCTCAGTTTATTTGATCAAAATGCCTCATGGAGTTTTACTTTAATTCCAGGCATTCCTCATGCGAGATATGGAATCACCAGGCGGTCAAGAATTGATAGAACCGAAGCTACTACTTTTATATGCTCCAATTCAAACGAATGATAGATAATCAAGAAAAAATGAGGTGGAGAACAAAAGGGGCTTGCAATGACAGCCCAAGGATATGCCGCTCACTGCTTGCTTCTCTGATTGGTGGTCTAGTAACCAGTAAAATTGCTCTCAGGCGAGACATAAAATCACCAGATTGACAAGTCTTTTTCAGATCGATCCTTATCCCAGCGTTATGGCTTTAGATTTGGCACATTTTACGTCTCCAGTCGAGACGATGATTTAGTGGCCTTAGTCACCCGACATTGTGTCGACACGGCTAAACACACCATTGTACGCATTTTTCTGGCCCCTCTTCTCTTGGCCAGACACCAGGCGCACGCACATTCATAGCAAAAACGCACGTGATGAGCTAAAAACGTCCAGTCAGTAGACACACCAACGTCACCCTTGCCCCATCCCTCTCCGCCATAAGGGCATGCCTATAAATAAGCGTTCTCGCTTAAATCGACCATAGGTGCGCGTGTGCGTGCTGGCTGGTGGTGAAAGATGTCTAGGCACATCATTCATCCTCAGAAGGTGGTCCCTTGCCCACATTTGTCAACAATTCTGCACACACACACACACACACGAAAATCATGCATATGAGAAATAACTGTTCGCTTCCACACCTCTAAATCACTCACTCTCGATAGGAAGGCATTTCCAGCTACGAATGCTTTGAAGTTCTGCCTTCTGTCAAATATGCGCAGACCATCGTGTTTTCCACACCTTAATCAAGCCGAAGGCCTGTCTAAAAGAGCGAAGCAGGATCGAATTTTCCTATCAGTTGAATCAACAGTTGTTGGCTTAGGGGTTCACATGGCATCACGTGACATCGCTTCAGCCGATTGAACGGGCGATCCGCCTAGCCCCATTATCTTCCAGCTCTCCCCCTCTACTACCCGATTGGACGAAATATGTGTTGAGGCTTTCTTAAACACCTTGCAGGACTGCCTGCTCTCTCTCTCTCCTGTTTTATTGCCCCAGTTTGATCGTACAAATAGGCAGGATGGTGGTGGTTGAAGTCATTTGAGACAAAAAGGATTTTTACTTTTGGACGAGAAAGTGGCGGCGCTGACCGGCTTCGGTGCGGTGTCTGCCCTGAATGAGGGTTGCAGTCAGCTGCTAAACGTCAATGCAAATCGCTTGTCCTCGGTACTACCGATAGGGAGCAGCCACCGATTTGCAGCCGCTGCCTACCGCCTGCGGTAAGCGGTCCAGTTCGTAGGCAGCAAATAAATACATGCAGTCATGGCACTTCTTGGTGATTTCAGAAAAAGCAAAGCTTTAAGTGGAGACGAAGAAAGCACATCTAGAAACCTCTTGGATCGTCCATTGTAAGGCGGCCGTGAGCGAAATAAAGCGACTAACTGGTTGGGCGGAGTAGAATAGAGGACTGGAGACGGAGCCAATAGAACTGCACCCTGGAGGGTTATTTTTAACCGGCAATTATCCACGTCCCAGTCTGCTTAATGCTACTAGTGGCGCTAGCTAGCAGCCGTCTGTTACTTGCAGACCTGCCTGTTCTATAAAAGTTTGCAGGTCTGGAGAAAGGGAAACGCCTAGCACCTCTTTTATGGGTGTATCTCATGAATCAGGTGGGTTTGGGAGGCCTTCTCCGTCTTTTATAAAGCTGACGCCGAAATTGAGGTGGAATGGGATTGTGGGGGGTGTAGAGCGATCCACTAAGACCCAATTTCGCCACCTTACAATCTTGCACCAAGGTCTGCATTTCTGTGCTTATTTGGGGTTCCAAGTTTTGCATCTTTTCCAATTCTGGTCCCAAACCAGATACGATCATGCATTGAAGCGATTTATCAATCACACTTTGATGGGTGTGATTCATCCACATCCAACTGAGGAGATAAGGGGAGTGCATTGCCACATTGGCACAGGTGAATCACAGTGGTGGAGCGGGGGTTCTTTCCTTAACCAAAGCCATAACTCCTGTCTTCTCCTTCTTGGAGGCATCATAACAACAGCACAAGTGTGTTGGCTAGCAAGCTGACGAGCGTAACGACGTTGTTTATGTGTCCAGAATTCATGCTAGCCTGCGTCAATCCTACCTGCCTTGCCTTCCTCCTCACCTCCACAACACTGAGTGTGCTGTTGACGCACTACCGGGTCCGTGTTGTTTACCCACCGGCGTCAGGTTCTGCTTCCCCAGTAAGCGGTTGCCTACTATGTGGATCGAAAAGTAATAGAAATGCGGAGGGCAGTGCCTTCCAACCACTAAGACCTCTTCTTGTGCCTGTCGAAACCGGAAATGACCTCACTTTTGGACTTCCTGGTGTTTACGAAACCGCATTTCTTTTGCTGTCAGGCTGTTATGATGATGCAGTGAAAGGCTACTAGTTTTTGCTGCGACAATTGTTAAATTGCTTCTCCAAGTACTTAAGAAATCGTGTTTTGCTCAAGATTACGGGATCCTTCAAGGAATCAAGCTGTGCTAGTCCTTCTCACTTCAACATGCTATCATTAAGAGTCGCTTTAGAATTTCCAAGAGAAGAGAGTGGGCCACTTACCAGGTGGAATGTGTAAAGTAAGACCAAAGAGGTTGTCATTTGGAGTAACAGAGCTCGGCCGACTTGGCCATTTCATCCATCCATCCATCCATCCATCCATCCATCCATCCATCCATCCATCCATCCATCCATCCATCCATCCATCCATCCATCCATCCATCCATCCATCCATCCATCCATCCATCCATCCATCCATCCATCCATCCATCCATCCATCCATCCATCCATCCATCCATCCATCCATCCATCCATCCATCCATCCATCCATCCATCCATCCATCCATCCATCCATCCATCCATCCATCCATCCATCCATCCATCCATCCATCCATCCATCCACCCATCCATCCATCCATCCATCCATCCACCCATTTCAAACTACCCCATCTATTAAAATAGCTTGTTAAATTGATCTGACAACTTCTACCCGTTGAAAACCGACAAATTCAGTCCATTTTTGTTTCGTATTTTATCCATTGGGATTTTAATGGCAATCTTTGCGACGATATGACGAGTTAAGCATGTTTTAGATCGACTTGCAAGAATATGGCTATTCCAGCATCATATTCTTCAGAGTGTTCAACACGCCAGTCGATAGAATCTACCAATGCGTAGACTTTAACGCGGAAAGGAGGAGCGCTGCTCCAATGTCCCAAATGATCTGCAGACATGGTGTGTAGCCTCTGTTTGCCCCTTGTTCACCACCAAATGCACTATGCACGATTGCAGTACAGTACCCGAGTGGGAACACTCCTTTATAACTGTGGCTTCAAAAATTCACTTAGGACAATGCTAATCAGATGACGTAGAGTTGGTAAGTTTTATAGCACAATTCTGTTTGTGTGACCTGAGAACTGTCAGTCATGACACACGAACATATGTGTGTGTGTGTGTGTGTGAGTACGTGTGTACTTTCCTTTCGTTCATAAACTCATCACGGTAGGCAAATAAGCAGTTCTAAGTCACTGATTTGAAGGCCTCGATGTAGGTAAAGGGTATTTTTTTGTGAACCTCCCATGCTTGGTTTGTTTGAACGTATAATCAACCAAGTGAGGCCTCCAATTGCCGTGGTATTTACTGCCATCCTAGTCACGGTTACGAGCTCACAGTCCGTCTAGTGTGACAAATTGCTGCCTCGGGAGAGACTTGGGGAGGGCTACACGCAATTTATAAAGTAACTTATTTTAAATCAAAATTTACCCGCTTGTCTGAATTTATTAATGTGGCTTAGATCAGCTAAAGAGTAGCTATAATTTGACAATGAGCAGATACCCGAGTGAGCACTCGTGAATATGAAAGCTACCGTCGAATTAGCCACTTTCGTGCCTGCTAAGACTACTTGGGGATACCTTTCACGCTTGTAACATTTTTAGCGTGCGGTTGAGTCCCTGGAAAAGTTGACACGAGAGTTAAGTTGCTTATGCAATACTAAGTGAGGAACGTGCTGACTAAATGAAACGGTACTTATTTCAAGTAATACATATTATTACCTTTTAGAAGAGTACCACCCAACGGGGAGAATGCATTATCCACAACAGGAAGTACCGACCATTAAAGTATAAAGTGTGCGACAATTGCTGTCAGATTGATGAAAGTATTTTTGGAAGCAAAGTTAAGTGGAGCAAAGACCTCGTTCGCAACGCACAATTCCGTATTCAGTTGGTAACCGCCCACCACGACAAGATGTGACCTTACAAAGGTGCTCCACCGGTCGGTTAAAAAGATGAAGTCTGCGCCCTCGTAGAAGAAAGGAAACCACTCCACGGCATAGTTAAAAGCAACCAACGGTGGTAGCACCGGGGACAGCGCTCAAAAGACAAGGGGGCTGTGTAATACTTATGCTCTCTAAAATTCACCCTGTAGGCAATAGACGCGGGGACGACCTGAATCTCACTTTCGGAGGGCGGGTCGATTTGCCCGACGCCGGCTGTAATAATTGCGTTGTTTAAATGCGCTTTGTAGGTCAGAGGCGGGAAGGCAATTTTCAACCTCGTCGAGGACGAACGCATTGCCTCGCAGGAGTGCGAGATACTGTCGCCATAGATATACACTTACCACGCTTTTCCGACTGAGTCATATTAAAGGTGTTCCGTAACACTCTGATTTACAATAGCAGGGTGGGAAGAAGGCAAGACTCCTCTACACCGACGCTGCCATCCAAAAACCATCTTTTGATGTGCTATCAATTCACCGTCTCGTTTGAGACAGTAAGGATGCCTAAGAACACTCAACCTTCTCAAATTAGCCGTAGTCACAGCAAGAAAGTGAATTCTGCAACTCCAGCTTAGTGAGAACCAAAGTCATTTTAATTGCATTTTATTAGAAATTTGAACAAGTAAATCGTGCAACAGGTGTTGATTAACAGATGTCATACGCTTTTAGTGTTCGTTTGAGTCCCGGTTTCAGTTACGGACACTTGTATCGCCGTATGGCCTCTGCTAAGGAGGCTGGCCTCTAGGCCATGCCAGCAGTCCCAATTTCCATCTGCCAGCTGACTAAGTATATTCTACTTAAGTATCATGTAGTCTTTTGTCTTCAAGGATGTCTCGTGGCGCCACGCCAACAGTTGCAATTAATATGTCGCAACCTATCATAGTCAAAATATTAAAACAAGGCTGAAATTAATTCACGGAACACAGTGAATTTAAAAAGTTAAAAATCGGTTGATAGATCTCACCATTTTGCAACCCAGCTTGTTTCAGTTCGTTGTAATAAGCCGCCTTGCATAAAGATTGGTGTGCGTATTATCCATTTGAGGTTTTGAGTATTTCGCACAACTTTTACTATTTTGTACTATTATTACCCATTTCACCTTTCAGGGGCCTAGGTTTTTGCCAACAAAAACAGAGGTTACCTATGGACCATCCCAATTTGTCGCTTTTACTTAAATTTACCTACTCCCACAATGTTGGCTTACTATACTCCCCGATTTTACCTACCTCCTATTAAGCGATTTGTTTTGACTAACCCGCATTTGTGTTTAGATTTCTATGAGTTCTGCATTACGGTTGTTGCTGCCTCCCTCGAAAAGGTGTATTTTTATTTCCGCCCATTTACTCAAAAAGGAAAGTGAGCATTTCTTTGTACGCAACCCACCTATAATTCCATGCAAAGAGTTCCACCACTGAATTTTTCTAATTTCAGTTAAGCGGACGGAAGAGGGCAATGTCATTACAGTAAGTTGCATTTATAAGTCGTTTTCATCAGCATTCATTCTTCCAGTATGAGGGCGTCCCCTGCAAATCGGAGCGCTCGGATCACCTCCTTGACATGACCGGTCTTGGTGACCCACGGATAACAGACCCCATTATTCGATTGGGCCTTAAGCTACGTCACACTGACGTGCTCATCTTGAGCCAATTCCTGCGTCCCGATGGAACCATTCTACCTCGCGAGGTTTCTGGTTTGACTAAGGGCTCTCAGCTTCATGTTGAAATGCTTATCGAACGCGCTCAGAATGCAGGTGTGTGTGAAGTGGATAAATTACTTGCTGCTTAAACGGAGCTGGTGGGTTTCTGTATCGTCATCTTTCACACCCGCTTGCCCATCAGGTCTCCTCCCAATATCGATCGATGCCAACGGGAAACACAGGTACAAGGAGAGAGGACCGCATGTCAAGAACGTTTACTATGACAGTAACATAATCGGCCTGCCAAAATTCTCCAAAATCATCCCCAGGTACAAACCGCCGGCGTAAAACAAACCTTCTTCGTTCTTGTGGCATTTGTAAATAAATAGGTGATATGGGATTTGCTGCTTCATTTTTTATTTACGTTTTGCTCCTATTTCTTCAGTCTGATTTATGTTTAAGTTCAGTCGGATGCATTTGGTTTATGCGTGCAGCGTTGTTGCGGATGGGAGATGAGGTATACTGTGGTATTTATTAGCTAGGGCAAAACAAATGAACGGAACTGTTGTCCTGTTACATTTGCTTTATTTCCATCTCGTCCATATGGTTTGCTTATAACGATGTTGCAAAATCAGGTGGTGCGATGCAGATGGGTACAACTTCGTGCTGTTTACATTTGGGCGAAGAGTGATTAACGGTGGGCAAACTGGCGGTACGTGCTTCTGATGCGTTTGGTACTCATTTTGGAATGAAAGAGCTTTGTGTATCGGTGTAGCCTTTTTCCTTCTCGGCGTGGGGTGACTTTCACCTCCAGAACAGTCAGCCCACGGTCAATTAGCTGGCACGAGTCATGTCAGCTGATTGACTGCAGACAAATTGATTCAAACTGCCCCTTTCCTCATTCGAAATATCGATATTTCCTCCGTGCATTGTTCAGCTGACAAGAGCATTTTGACAAAGGATGTCTCAGGTAAGGCTTCCAATATCGAGCTTGAGCTTTTTGGGACATTTTCAACACATTTTACCTATATTCACAAGAAACGTCTGATTTGGCTACTTTTAAGAGTGATGACAAACCTGGAGGTGCTACACAGACCTCAGATCCTGCCCCTTCTCCAAATAATTCTCTTCAAAGTTTAAGCGCCGAAAAGCGTCAACTTTTGACCAATTTGTTACTCCTTCTGACTGCCCAACATCGTCAACAGAAACTGGCCAATCGGCAGATTGAAAAGACTTCCAGCAGTCAACAGTAAGTGCTCTATTGACCGAGAGTTCTAAGACTTGTTTTCAGATACCCGCCAGTTAGATCCGAGTTCGATTGTCGACCCTTCAAGGGCCCAAAAACACCGCCCACCCCAATCCAACCGCCGTTGCCACCTTCGCCACCATCGCCGCCATCGCCATCACGACAGAACTATTCATCACACCCAGCTCCCGTGTCCAGAAGACGTCCAGGACAGAACCGTCGATTCTATCGAGCATTTGCATCCCCTCGAAGGCAACGTAGTTTTAGGGACCCACTGGAATCAAGGCGCAGACCACCGAAACCTCAAATTAGACGGGAATTCTCCAACGACCCTGTCATGTCTCGACTCCAAATGCGATCAGTTGTGAATGTGGTTGTTGACAGACGTGGAGAACCGCAACGTCAGTGGTCGTCCTCAACATCCAGGTCTTCGTGCAGTTGTACAGACTGTGAAGAGAAGAAGAAACGACGAGAGAGGGAGGACGACGAGGAGGAGGAGGAGGAGGACAGTTGTGCTCGAACCCGACCCTACCGGGGAAAGGTCAACGACAGAGATCCTGTCTTTACTGAACGACGTGTTGAGGAGATAGACTCATGGCAGCTTGAGCGTAAGCGAAGAAGGGAGTGGATACCAAAAGAGACCTATCGGCGACAGCTGCCATGGCAGCGAAGACGCCAGGGCAGTGTGTCAGGCCAGATGTGGGGCTTTGGAAGGCATGGAAGGTTTGTAGATGGAAGGCGTGGCAGGCAGGATGGATGGACGAGGGAGAGAGGCTGGGATAGGGGGAGGAGGTATGGAGCAGGGTGGGGAGGTGATTTTTACTAATGTTTTGTGTACAACTTTACCCACAAATACACACACGGAAATGAGCTGACTTAATGAGGCCACAGAAGCACCCATGAAGTAATTTATTGGCAGAACTTTTGAATGACAAAAGTGGGAGAAGCAGAAAGGAAATGGAATGAACCCTCTTCAGCGTTATGGGGGAGTTTTTGGTGCTCTTTTTTCTTCTTCAGAAGTGGGGAGTCTATTTATTCAATTGACGCTTTGTACATCCATTGGGCCGCTCTGGAAACATTCACTCGTAATTTATTCATTTATCTATTCTTAGATCCATTCATCCTTTATCCATCCACCCATCTATGCATCCATTTCGCATCCGTCCATCTCTTATGCATCCATCGTTCAGTCACATGTCTCACAGCTGAGTGCTCCATCTGTCACCGCAACGAGGTGGTCCCAGGATCTTCTTTCCAAGCAAATATAGGTATCCGTCGTTGCGGGTTCCAAGCCTTGCTTCAAAGAAGATCTGTTGGATTCACGTCCAATCATTGGCATATAATGTGGCCCAGCATCTTGGTTGGGCTTGCCCAGATGAAACTGCTCCACGGTACGGTATGAGTACGGTATGTGGACGCATTGCCAAGGTCCTATCAGGAGTAGTAGCAGTAGATCATAGGTGACACTTGGTGCCCCCTAAGGTTTGACTTGGGGTTGCCAATGCCTTAGACTGCTGTTCATTCAACCATCTATAGGAGAGATTGGTGGCAGAAGGAGACGTTTTGCTTTGTCCACCAATTTGGGGCTCATAACCTCTCCTGTCCGAGGACTGAAGGCGGCTTCCAAGGTCATGCACTCCACCAACTGATGAGGGAGGGGGCAGTTCGTCGAGCGTCTCCTATGGTCAGAAGTTGATTACGTTCTTCCTCAAAGAGTCTGCTTTAACTCTATTGAAGGGTTTAGGAGTGTGGCGTTGATGACCAAGTCCTTTAGATGCCCAACCACAAGGAATGTGAGTTTTGGTAGCCCTAAACCGACTGCCAAAAACGGTGGAATAGCAGCTGAAGGACTTCAGAATTCGACCACGGTGAAAAAAACATTTTTTTTTGCTTATTCAGAAGTACGTGATCCCAAAAATGCGGTGTGTGTCTTATTCTGTTATGCTAGCATCAAAAGCCTTACAAGGTCAGACTTCCTCCCGATTGGTTAGGGTGTTAAAAAGGGATTGACAAAGCAGATCACATTGGTTGGAGCAATAGCGTGCTTACTTTTTACCTGATGAACACGATGAATTGTCAATATTCTCACTGGAAGTACTTTTATTGTTAAAAGTACAAAGTAGATAGCTGAGCTGCTACTGATTACTTAGAGAGTAGCATGTTCGTCAGGCTTTTTAGAAAAAATCCGAAAAGGCAAGTAAATAATGGTTCGTTTTGTGACTGACTCCATCACTGACTAGGCAGAGGAATTAAGCGAAAAAGAAAAGGAGGAGGAGGAAAATCAGTTCTAAAAATGTGCCTTTTGGGCTCCGTTCTAGCGCACGAATCCCCTCCTGGAGGTGTGATCAAGTGTTTACGTGACTGACAAGAGAGGGGGAAAAGAGAGAAGGAAAGTAGGCAAAAGTGAAGAAGGGACTGAAAGAACCTTGAACGACTAGTGGCGAGAGTGGACATTGATGCTGTTCCTGCTTTAGCTACTGGCTCTCCTGTAGGCAGGAATAAATGCGCCCCATCAAATACTTGTTGTTAGTGGTTGTTACACATGACAGACCCAATGTTGGTGGGTCGTAGTAAAGTAGTAGAGATAAAATCATGCGTGCAAAATCTTCTACAATGGGTGAACTTCGACTCAGTCGTTTTGGCTTCCAACAAGTTGGAAGAAGAGCGTTGTAAGGCGAATCTCGGTTTGGAGCAGTTGCTCACATTTGCCTCGATTTCGACATTTGGCTCATCCACAGTTTGAGATCACCGAATAAGCCGTGCACCGAATTTGAGATTGGAATTCTTCACCACTCTCTTCTCCTGTGCAGCAGCTGGGTCGTCCGATCTGTAGAGGATCAAGAAGGCTCAGGTGGTCAGGTCCGTAAATGCGAAGCGTGCTGGTGCACATAAGAGATACCTACTCAACTCACCTTCTATCGGTCCCAAGATGCCCCCAATACCCGGTTAAGAGATGGTCAGGAGAAAACAAGTTTTGGGTCATTAAGAGTGTTCACCGAAGGTAAAAAGAGGAAAAAAAGTCCACTAACTCTTGTAAAAGTCCTGCTAAGCATGTGAAATTCACCTCGCAAAGCAATTTGGCCAGATTATGCAAGTAGGCAGTCGCTCGTCAGTACTGCAACCGGGTGACAAGGTCGCATTAGGCAAGTGCACGAGGCGGTTATTCTTATTATTCTTAGCGTTATCCCCGTAATTACAGTGGTGGTGTGTGTAATTCAGGTGTTAGAAAATGTCATCGGAACTCGGCCAAAAGCCACGTACAACTGATTGCTTACACCTGGCAAGGGATCACTATCCGTCCAAATGTATAACTATGGGAGTCTACCCAATCTAAATAAATCCCATATTTTGTCTGCAAATTAGTTCATTTTTCTTATCAGTAAAATTGAGGAGTCAAATTACGATGCTACAGTCCATCTGTGTGTCGAGCGCTGCACGTACCCGTGTTTGGACCAATCAAAATGCTGCCTGGGCGGCAAAGTGAAGATGGCAGCAGCTACACACTCGCGACGGAACCAATCACTACAGGGCATCGATTTCTCTAATCAAGTGTCTTTTGCACCAATCTGCACCACTCATTACTGGTGGTGTCCTCGGCGGTGACACTTTGCCCTCTGTGCTGAGGGTTTTATATGTAGGCCGAAGTGACGCCCTTTGGCAGGGATTCAGTTGACCTACACAACGACCAGTTTCATAATTCCTACCCAAAAATTGAAACCTCATGTTAAGGGGGGTTGTACCATGCTGTCTGTTGAGGACAATGATTAATTTGGCTGGCCAATCACAACACCCTGTCTTCCCATTTAAACATGACACGACCATTTCTTCATTTCTAATTGGTTAAGTTACATGGTATTTAAAAACATCGCTTTTTAAAAGCAGGATTTGACCATTCAAATTCAGCAAAATTATTTGTTGATACCGTTTTTGCTTTAAGCTTATTTTCTGGTTTGGGTGGGCAGGAAGATGGTACAATTAAAGAACAACTATTTATGAAACAGATGTTATTTAAATGATCGTAGCACCCTTCGCCTTCTCCTACGCTGTAGGACGTCACAATAAATGCCAAAAGATCTATTATTAACCTGCTAAAAGGGTTGGATCATGGCACAGCCCGCGGAGATTTAAGAGGCCTCCGGAGATATCAAACGTAGCGCTAAAGATGAATTAATATATGGGAGTTAGGTTAACTTGGCACACACAACAAGACACAACGAGACCTAGAAACCACCAAAAATAGCGTTGACAGCGACATCGTTCGCGCGTTTCGATTGAGGTTTTAAGGAAGTGGTGATGGGTGAGAACCATGAAGAAGGTGAATAAAAAAGAAGACAAATTAAATACTAAAGGACAGGCTTTGCCTTAATCTACCTTTTGTGAACAAAATTAATAAGCAGAGAAGGCCGCCTTTTGAGAAATGTTACGTCACTGACATAAAATAAGTAGCCAAGTGGAGTTATTGCTCTTTTCCGACAAAAAACTACTGACTGAGTTCGCCCAGCATACTATAACTCATACATTGAGCCTGAACTCTTTCTAATTACCTATGAACCCATTACTAGACGCGGTGGCTGTTCTGTAGGACACTTTCAGTGCCCTCACGACAAAGTCCAAGTAAACCATAACACCAACTATTCATCTCCGACTACTCAAATTCACGCTCAAAGCATCCGTTTAGCCATTAGCTTATCACTTGCATCACCGCAAAGGAGGGGAAAACACCGACGCCCACCTTGCGGAACAGCGAACGTGTATAAGCTGGCACAGGCGCCTTCCCATTGGCCAGTGTCAGTGAGCCAATCAGAGACGGCAGTGAAGTTGCAGTGACAGGCTGTTCATGTAGGCGCCCAAGGCTCATTTCCACACAGAGGAGTTTCAACAACAGCATGCCGTTCCAGCCCGTGAGTTGGCTATCTCTTTCATTTTTCCCCTTTTCTCCCAAAATAATCACCTCAAGTAGCCGACTAGTCAAATGGCGATGCCCTCAGGTGATATGTGTGCTTCGAGTAGAGATGTCATTTAGTAGGTGAAATGAGATTAACGCCAGTTACTTCCGTCACCTTAAAACCCCATTTCTCATCAAATCTGCTGTTTTTTTGTTTTAAAGTGTCAGTATTTTGCTCCACGAGGGTTTTATCAACACTTCAAAAAAAACTGAGTAGTTTTTCTGCTATGCTGTGGTAACTGCGATTTTGCAGGGGATGAACTCTGATGATAGTGATTCACCACCCAATTTCACTATTCATACGGCCTTGCATGTTGCGTAGTTCTCAAGCAATCTCCCTCTCATGCATTTGACGAATGACTCACCTCGCTTGCGCCTCAGTGTCCAGGTCACCATTTTACGGAGTTAACTTCACCGGATATGACATCCTTAACCTGTATTCTAGAACAAGGGCCGCCTAAAATTGCCGCATGACTCCAGCTTTTCTACGACTTAAACCAGAGCTGCGGTGGAGATGAACTTGTGTGAGAAAGCTTAAGAAGTTTTCAAATGAGCGATGGAGAAAAGCCTCGCTGTGAGTTAAGCGGCTGAAAAAGGGAGTGAGTCACTTGACTTAAAGGAAGCGACGTCACTTACACAATGGAACAAAGCTCCCGCGGTCATGCTACTAACAGTCTATTTGAGTAGCGACGAGTTTCTTCCTAGAATAGCTTCTGACTTACTCTATTGGACTAGTGCTTTCCAATCGTTCCTTTGTAGAGTTTTCCTACGGAAAACAGGCAAATGAATTTGTAGTTGTGCCTTGCGCCGCGGCCTGTGTATCTCGTTGGAGAAAAGTGTGGTTATTTGTGGCCTGGCTAGGGAATGACACTACCTGTCTCATTATAATTAACTGCGAACTGTAAAATAGTCACAAAACCGGCCACACACAGTGCACATAACTAATTAGTCCTGGCAGTAGGGATTCGTTTTATGTGTTACCTGGGGCTTTTAGGTGTCCAAGTGATTCGGGACAGTCAAATTTGCTCTGCTTAACAGACTAGTAGCTGACTAAAAGTGTCTTTCTGCTCATAATTGGGATTTACATGAAGTGGACCAGATTCTGATGCGCTTAAGGCGATTGGGCTCACTCATTCTATGTTTTTTTGCTCTACAAAGGTCATTGAGATGCGTCAGTCATGCCAAAAATTCTCATTTAAAGCCCTTCTGGAAAACAAACTATTTTAGCGTTCTTTTTTTCTCTATCATCAGGATGTTTCATTTCTTTTCTTTTTGGACAGCCTAAGCTTGAGAAGTGCGTTCGTTGCGGCAAGACAGTGTACGCTGTGGAACGAGTTGAGGCCGGCGGCCAGATCTGGCACAAGGGCTGCTTCCGCTGTGGCCAGTGCGATGTAGTCCTTAAGTGAGGACGCCTTCTTACC
The DNA here is from genome assembly GCA_001870725.1 of Taenia solium. Classification (NCBI taxonomy): domain Eukaryota; kingdom Metazoa; phylum Platyhelminthes; class Cestoda; order Cyclophyllidea; family Taeniidae; genus Taenia; species Taenia solium. The sequence continues at coordinate 228,154 of MIEF01005667.1, read as the reverse complement.
CACTTGCTTATTAAAAATAAAGTTACTATAGCCTTTCATAATTTACCTGTTTAAACTTGTTTCTTCTAGCCTTAACAGCTACAAACAGGCCGATCAGCAGCTCTACTGTGGCAAACACTACCAAGCGATGATTTTGGCGAAGAATACACAGACGCCTGCCATGTAATACCTACGCGATGTAGCCTTGCATGCCTAATGACCTGAAAAACTAGCCGTTCATCGTTCGCATTGTCTTTAACCTTTCTGTATTACTTTATTGATGTAAGGAAATACAAGTTGCTAGTGGGTGGTGTAATTACATGAACCGTTCACGGGGGCGGACTCCTCTAGTTAGCTTTCCACTCTCTTGGTGAGGTAATTGAGGGCGACAGGGGCAGAAACTACACTCTTTAAGTGGATCAGAAGTTTCTGGCCTTAACGTATGTGTAGCGTCCCGAGACTCCCTTTAAGGTAAAAGAAGGCATAGTATTGGGGCAGAATATATATTCTGGAAACAGAGGGCTTGGGGGCTGTTGGCACGGCCCAAAGGCCGGCCAACCGGCTCGTACAAGATGGCCACCCAAGTGACCGAAACCGGTAGTTCGAACAAACAAAGTATTACAGTATGAGTGCGTTGGAAGGTATATAATTTTATCTGGAAGTCAAATAAAGCTGAAAATTGCCCAGGAATCAAAAGCTTAGCGGTTGCAGCAGTGAGTAGCAAATGAACTGTGCCATTACAATAGCATAATGAACCCGTTGGTAAGCTGGCCAGCCATAGATTGTATAACTAGTTCATTCGGAGGGGTTGATGGAAGAAAGTATCTTAACAAACTACCGGATCGTAAGTGACTTTTTTGAAATGCACGAGCAATCAATGAAGCAGCCAGGGATTTGTGTGGGTAGTTAAGATTATCAGATGCAATCATATGAATTTTAAACCATATATATGCCTTGTTTGCCTCCAGTACCCATTTAAAATCATCACTCGGCACGGCATCACATAGCAGCCCCACTTTTGCCTTTCTCAGCCTAGTTGTAAGACATGATCTTTCTAATTAAATATAAAATCCGCGTTATTAATTACTAGTTTGCTTGAACTGGGTCGATAAGAGATAAATATAATTTTGTAGTTATCCAGGAGCCTTGAAGTCTTGTACACCTTTAAAGGACCCAATCAGCATCAAGAATTCTTTGTAGGCGTATTACGCACATTTTTAGGCATTAAGTAGAGTGTTAACTTGTGTGTTAGTTGATGGCGTCACTGTATAGTAACAGGTACTACGTTCTTGGTACCACATTTGCGATCATCGCACTGTGCGTGCCGTTCTGGTTTTATCACCCTCCTCACTTTGATATTGAGGTTGTCCTCAGTGGCCTGTATCGGCTAGAATCCTCCTATCGTCCATTTCCACAACCCCAACCCGGTCCTCTTGTAATTGTTGGGTTCGGAGGTTGCACAGATGTTACTGTCAATGCTCTTACCTTCTTCGATTCCCTTGGAGCTGCTTCTCACTCCACGCGGCACTCACATCGTTCTCCTGATGCATCATTTGAATTAAACAGTCTGGAGGATGTTTTTGATGACTTCACTCAAATGTTTGCTGCTGGTGCAGCAGCAGAGTAAGTTCTTTATGTGATTAAATTGTAGTGCTGTCTCCTTAGACGATATGTAAGAAACCAATCATTGTTCGAACTCCTGGTCACGAAAGCCGTCGCCACGGTGACCAACCCAAATCGACTGCGAGAGACCGCGGAGCGCGGTACCTTGAGTTTGGGTGGCAATGCTCCTGTCATGGCCACGAGACTGGCGAGGGAGGGAGCCGAGGTTACTCTCGTGGCTCGCTTGTCGTCTCGTGAAATCCAAGCCCTGCCTTCATCGGTTAGAGGTGAGAAAGTGGAGATAAATGTCTCTCCATTTTCTTGCGAACTCTTGAACTTGGGTGCTTCACTTTTAGTTTTGGCGGCACCGCCCAACTTTGGTCTGCCAGAAATGCCGAAAACGGATGTGCACCTTGTCTTGGAGTACGACAAGGGTGTGGTCTGGCGCAACAACACTGCTCCTCGAGCTAATCGGTTAGTTGCTCTTGTCTAATTTTTAATGTGAGTGCTTTGTTGCTTAGACTGATTACTGAGTTTCTGTTTTTTTGCGATTATTCAGAAAATCCACTTAAATATTTTAATGCATGCCAACTGGTGAGGTGTGGAAGTTGTCTGACTTCGTAGCCAGCCCGGTAGTCATTCACATGCCCAAAAACTTTGATCCATCTTTAAGGTTTCTTTTATTAAAGTCCTATTTTTGGTGGAAAATGAAAAATGAGTACTTTATGATTCGTGATACCTGTTGGTGTTCATTGGCTGCTGGTGCTATCACCTCACTAATTTGTACCTTGATAGCTGTAAGTTGCTACTCCGCCCTCTTAAATGAATCACCCGAAAAGAACGGGGTGATTGGAGGAGGGGGGGTTGGCAATAAGGTCGTTTTCATGACTGCTTACTGTCAGTGGGGAAATCATTCTGCCCATGGGCGTTTCCATGGCGGGCGAAAGAATTCCACAGCGGTTGTTTTTGTGGCGCGAATTTTTCCTTTTGCTGCGTTGGGCGCACAATAGCTGCTCGGTTTTTGTGCAAATTACTTTCGTATCTGCTGATGAGTGCATGTAATACTTTGGTTTCTATGAGAATTTGCAATAAATGAGGACAAAAGAAAGGTACGTCACGCCCGTATATACAATGCCTTGTCGAGCACCTTTAGCTTTCTACAAAAGTCCATTGCCACGTTTCCATCACTAGGAGCAATCGGTGGGGAAGTCCTCGTCTTTTTATCATTGAACACATATGAAGAGCGTTTAAAGGGGAATTTGAACCTTCGCTCTTATCTCTGCCCTACTGGGAGTGATTTATTCCAACGCAAGGACTGAACGCTGTGCTCCATTCAATTTCAGGCCATCAAACCTGTCTTTGTGGCCTTTTTCGAGGAGGCTGCATGACGTATATGCCTTTCATCAGATCAGTTTCAGTGAACTCTAGAAAGAGGTCATTACGAGTGATCACGAGGTTCTGCACCAATTCTGCATGATTTACACAAAAGTTGATGACAAAAGTAGTAAATTTGAAAGATGGGGGCGGTTATCGTTATTCATTGGTGTAATCCATCAAATCACCCTCCCAATTTGAATTTGTTACCGAAAGGCTCTGAGTGGGATCTACCGCATCCAGCCAATCAGATGCGCAAATGGGGTGGACGGCTGAGCCTACTGGTCAATTGGCTGGATGAGGCTGACCAATCAGCTATCGAGGTGACGCGTGTTTTCCCGTTCTACTTCTCCAACTTCTTGCAGGACTTTGAAATGAGATTTGGCTATCCTATCTGTCTGTGACATAACAGAGAGTAAGCATCACATCATCTTGAATCAACAGACCGTTTTTTTCGAATTCCTTTTACAAAGTGTGAGCATAATACTTATCGCAAGCTGCTTCTTCGGTCGCAAAGGCATGAATGAAACACCATGGCAATAGATTTTTAGCTAGTCCGACTGATTTTTCGATTCATTTTTGGACTACACTACGAGAGTCCTGTGCTATTGCTAAACACTGTTTGTACTTTCACCTCTGCGAAAAATCACAGGGCCTCACTAGAGTTATCAAGGCGAGTATTCATGGTGTCTCAAGTTTAGCTTTTCGTCATTACGCCGACAACGCGCCCTATGATGTGTGTGAGCCTAGTTTATGTGAATTCACAACTTATTAAGCTGATGGTGCCCGCTGACTCCTTTGTGAACCGAATGTCACATGCGGTAGTGATGCGGTGTCACGATCTTTACCCAGCATGCACTACACGTTGTGAAAGTAGATGCTTCTCTGCGAATTCCATCAGTGTTGAAGATGTCGCCCCATCTTGCCAGAGAGTTTACGCCCTCGATTCAGGGGTACTTCAGTCTCCTCATCCGGAGGTGCCATGTTAAGGTGCTGTGTTGGATCTTGCCTCTGAGTGGGTTGCTGATTGTCATCTGGTTAAGTAGTCTGGACACCTCAAAACTCAAGACGGCCAAGTCCATAGCTGATGTGGTGTTTGAGCAAGTAACGTCACAATAACTAGTCGGCTGGGTCATAAAGTCAGGTTATAGGTTGACCAACTGTGGCGCTCCCTCCTCCCCCCTCGTATCGCAGCAGCAAAAGAAGTCAACTTGAAAGCTTCCAACCTGACTATTTGGACTACTAACGTCTAGTAACCTCCCTATTGCTTCTGGTAATCCACGCGTGTTTTGAACTGAATGAAGTCTTTTCCCGCATCTATTTTCAGCTCATTCTCAGCACTTATTGACTCATCTTCGGGAATGAACCTACCTCCACGAAGTGACTTTCTCACTCCAAGCACAGTTTATTAGCTAACCACACCCGCCTTGTCAAATAGTTGGTTCGTTGATGCTTAGTGCTGCTGTCAGTTGTGTGTGTGTGTGTGTTTGCTGCATCACTTCACATACGCGGCGCTTGGCCTAGCGTATGCACAGTTGCTCTAAAAAAGACCATGATTTTATGCATTGTAATATTGCGGCCTTCATGGCCTTCATCCTCACCTTGGTGATGAGAGAAATTAGTTAAGCATGGTATCACGTAACTACAGTTGCCAGGCGTACTGGCTCCTATTGTAGGTTAAACCGGCACGGTTCGCCATTGTCCACCTCACCTCACTGGGTGTTGTCAGGACGTGTGTGTACGGCATGGTGATAGAACGTCTGCATTTGGCGCTCGAGATATGTATTGCACCTTTTATGTAGACCTGAGCCAGGTTTGACAGTGAATCGGGTCTGGAAAATGGGGCTAAATGTTAGGGCCGCAAGATTCTGCTTTAAAATCTAATTCACTCTTAAACAACTCCACTACCTTTCCTCCTCATGAAGGTACATTCTGATTCGGGATGAGGAGAACCCACGGCTGAGCAGCCTTTGGCCTGGTCTTATGTCCTCCTGGCGCAAGCGGGGCAACCACGGAGGCGGAGTGGGAAACGATGAGTCTACTTTCCCCGATCTCCTCGTGGTGGGTGGCCTACAGACCATGGACAATGCTGTCATCTCACCTGGTAAGCCGCTTCTGCTTCGGTCTACTGAAATGCGCATTAAGTAGCTGTGCCAGTCTTTACGTCGCATTCCCTGTCCACCGGGGTTTATGGTCGAAGGTGGCAGGAGCTGATAAACTGAAAGATGTTTTATGTTTCCTCTCCATGTGTTGTAAAATCCCCACCCTTAAGAATATTTTGGCACGGCTTGAAAGTGCATACAGACCTACTACGAGGAGTACGAATTTGGAAGTTTATTTCCCATGGGCCCCGCGATTCCTCAGTCAAGCATCCTTGGTGAAGAATGCCACGATAGGTTTGAAGAGAAATTAGTCTACTGAATCTCTGACAAGTTCTAAAATTAGATCCTTGGGAGGATTCCAGAAGGGGTCCAGTGCCAATTTTCTTGCTACCGATTACCTCCTGACTTTCCCTGCATTCTGTTCAGGTAGATGGGTGACAGTGAAACCAACAAGGCTCTTCTTACCAACGTTTCCACTGCCACTGCTAATTTGTAGACATCCGTTGGGAGAGAATGGAGGCGTTGAAACACTTCCTGGCCGTGGAGGCGCCCCGCGCCACGTTGGTCCACTTTGAAATGGCCTCCTTCGTGGAGACCAATTTCGTGGCCAATCTAACTCGTGCCCTCCTTCCTTATGTGGACTCGATTGGTGAGTTGGAAGAGATAAGCACAACCGCTCTAATTTGACTACCATAGCTTTGTCAGTCTTGTTGATAATACGCAACGGCTAATTACATCGACGACTGAAAATGAGTTTCCCTTATTCAGCCCCTCTTCTCCCCTCCATTATGTCTTCAGAAGTTCCATCGATACTGGTAGGGACTTTCTTTTTGAGGCGTTGTTGCATTGCACCCAACCATCAAAATCGCGGTCCACTTTCTCATTAAGAAGTTATAAAACCCATACGTATGGAGACGCCAGTATCAAAACTCCATTTTATCGGCGGGATAGATTGAGAAGGCGTGAATACCCGTTTACTGCTACTCGTGGCTTGCTACTTATTACAGTAAGTAGTGCACTCGAGCCCCAGTAGTGTTCCTTTGTTGAGCGATTACAGCGCTCGCAACCCCAACCAAAACGACACCAAATCGATATCCAGGTCGAGTACCTGCCGCGAACACTAGTTTTGATCAATAGTACACTTTATCAGTGTCCTGATGTTGAGAAAACAGTCGTTCATTGAGCAGACATTGAGCCAATGGGTATGACAACGGGCGGCTGAAAAAGGTCGCACAGCTTCGGTACAGCCTGACACCACTGACTCCTCTAGTTTTTTATTGGAAAGAAATGCTTATATGCTTTACAAAGCTTGTCTACTTTGGGAAGCGAGGTTAATTTACTCACAAAGCTAAAGCAGAAGTGCATCCACCACCATATCCACGCCCACGAAATTAGTTCAATCTTTTTCCAACACTAGGCTATTGGCGTCAAAATAGAATAAGTATTTGGGAAATAAGTGAGACTGAAGCAGACGTAGCTAGGGCTAAATCATTTCCTTAGCTTCGAAAGACGCAGCGTTCTATGAGATGTGGAAATGTGCCGGCCTGGTAAGGCGTCATCGGTTGCGATGGCGATAAAATCAGCGATACATTACTGAAACATTTCTGCAGCTACTCCGATTTCGCCAATTAAAACCCCACGATTCTGTTTCGCCATATACTACTGACAACACAAACAAGTAGTGTGCCATCGCCGTGTAGCCAAATCGACCGGCCTTCAAAGATCAGAGCTATAACCAACACAAATACTACCGAAATTGGTCTATCTTGCAAAAATATTTTACCTCAAGTTTGAACTGTCGCCGGTTGTCAAATCTGTTGACTCTCATGACGAAGATCAGACATACCGTCAACCAGTCAGTTGTCTGTCTTTTCCCCTAGGCCTGAATGAGCAGGAGCTGCCAAATCTGCGTAGTCTTCTCTCGAAGGGTCGAGTAGCCTCCCAGGCGAGCTTATCAACACCTCGTGCCGCGGTGATGTTGGATGAGATGCGAGAGATCTGGAGCCTTCTTGCCCATCCCACCCAACTGCATCGGGTGGGGGTGGGTTTGCGTCGACTCTCGCGGCTTCACCTACACACTCTGGGTTACCAGATTGTCATGGTGCGACGTCCTGATGCCACCATGAACATTGATGTCGCCACCGCAGACAGGAACTTTGCATCCGGCCAAAGAGACATGGAACTAGGGTTCGCATGGCCCTTTGCTAGGGCGGCTGCAGCAAAGGTTGGCAGATAGTCTCTGAGGCATGATGGATGAATGGATCTCTAGGTGTATGGGTGACTGGAATGCTGAATGATTTGGCCTGCGTGGATAGATGGATGTAGGAACGTTGGACTCTCGCTAAAAAGTGAACCTATCCCTTCCCCCCACCCCCGTTCCAGGCCAGTCTGATCGCACATCGTCACACCTGCGCCACAGCCTCCATCGATCCTGAGTTGACCCGCCTTCTGATGGATGACAGTTTCGCAGTGACGGCAGATCCAGCTCGATGGCCTTCAGCATTGCATGACGGCGCCATACCGCGCATTCGATTTGACCCCTCCGCTCCCGTCTCCTGCTGGTTCGAGGCGGAGCCCGTGGCATCAGTGGAGGGCGGAGGTAGCAGACCTCCTGGAGGCAACTCAGCGACACGAGTAGAGATCTGTGTCGCCCCAGTGCCCGTTTGTCGTCGAGTAACACGTACCGTCGGTGGTGGCGACAACATCTCCGCGGCGGCGTTGAGGACGCAGTTAGTGGAGCGGAAGCGCCGCTCTGGGTGATTTTCGTCTCCAAATTGTTACTGGTACCATTCCTCTTTCTATCAGGGTGTGTGTGTATGCCTTGTACAGCTTTAGACGGTAAATGATGCTGTGATTAGTGGTTCTTCTGGCCAAGGAAGGCGGTGGATTAGTCTAGAAATAAAAGCGACCATGATATACTTGAAAGGCCGTTCGGCTCGAGAAACACGCGACCCTACCACAAGCACAAGCCAGTTCCTGTTGTGAAATTTAAGCGTTCGAACTGTGCTTGAAGGTCGAGGTTCTGATTCCAACCTCCAAATTACTTTCAAAAGATGGCAAATAAAAGTTCAAACCAGACGTCGGAGAGGCGTGACGAGTCTCCTTTCATTCTGGTGGCGTTGACAATGGTGAACGCCAGGTGTGTGCCACTATCAGCAGCCGGCAGAGACCAGTCACGCGACCAACAATCACACTGCTCCGAAGTCAGGAATTGGGTGAGAGTTTCGGTGACGTAACGATAGATCCAGCTGCAAGTGGATTCCGTCCCCCCTCTCCACCCCAAGATCAATCGAGGGATTTCTTCTCACCAATAGACAAAGAGGAAAAAATAGTGGTTTTTTCCTTCCGGTGGGGGGCCAGCAATAAATTTAAACAGTGAGGAGAGCGGGCGGTCCCCTCGGATTTACATTAATTTGTAACGAAAAACCGACGGGGGTATTTAGGTCGAGGTGTTCACAGCAGCTGCTGCAGACAATTCCATCGAACGCAAAGAGACAGACAGAAACTCACGGCGGATGATGTCGACTAATTGTCGCATCACCAAGCCACTCATATCATCCGTCGCTGAGCGTTGACTTTGATAATTTAACCCTCAACGCATTTCCGCATCACTAGCGACCCGCAATTCTCATCTCCTCCGGAACGGTGGGTCCGCCTGGCTGTGATGCGCTGCCATTCGGTGACTCATTACAGGAATCATATTATTCAAGCATTTCCCATCGGCCAGTCCTGTTACTGCTTTCACTGATCACACCCCCTCCAATTCGCCAAAGGGTTACTACTCTCGCTTCAGCTTGTCGATTGGGATGGTACGTGATGAATTGGTGGGCGACAACAAAGAATTCTAAAGTGACCGACTAAGTCATATCCGTCCGCGTATAAACGAATGACAAACAACAACCAATGGCACTTAACTATGCCTCCTCCTTGGTCGTCTGATGCAAAAGACAAAATGATTACCCAACTCGAAAATGACTCAAACTCCATCGTTTCGAGCGAATGATTTTCACAAGATAGGGGGTCCTAAGTCTCTCAAAAGCAATCCACTCTTCTTTGGAAAGAAGGTGGAATTCGCACGGAATTCTGTGCCGTGCCCAGTTCTCGGCAGCGCCAAATACGAGGCTGAAAGGAGCTCGCCCCATCTACCTGGTTTGAGCAAGCGAGATATCACACATCGGCGTTAAGCTTTGACCCCAAATAACCTTTGCCATTGTAAAACAAAATGTCCTCAAAAGTCAGTCCAAAGGGTGTCCAGGACTGTCAGTTTTGCTGCTCAATCGGAAGAAATTGAAAGAATTTTAAATCGCAAAATGAACCAAGCGCCACATTGACCTACTCCAATGGGCAGCGTTTGTGAGAGCCGAAAGACATAATCCCCTTCTTAGTCCAATAGGGAGCGGTTAATATCCATTCCAGGCAAAATTTATCATCTCTCGTGCCTCAGCCCAGGGCTTCCCTCGCGAACCTAGCCGCCCGACTTTTCTACGCGTTGGTTATAAAGCCATTCAACTGTGCATGACAGGCCACGCCTTAACAAGACAAAACCGGAAGTAAACCAAAGTTAATTCACGTAGTGCCGTGGATAAGAGTTAACCTTTCACCTGATCAACGATCGGAGCGAGCAAACCACACCAAGCGGTGGTCACATAGGTCATGTGAATGTCGCTAACGCGGTGAGTGGAATGAGCAATATTGCGTAACCGTGGAACAGACTAGATGACGAGAACGTTAAGGGACGCAAAGTTGTGTACCTACTGCGCCTACATCACACGAGGTTCCTTACCAAAGCAACCTCCATCTGTTAGCCAATCCCTCTTCAAGTAGTTGGTGATGTACCTTGGAGGGTTTCAACTGCAAGGGGTAATGTCTAACTACATCAACCGCAAAACTAGATTCCAGCTATCCAATTAAAAAAACATGACCGAAACAAGGTCGAAGTTACCCCAGTGGGCGAGAAGAGGGGAGAGATTGGGGGCAAAGGGGAAAAAACCGCGACCACAAAAAGAAAAAAAGAACCAAAGAGCGAACGCAAGCACTCACGTGCGTACATTTCGAGAAAGGGGAGAAGTGGAAAAGCGGCAAACGTTGTAGTATATATCCGTGTGACTGACATCATTCTCTCAAGCATACAAAATATCGTAGTGTCCGGGTCGATAGAGCAGCACCACGGGCGCAGCAGCACGTTCGCCCGCACTCGCGTTCTCCCGACCGGGGAATTCGAGTTTATTCAGATCACCCGACTGTTGGCAATTCTCAATCTTAATTGGTACATCCATGGCCAAGGCCAGCGCAGCTACGTGGACGTTATCGCATTCCAGACCCATTGGCTCGACCTCCTGGAAAGATGGATGGAGGACGACAATAGCAGATGAATGGCTTGGTGCGGCAATAGAGGGGATACTTCGACGTAAGATGGAAAGATGAGCTGGTGAGTAGATGATTCCAGGGACGGTTCAAAATGGACGAAAGGATTTTCAGATGAAGGGAGAGCGATAAAATGAGATTGAAAAGTAGGTAGATATGTGAATGCGGAGCTAAAAGGGAAAATCTGACAGCTAAATAGGTAAATGCACCGAGAGATGAAAGGACAGGCGGATGAGTGGATTGAATGATGGATTGGAAAGTGAGGAGAAATAAGAAGAGGTATGTGTCTAGGTGAAGTCAAAATGTGGAAGAATGAATGGGAGAGTGAGTGGATAGACAAGTGAACGAGGAGACGGGTGGGGGGGCGAAGGGATGGGGTGACGAGAGGATCAGCGAAAAAACGGGAGAAAAAGATTATGCCATACCGTTTCGCAGAACCTGCGGACAGTCTTATCGTTCGAGATGAAATTGGAGTAAAAGGATTCGTTACGCTGCATGTAGCTAGATACAGAGAGTCTAAGGCAGGCAAGATCATTCAAATTTGAGGAGGGACTAACCTAAGAAAGACAACGTAGTAATCAGAGTAGGATTGGTTGTTGAAGAGATCTTCCAACTCCGACAATTGACTGCCTTGAAGCACCAGCTTTTCAACCATTCCAGTGAACTGGTTTGGGGTAAGATTCTGAGTAAAGACGAGCCTACCTGTTCATGAAAGTCCTCCACCGTGAATTCAGTGTAGCCAACTGAGATAAGGAATTCCTTGCATTCATCACAGAACCGAATAAATCTAAATTGGCAAACATGAATGGAGGGGTGGAAGTCCCACCTTTTTGCTTCCTCTTTCCTCTTGCCTTGCATCAGATATTCTATGTATGCAAAACCAAACGCGCGATAAAAACAATTCCCATCACGACGTAACCGACGTATGTTACTGTATCGTTTTTTGAGTAGCTAATGAGGTGAAAAAAGGAGTGCATATCATGGTGTAAAAGGAGTCGTTAAAAGTTCATCTATTACACACACACCTCCAGCTTCTCGAGGTACACAGTATGCCCATTAAAGTCTTCAGCCAGTGTAGACAAGGGCAAAGGCTCACTGACTAACGGCCCACTTTCTTTGATCTATAAAGTTCACCACAGTGACCACGCTGAGACTAAGCAACTCACCGCCTTCTCAATTTCCTCCTGCTGAGTTTGCAGCGCTTCAAAACAATCAGCAGGGGGATAAGTTGATGGACCGGGAACTTGCGCCTCATCTGATGGTTCTGCTCTGACTAGAAGTGACATATTATGCTATCACTCGACAAACTCGTATGCTCCATCTGACCAGTGAGCTTGAGGATATGTAAGCTGGGGGCAGGCTAAGCTGGCGTTAATTAATTATAAAATGCATGCCAGGGAGTAGGGTGGAATTTCAGAAAGTTTCAAAATCAAGACATATTTTGAGTTGTTCCTGTGATTGAAGCAATTAAATGCTCGCACCATCAGCGATATTTTATAGCTCATATTTGTTCTTTAGAAACTCACAATCATTTAATGCATACGAGCAAGCAGTATAGACATTAAATATTTATGTATCCTTCACAACAATGGACATTAAAATAACTCTATGCATGCCATTTTAAGAGGCTGATTTGGCGTCATCATGATTAACTCATGAAAATCATTTTACCAATCCTTTTAGCCCAAAAGGTCATTCATGGGGTCGCTTTGTCGTGTTTTTGGTGTTACTCGGCTGTATTTATTGCGCCCTGTTTTACTTCCGTATTTAAAGTTCGCAAAACTATCTACGATTCGAGAACCGATTGATGTAATATGTTTCAGTTACAATAACGGTCTCAGGGTGAAGAACTGGATGAGCCTGATATTCTTATTAAAAAACTGGAACTTGTAGTTAAAGGCCATGAACCCTCAGTGCTGAAGAGCTATGAATCTTTTGTTCAAACTGTCTGTGGGCACTTCAACCTACAGTGCAAAGTGTAAGTGAGTCAGTTTCATTGGAGGAGTGCATGGCATTAGCACTTTGTTGTGTAGTTGGTCTTACAAGAATATCACTATTAGGATTGGCTTGAAAATATTTAATAAGATTTATTACGACCCACTCAGTGCTCGAAAGTTGTCTGTTCCGTTTTCACTTAAGATGAGGCAAAGCCGGTATGCTTTTGTTGCATTTGTGCATTAAGCGTACCGACTGATTGTCTCTTGCGTTTTGATCATGTTTTGTCGCCGTTTTTTGTCGCTAAAGCCTACTACTGGTAGTTATTTGTTAAATGTGTGGGTTGACTAACAGTTTTTGTCTCTATATTGGCAATAGAGAAACGCGTAACTCTCCAATATTCGACCGCCTCTCTTTGAACAAATCGCCTTTCATTTACAAGAAACATCAACGACAATACGAATTCCGAACCTATGTTAAAACTTTTACGGTTCGTACGCGCTTAGGAGTTTGATGCAATTAATAAATCCATTTGAATGTGATTTTGTTAAAATTTTATCTCCCCCTGTAGATTCCCCATCTAACGGGATGCACAGCCAGTGTCTTCCTCGAGTATATCCAGCGGAATCTGCCCGCTGGTGTTCACATGACTGTCAATCAAGTAATGCAGTCCCACCTTCTTTTAAAGACTGATAAATGCCATCACAAATTTATCCCTTTTGTCGTCTCGTACTAGCATCGTGTGGAGGCGCTACCTGAGGCACTTCAGCGTTATACGGAAAGTCAAGAACAGGCGAAATGAATGTTAATGTAAATGATTTCATTGTAAAAACGTAGTGACTTTTTACTCGGCGTTGCCTTATTTTATCTATGTTGAGGATAGGGCTTGCAGCTCCACCTCTACAGAAGTAGATACTGGTTGCTCTCCCCACCGCGCACTGCACTCTGGATTTTTGTCCAGTCTGTCTGTTCGGCAGAAGGTTGTAAAGCCCTTCAAGAGTGTAATTTAGCTGCTCACTGGAGTGTTGATACTCGAAGCAATTTGCTGGAGCGCGAGAGATGTGGATTTCCTCAGTTCCTGCACGATTCCAACCGATTGCGGACGGAGGGTGCAACCTGAAGTCACCAACGAGGTGATACCAACTCGGATCGAAAAAAAAGGTGGAAAGAGTATTTGGATTAATCCAACGCGATCCCAACCGAGCAGGACGGTCTGTTTTCGGCAAGGGTTCTCCTCTGACTGGATACTGCTCTTCAAGACGTGTTTCGTGCAAGAAGACAACTATCGGGGCTCCATCGGGTTGCAGTGGCAGTTTCACGAAGAGGATCTCTCACGGAAATTCATGGATGTTGGCGAGACCCTTTAGAAGACCCTATGATTCCATCATTCACCGCCTCTGACTAGAGTACTTAAGCCCTTACGTGAGTCCCGCGGACCGCTCGAGAACTTATCGAGGTTTGGCGATAAAACCGACCCCTGCTTCCGCACAAATTAAGCGGGTGATCAGCGAAGATCCTTCCCCAATTAAACATAGTCGGTGTGAAGACGACGTCTACGCCCTCTAACAAATCGCCCAAACTTTTCCGCCAATTATGGCAGAGGACAGAAGATGATCCACAGCGTAGGCATGTAATAAACTAGGCTCATGAAAACGCAGAATAGAGATAGCGGGTAGCACATATTTTTGGGATCGGTAGTAGAGTGGACTTGTGCGCTGGGTAAGGATATAGGACATCCATCAGTATCGTCGTCATCAAAAGAGGGGAGATCCTGTGGTGGCCAGTTGGATCAGCTCCTCGGCGTCCACCTCGCCGAGCACTCCTACAGCAGCAAAAAAAAACCGCATGATAAGCCCTCGAAAGAACGCAGGAAAAGAGCAAGACGAAAGGAGAGAAAGCGAGGCAACCCACCCACTACATCGAGGAACTCCTCTACCGACTCGATAGGCGAGAGGTCATCCTCAAAGAAACTCAGCAACTCGGGTGTCGCTGCGAGTAGCTGCTCGTCCGAACTACGAATGTATCGCGACACCGCCTCTGGCCACCAACAACCACGCGTTTCCTGCTCAGCTGGCGCCTTGACGCTCTGAAATGGAGGATGAGGAGTTATCCCCAACACCCTTGACAAGGTGAATAGATGGGTGGCAAGCAAGCACACACGCACCTTAAAGAAGTACTCGTAGAAAGCTTGAATGAGACCGAAGAAGAGGAGGTAAGGCTTGTAGACAGTGAAGGCGGGGTGATTCGTGGCGTCAGCTCCGCCGGTTGCGCGGGCGTGCGCGAGAGCCATGAGGTGACGTAGCAGAGCGACACGGTGCTGGTCCCACTCCTCTCGTGACAGCAGGTGGAGCGCCAATACTGCGCTGTACAGCGGACCTGTCAGGTCCCAGCATGCGCTGCTCCAACTAGGACGAAAGAGTAAATGGGAAGTTTTGAAACTTTTGGGGAGGCTTGAAACCGTCATGGTGCTAGAGCTTCTAGAACTGGGAGGTGGGAGGTTCTGATCCACCTAATCGAAAGCAACACTTACTGGGACTCGGACTTCTCCAGCATTCGTATCAGGTTGGCTCGCTGTGACTCCAAGGTCTGTTCCTTCTTCATCTGGAAGAAGGCCAACTAGACGAAGGGAGAAATAAGCCAATGGTAAAACCCTCAAAGGAGTCAAGGGGGTGAAGGAGGGAGTGGGAGTAGATAACATACCTGCATGAGGTGGGGAATGAGGTTAAGGTTACTCTCCGCCGCACCACCACCCGTCTCGCCGTGGAAGGAGCGTCGATGTGCGAAACGAAGCAGCAGCAGCTTGATATCGTGTAGAGCCAGGCGCATCGATACCGGCAGAGAGACCAACATCTGTAAGGGAGGGTACAAAACACGATCAACTGATGCGCAAGCAAAGCTTTTCCTAGTTCACCTATCAACAATCAGAAACTTACAGTTACACTGACAGCATAGGTGGAGACTCGTTTGGCGTAGAGGTCGTCCATGCTCTCATTGCTTTTCTCCTCCCCTCCGCCTCCTCCCGTCTCCACCTTCTCATCTTTCTTGTCGTCCTTGCTGGCTACGTCGGGGGTGGCCTCGTTCATGAGGACTGGCAGAAGGCAGTTGCACCGAGCATCCCGATTGTGCCGGGTGGCAACACTCCACTCGCTCTGATTCGACGCCTGCACTGCCTTCGAGTGGCATTCAAAGTGCACCACCACGAAACTGGACACAGTGGTGTAGCCCTCCGAGTCGGGGTTGGTATCAGCGGCCGACGCTGCTGCCTGTGTGGAAGCCACAGAGGCCGTGGAAGCGGAGCCGACGTCTGCGAGCGACTCCTCCAATTTGCAACGCCGAATGAAGACGTAGATGCCTAATTCTTCACGCGGTGATGAACGCGGACCCTCGTGGCAGATGGCGCATTGAAGACCCGTCTCCTCCACCACCTGGGCTGCCATCTCCGCCAATTTACTTGCTGTTGTCATGGCGACCTGTGTGGTGACGGCACAGAGGGGCAGTGGCTCAGCTTTAGGCAACGACGACTTTCACTCGGGATGGACCTTACGCCACTCACCTGTCCCTTCTCGTTGACCTTCATATTGAGCGAGAGGAGGTACTTCTCCCTACATTCCCTCGCATTGCGTCGATGGCGCTGCTCTGAAAGGGCTCTCAGTTCTCGCACAGTGGCCGCTACTCCCGGAATTGTGGTGAGATCAGCGCCGGAGGCGGGTGTGGCACTGCCTCCACTACTGCCAGCATCCACCCACTCATTGAGCAGATCCTCGCTTAACAAACCCACACGACCTACGGACTTGGAGTCCTCCAATTTGTGCAGGAAAGCCAGTAGCTGCCGCGTGGTGTGGCCTTCAGGAGCGTCTGGGAAGGGTGGGGTGGGAGGATCCTCCTCAGGGTCGGACACCGCCCACACGCAGCCGCGAAGCAGTTGTAACACGAAAGGTAGGGTGTCGTCGCTCAGAAAGACGGATAGAGCGGGGTTCTTGGTGCTGCAAGGGGGGAAGTAATATCGACTTGAACTAACCAATAGCTGAGAGGTTCCAGCAGGACCTTAGGGGCTTCAGAGAGGCAACAATTTTGCTTGAGGTGAGATTCGGCCACCACAATTCGCAAGCACCACAGGCTGAGGACGAAGGCCAGGAAAATCACATCCCATGCGCTTCAGGAGCGGGGAAGAGGGGAGAAGATGCCAGTGAAACTTCTTGACATAGCACATTTAAGGTCTAGTCGGTTCTCATAGAGAGCATAGGAAAACTCGCATATTTCTACACCCACTTACTCCAACGTGCTATCTTCTGACTGATCCAACACTTCCGCCGGAATCATCCCCCACAGGTACGCCACACACAACTCCAGTAGAGCAAGGTCACTGACCAGCCGGGCACGCAGACGCCGCCCATGCACCGTTTTGAAGGGAATGGCGGTTACGAGGGCGCAGCAACACTGCAGTAGGTCGGTGTTAGTGCTGTTTTTCGCTTTATCCTCTGATTCCTGAGGTGACATCAATAGGGGCTCGACAACGTGCTGGCGGAGGAAATCGACAATAGCAGTCATGCGAGGCTCCGCACCGAAGGCCAGAAGGCCCGGCAACTGCGCGACACCGGACTGAACCACCTCGAGATCTGGATGGAGAGCGAGGCAGGCCAGGAGGCGCGACAGACCAAGGGAGTCGGCGTCGGAAGCGGTAGTGGTTGCACTGTGAAGGAGAGTAGTGAGCACACCCACGAGACGAGAGGTCACCTGGTCATGGAAATCGCTCGTTGACTGATGCATGACCTGCAGACAGGCGTAGAGGACGTCCAGGAGGATGGGAATTGCACTGAAGAAGAAGAACGTGTGTAAAGTATTCATGAGATGCACTGGAACGTGGAGAAAAATAAATCCGGAGGCGATGAGGGGTGAAAAAGAAAACACCCACCGATAGTGCGAATCTACGAGGCAGGCCTGGCATTGCGGCACTTTAAGGCAGTACTCCAGCAGATGCACACTGACGTGGAGGAGGTCGCGACACTTCAGAGCGTCCTTCACCACGTCTAATCGGTTGAGAATAATCGCCAGGCCCTGTGGGTACTCCGCAAGCATGGCCAGTCGGGAGTACTGCTCCTCGGGAATGGCGGGATGGGGTAGACGTGAGACGTACGGTAGGTTGTCCGCCTCCAGTCCCGGAATTCGGTAGATCAACTCCATCGCTTTATTTGCCTAACGCGAATGAAGAGTAGAAGTCGTCTCAACCAGTACCAATCGCCAGCCAAGATAGTGGACAGATGAAAGAGTCTTACATTATTGGGATTCTGGAGCCAGAGGTACTTGTAGACATCTTCCAGCAGCAACTGTGGCATAAGGATGGCATTCTCGCAGACCACTTCCAGTCGCATGTCTGTGGTCAGATTGTTCTCCACGCAGATGTAATTTATCACATCGGAAATGGTAGGACCGAAACCGCGGGTGTTGGACCTTGGCAGAAGGAAGAGCGGGTTACAACAGTTCACGTAATAGGTATGAAGGAGACCTTTGTTCGACATTAACAGACACGTAAATATCTAATAATAAATTAACCAATTCACCACCAACGCTAATGAGAAAGTAGCCCTTGACTTTCCACCAACTCAACCCCCAAACTTACATGACCACCTCACGCACGCGTCGCACAAAGAGGTATTCCTCCTGATCTCGCCACACAGAGATGCGCACCGGGAAGGGTGCAACGTCCGTGGGAAGGGGGCAAGCACAGGCGCAGATGCGCTTCAACAGGAAGACGGCGGAGCTCTGGTCGTCCGTTTCCACTGGACATTTCACGAGGTAGTCCATAGTGATCTGCAGAGCAAAAAAAGATAACAGAGGGATGAGAGCAAGGGAAAAAAGCCAGTGACAAAGGTGAGGGAAAGCCACTGACACGAATGAGGTCAGGAGCGCGTGACGAGGCGTTCCGCATAAGTTGTTGCAGCAATTGCTTGAAGAGGAGCTCTGCCTTCACGGTGCAGGCTGTGCGCTGGTAGACCAGAGGCTGTAGGCTGACAATGGCGTGGAGGATGTAGGAGTAGAGGCGATCTTGGTGTTCTAGTGCCAGGTCGTTCTATCCAACGGGAGAGGAGAGAAGGCAGTAAAAATGAAAAATGAACCATAAGGGGGAAATACCGATCAGAGGGTGGAAATCTTCTCCCAGCAAGTCACAAGAGATTCTAGCAAGTGGATACTTTTCGGCCTCATGTTTCCATGACAATAGAGTTACTTCCAGACTTTACGTGGTAAGACTAACCAGAGGTTGGAGGATGGCCAAAAGGTCTGCTACATGCATTAAGGTGTAGCCGGGATTGGCACCGGGTGCAGCACTACTTCCACTGATCGGAGCAAGTTGGGGTGGAAGGCAGTCGGTCCAGTTACGTAGCGGCGGTAGCGACGGTCTGTTGCCATCACTTGCGCCCTCGATGGCGGAGAGGGTGGTTAGAGTTCGTTGCAGCAGCGTCTCCACGTGGTCTGTATGCGCAAGGAGAAAGGTTTCTATCGGAGCTAAAATTGCATTCAACTAAAAGTCAAGTCAATTCACACACCCAGCAGCTTTCCCCTGTACAGCAACAGCGGACGCATGGGAAGAGGCGTCATTGATTCCGCTACCGATGTAGGCGCAGACGTAGCAGTGTTGCTCTGCGGCGCAAAAACAGAACAGCTGCGCTGAGTCCGATGCATCATATCTGTCCCTTTCATAGTGCTGCCCGAGGTCAGATCCCACATGAGCATCACCAGCGGGTTGACGCGTAATGATTCGTCGGTCAGGCCCGAGCCCCGGTTAGCGCGCACCAGTTGATCAAGATGAGGTACGCATTGCGAAGCTAGGTAACAAAGGCACTCCGCCGAGCGGTTTGACGAGGTACTAGCAGTATCGAGACAGAGTTTGGTCAGAAGGTTGAGACCTGAGTCCTGATGAGACATGTATTGACGCGAAGCGAAGGAATGAAAGAGAAGGGGTGCTAACCACCCACCAGGATTGGCGGTCGACACGTAATGATCAGAGAGGGGAGGAAGTTTGGCTTGCGCCGTCCTACGCCGCCAGTGGAGGGCGAAGCGAGCACTAAGGGCAAGTTCGCGAGGGGCAGTAGAGGCGATGTGCTTCCTCACGCGCTCTTCAATCTTCGCCATCTCAACTGCCAGTTTGTAATGTTCCCTCCAGGTCTGAAAAAAGAAGGGGAGGCATGGGATTTTTATTATTCACTCCCCTTGCACCTGTGATGCGTAGTGACTGAGGTGAAGCTATGGTTACAAATTTCTGGAAAATCTACACCAGACTAGCCAATCGAAAGGTGAATGGAAAGTAAAACAAGATCTGTTCTTTTTCAAATAATTGTCCCACCTGATTCCCTCATACATTGAGGAGCATTTAGACATCAAGAGACAAGAATAGCCTACCAAGAAAGACGCAGTCTTATCGTCACGCATCCAGGCCTCGAAGTTGACCTTGGGAGGACGGAAGTTAGCCACTCCCCTGTCCCACCACCAACTCTTTATGTTGTCAGGGAGGACGAAAAGGTCGCAGAGGAATTGGACACACACAGCGAGGATGAACTGCGCCACTGCAACGGAAGGCGCCACCGCTCCTGTTTCCCCATTCCTCAATTTTTTCTGCTGTACTCGTGTTAGCCCAATGAGGAGACGAAAGATGGTACGTAGACGGGCCTCCTGGCAGCAGTAGTCAGCGTCCATACCACCTACAGATAAAGGAATTGGGATTGCAAATTCTACCCAAAAATCTTCCATTGACGGCACCAAAATCCTGAGTAGCCATAATCTTACAGGGAGGAGTTATTGCAATTATGGACTTCACGCTCCTTCCCAACGATATAACATTGAAGTAGCTGGAACGTTCGAACTCAAAGACCTCCTTTTCTCGGTCTGACAGTGCCAACAGAGGCTCAACAATGTTGTCGCCAAGATGATTAATCTGGAAAGGGAAAGGAAGAGCGTAAGGCACACAGAGGGCGAGAAATTTACTAATCTTCCACAGAAAGGAACAAACTCAAGCTCACCAATACAGTCGAGTTGGAAGTAATGTGATTCAGAAATCCAACCAGCCTCATTTGTGTTACAGGACTGAGACTGTGAGCCAGTGGTAGGCCCCTACTAATGCACTGCTTTCGGGCCTCCAAAGAGAAGACGGAGGGAGTAAAAGTGTTCGCCATGTTGATGATCAGACAGATGGCAGTTTCTACACAGCGCAGACATCGATCGTCACCATCGCTGCTGCTAACAACAGTAGCAATGGCAGTGCCATCACCAGCAATTTCCATTGAGTTAGCAGCACACCGACCGTCATATATGGAGACCGCCTGACGCAAGGCCCACAATCGGCAGACCAGTGGAAAAGCCGCCTGTTGCACACGTTCTGCTTCGGATGCGCTTTTGAGAATCTGGTCCCTGGGCCAGAACAACGGCACCAAGGTTTCTGCAGAGTGCTGCAGTGGGGGATGACCCACAGTGATCGATTCGAGGAGGTGTTTTCGTGTAAGCCCCAAGGCCGCAAGTTGAGTGTTCAACTCCTCCGTCAGACCTACGATTCGTGAGAGCGCCACCCGGCGATCCTCCTCATCACGCAGACGACTCACATGGAAGAAATTTGGCCGCGCGAGCATGGAAAAGGTCATAAAGTTGTAATTGGAGGACCCGCACTTGGTGCAGAGGAAAACCTCCTCATCACTGAGGTTGATAAAAAGGCACCGAGAACACTGATTTCCATTCTGCTTGCAGTTCTGACAAGTGGAGCCCTGGAGAATGGTAACATTGCAACGACAGCAGCGCCGCCGTCTACTACGCCTCTCTCCGCCACCCTCAGTATCTCCATCCCCCTCCTCGCTTCCATCCTCCGATCCGTGAAATGCGGCATAGTGGAAGATAAGGGTATTGGCGGTGAGTGGAAGACCCTCAGAGAGTCGAACCTCTACAGTGCAGGAGGGATCGGGTTGAGGATCCTGCGTAGTCGGTAAAACAAAATCCGTCTCCGCGGCAAGATAGACCAACACGTTGTATTTAGTGATAGGAATGTCAACTTGTACTAGTCTGCGCCACAGATGCCGTGCCTGCATGAGACGCGAGGGTGGGCACTCGAAAGCGTCCGAGGTGAAAATGTTTAGGGTACGAACGTGGCGCAGTCCAGGAGAGGGCGACATGAAACGCACACCAATGCAAGCGATCTCCCAGGTATCGAGAAGAGAAAAAATGTGCACATTGGGGGAAACCCAGGTCGGTGGCTCCAATTCAATCACTGGAGGAGCGGCTTTAGGGATGGAAGTGGGCTGAACAGACGTGGCAGTGCCCGCCGCAGCGTTTGGAGTGGCTGCAGATGAAGCAGCCTGAGCATATGTCACCACGTGGGAAGTGTTAGTAAGTCTACTATCTGTGCTGTAAGTGGGCATAGGATAGATGGTTGTAAAAGCTGGAGCGTTTCCACTTGTGCTGCCCTGAGCACCACCACCGCCAGAAGAGGTGGTCGAGGTGTTTCCACGTCGTCTGGAGGGTGTGGAAGAGTTCCACTGGAAAGAGACGTAGGGGAGAGATGATAGTGCGGAGTGGTTGCAAAGGAGGCAGGGCTCCGAGTCGAAGGGACAGCCAATTGGGTTAGAGGGAACTATGCCTGGTAGGTAGGCAGGTATAGCAGCGGCGATGAAATTGGGCGGCAAGTGGAGTCCAGCAAACGGTGGGTCACCGGTATGACGCGCGGCACTAGAGGCAAATCCAGACACACTGTGGCCTCTCTGTCAGAGGAAAAAAGGCGAATTAGATAATGACGATGGTATAACGAGGAAGGCAAGAAGAACGTACAAGAATGCTCTTGTAGATATCACGCAGTGGGTGCTCCGCAACGGCGTTGAGTTGGGAGAGAAGAAGCTCCATGAGTTGCTTACAGAAGGCCGAAGTGCCCGACCACACTGGCTGGCGTTTGAAGAGGAAGAAGGAGAGGAGTACTAATTCGTCACCGCAAAGTGCGAAACTGGGCAGCTCTGACCACAACTTGGGCAGATACTGCAGCAGGAGTGTGGGAAGGGAGTCATCCTCGCTGTGCCTAGGGTGACAACAAAAGACAGTGGAATGCCGATAAAAGAGGTTTGGGAAATTCTTTCATACGACATTTGCTTAACGTTATCAAAATGTTAGCAGTGTAAACCAAAGCCAGTCCACCCAAAAAGGTAGCTGAAGTGAGGCCAAAGTTCGGTGGTGGCTCACCATACGAGAGCAGTTATAATGAGAGAGGCAGTGCAACGAATTCGCTGATCCGCACGGCAGCAGATGTTACCACGGATGAAATCGAGAAGAAAGGCAGAAGGGTCTTTGATCCCACCCTCACCATCAGGTGCGAGGAGTAGGCGGCCTAACATAACAACAAGTTTGTTGGCGTAGCTGGTGGTAGCGGGGCATCCACTTGTAGCCGATCCCGCTGTTTTCGTAGATGGTGACGAAGGCACACCACCGAAAGTGACCTAAAGAGTGATACACACATCAAAAGAAAAAGTAACACCTCTTTTCGAAAAAAATTGTAAAGACAGCCAACGTTTGAAGTAAAGTGGCAGCAAAGAGTGTTCAGACACAACCGAATGATCTCTTTAAACTAAGTCTTGGAAAATGCCCTCCAAAATCAGCACACATTCAGTGGAATGGATCAGGATGAAAGAACTGGCAGTACCAGAATCGGATGAATAAAAAAACAAAGTGGGAGATGCGATACCATGCCCAATTTGGCCTGATGGGCGTCTGGAAGGATAGCCACAAGGACCAGAGTCAAGAGACCAAGCGCCAGGATATCGCGAACACGAAGACTCGCTTCCAACATGAAGACCAGGTCGTCTAAACAGAGTTGGACACAAAGAAGTCAAGGTCTGAAACGTGAGATGGAGAGAACAAGAAGGGTTAAAACCCGCTTACCCGATTTCCTTAAGCACAGACGTTGCCACGAGGAACGGTCAGACAGTGCGACATCAAGACATGTGTTGATGCAATTGAGCTGGTGGAGCAAAGAGAAGAACGAGGAGTTAGTGTTGCGACTAGCTGGAGAAATGTAGCTAGAAGAGGCAAGACGTACCATGAGACACTCGCTGGGATAGGAGAGAGGCAGCAGGTAGAAAGAGGAAGGAGAGGCAGCATCGGCGTTGTCCTCCTGTTCCAAGCTCATCTCGTACACGCCACGCATTCGAATAAGCGCCTGGCTCAAAAGGTGGATGTCTTTCAACTGACGATAATGCTTCTGTCCCACCAGGAGGACCAGTAGCTACAAGGTGAGACAAAGTACGTGGCCATGGCACTTTGGAATTTTGGAATCTGATTCTTCTAGAGTGCTTGGACCCCCAAAGATTCAACGATGATAACTCGACGAAAAAAACAACGATGGCATGAATAATACACCACGAGAGAAGCTTACTGAACGCATGAGTCCCACCAATCGACCGATAATAGGCACGTTCGAGCCCATTTTTGGGGGAGAGGACACTGCTGATGCTGACACTGGATCAGTGAAAGAGGATGAATCAGAAGTGAGTGACTGCAAGAGGTTGTACACCACTGCGCACCACCTCTTTTTCAGCTCCTCGTGTTCACTATCACTCTCCCTTTTCGGCTCTCCAGAGCGGACACAAGTGAAGAGGGATATGGCTAGTCGGACGGCGGCCTCGGTGAGTTGGAGATCGAAATCGACCTGAAGCGGGGCATGCAGGTGCACCAGAGAGGCTTGAGCGTCCAGAATGGGTGCACAGTTCGTCAGGCCCGCACCAAAACCATTGGTGAGACTGGAGAAATTGACACCGCGGGCGCACTGGAGGAGGCCAGCGGTGAGGTGAGGCAGATTGAATGTACCGGTAGTGTAATAGCCTCGGCGACCTGGTGTGGTGGTGGCTAAAGCGCTGGAGGACATATTCTCATCGAGGGGCCACTGCAAAAAGTAGAAGTATGCTACCTACAGACAACAGTGAAATCAGAAAGTACTAGCAAGTACAAAGGTATCAAACGCACGTTATGACTTTTCTCCCACTTCGCAGAGAGGCCCTCCACAACGCTCAAACAGGCGTCCATGCACTTAGCAAAGAAACTTTCGCCCGAGTCAGGGTCAGCAAGCCCACTAAGTACCATCTTACCAACCAGACGGGCGGTGGATGAGGTTGTCATGACCTCTTCGCTTCCGCTACCACCGTCTTCGTGATTCTTGCCAGTGTCGGCAGCACCCAACGTGGAAGAGACACAGAGAATGCGAGCCAGTAGGCTGGTTACAAGAAGAAGACGCTCGGATCGTGGTGTGGGTTTCAACAAGATGTTTGGTGCGGTTTCAGGCTGTTGGAGGTGGTGATGGAAGCGAAGTAGGCTAGTTGTTAGTGCTGTCACAAGATCTGCCAAAGTGATCCTATGGTCGGAAGGGACAAACCACCGTGGTCAAAGATTGCGGCGCGGAAATGGACTTGAAACTTCATTTAAGATACAATACCTCCGCATCATAGATTCGAGTTTTGGATCCAGCGTTAGGCGACAAAAGTTCGTAATCGTTACAGACTTTAAAAGTACTTGAGCTTCATTGCTTGAACAACTCATTTATAGTTAGGGAAATCGACATGACTAAGTGATGAGTCCAGCGAACCTTGCTGCGTTGGCCGAATCCTTGAGATCTTCCTCAGACTCCGGCAGTTCCGAGCACTGCGCAATAGCCTCCAGCAGTCGACAAAGTGTGAAGGTGGTCTGCATCAGGGGCATCAGTCGTTGGCCATCTCCTGCCTCTGTCGCCGTCTCCGCCTCGTCGCCGACATCCATCACTCTCACCCAGACAGTCACGAGGTGGCGCGTGAGCGCAATGCAGGCTCGGGCTGCCGTTAGACTCTGTCGATCACGTGGCAGGGAGCTCCAGGTGCTACTCGGAGGGTCGGGTGGTGGGCTTGAAGGTGGGGTAGAGTTACCATCATCATGACCGTCACCATCCTCCCCATCGCTACTATCGTCGTCCTTATCGCTTCTGTCGTCATCAGCATTGTCGTCCGAGAAATCGATGCGAGAGGAGAAACTCCAACTAGTCGAAAGACGAGGAAAGGACAATTTGGTAATCGCTAATAGGGAGAAAGGCGGGGTGAAGACTATTAGTAAACTAACCTCGCGCAAGAACTGCTAGGGGTGCTCTGGAGGGGGGTGGGAGTAGCATCCATGTCATCAAAGAGGTCAGCCAACAGACCCTCGGAGAGCCCACTACCTGCTGACTCCTTGCTGGTCTTTCGACCTGACAAGGAGGGAAGAAAGACAGATAAGGGTCTATCCTAACAGATTCAAATAAATGTAAAAGTGCAAAAAATAATAGCATCGACCACTCATTCCTCATCGCTTTGGCTATCCATAAAACGTAAACCTTGAAATCCAACAATTCCTACTCTCCTCAAAACTGTTAACGCAATTTCATCATCGACAGCCAAGCCGACATAAGTTATCGTAGTTAAAACGTTGCCTCGGAGGTGGATCAACTGTAACCGTGCATCATCATGTCGCTGATTCCAGCGTATCACTTCCCGACAGTCAGAAAATGTGCCGATTCAGAGGAGCCAGTAATACCCATTTCAATGAGGAAATCAAAGGAGCGGACCAAATTATTCGAGATGAGAGACAAAGAGGTAAGATAGCATACTTTCAGGACAAAGTTTGCTCCACTTTATAAAATTTGAAAAGAACAATCCTTCTCAAGCTTCAAAAAAGACGGATCTGGGACCTCATCCGCTGGGCGTTAAGTTTACCTCTTCAAAGTCGTGAACGGTACTCAGTTCTCAGCCCAAGTTATGAGAATTCCTTTTCAACAGATAGTTGAGATGCTAGAGGTAATCATGAATTTCAACTCACCAACTTCGTTATCGAACCTGTTTGGCGAAAGTACTTGAGTCTGAAAATGAGGAAAATAGAAGAAAGAATTACAACAAATCATTCTCCAAGCAACGAAGCGGCTAAACTGCATCGATTCGATGCTCAACTCACCCAAACTGTTGATTTAGCTACCGGTGTCGCTACGGCATCCGTTGAATTCGAGGCGTTCGTCGTCGTTGCAATGGTTGCTAGTGGTGATTCATCCATATTCTGAAAGCCAAAAAAGCCACGCAAGTGGTGAGACAGGAGCAGCAGTCTTAAAGAGAGAGCGAATATTGCTTAAGAGCCATCACTCACTATAACGGCTAAAAAAACCTAGAGTGCACAAGAGGTGGGTGAAATCAAAATTCAGAGTGATTTGAATATATCATGAATTGGTATAGCTGAAGCTCACCTGTGGAGAAACTCTAAATTGGGCTGCCTGCTCTTCCAGCAAAGCAGCAGTGCCTGGACCGCCCTGATCGCGAATGCTTCGTTGAAGGGCTAGATTTAGGATCTAAATGCGCGAATGCACAATGCCCATTAACATCAACAATAAAAAGCCAGACTATTTTCAACAGCAACAACAGCAAAACCGAGAACTCACAACGTCCTCATCGATATTTTCCAGAAAAGCAGTATCAAAGAGACCCGACTCGTGGGACAATGTATCATTTCCACTGGAGCTACTCCCACCACCGCCTTCGTTATAACGGGAGACAATATGGGGCCGCGACGTAACGGACGACTCTGGTGCGCCCGCTGTCTCTTGACTCGGGTTCCCCGCTGCCTCCGAGCCTGCAGGTTGCGTGGATAGCAAGTCCACCACGTATTGGAAGATGTCTAAGAGGGCAGAAGGGGTAAAATGGCACAAATCGAATCCACGAACTTACCTCCAGCCATGTCCGAGTCGCCGTCATCAGCATCTTGAGTAGGTTCGATTTCACCCTCGCTATTACCACTTTTACCTTCGCCGCCACCATCATCATCATTGTCATCGCCATCGTCTTCATCGTTGTCTTCGTCAGTAGACGCCTCCTCCTCCTCTTCGCCACCTTCTGCACTTTCGCCGTTACCCTCGTTTTCGTTGGTTCTGTTCCCTCCTGCACCATCACCATCATCAAACAAGCCATATTTATGCGCCAATTCAGCTTCGGATCCCTCTTGACTATTATCTGCCTCTCCACGATGGTGCTGAGTATCTTCCTCGAATTCACTAAGCTCATCCATGAAGCGCTGTGAAAAAGAGAAATGCGTACATAACTACGCGGAGTGCTCCAATATTTCCCATTTCGGCTACAATGACCTACCGCCCCAGATACCAATCTCTTAGATCCTTCTAAAACCATGCTTTGGGCCGGTGTTAGCATAGAGGGAAAAAATCAAATGCTATCTATACCAATCTGTACGGTGATAGTAAGCCCACCCTCAGCTAGAGGGAACAGACGCTCACAATAGGATCATTGGCATCAAACACGACGGTCGCTGACGGTCTGCCCCTTCGGCGAGACCCAAAACTGCGTCTCAATTCGTCCACAGCCTCCCGCAACGACTGGTAGCGGGAAAGTGCCCCATCCCACCTGTTACGCAGTGATTCGTCCGTGCCGCCGGCACCACCTTGGTTATCCTCCTCCTCCTCCTCGTCATCATCATCGGCATCATTGTCCAAGATGTTCGTCGCCGATGCGATGAATTGGAGCATCTCATTGAGAGTCCGACCAATCTCTTCCATGTTGTTGTCATCCACTTCACCACCACCAGCAATATTCTCGCTATTGTTGACGGAAGAGGTGATGAAAGGAGTGGAACCGAGGTTACCCTGCCTCTTTGGCACAAAACGGGGACATCGGATGCGCCGCAAACGGAAGTTACCAATTGAGGTAGTATTTTTCGAACCACCACTGCCTTCACCACCACCGAGAGTATCAGCATCGTCGTCATCATCAGCGTTGTCAGCAGAGCCTTTTCGAATGCCCTCAT
Organism: Taenia solium; assembly: GCA_001870725.1. Taxonomy (NCBI): domain Eukaryota; kingdom Metazoa; phylum Platyhelminthes; class Cestoda; order Cyclophyllidea; family Taeniidae; genus Taenia; species Taenia solium. The sequence goes on along the minus strand of MIEF01005667.1, from coordinate 199,988 downwards.
CGCCTCCCTTCTTCTGGCTAGATGGGGAAGCATTTGATGGTTGGGAGGACAGAGATGGACCCAAACGTGAGGGGAAGGAGGGAGAATAAAAGAAATGTTTGGCGATTCGACGATTGCTGGAGAAGAGACAGACCAGGATGCTGCAGAGAAGATCTCTCGTGTTGCAAGCAATTTGAGACTGATTGTGAGTCAAAAGACGAACAATAACGTCACCTATTACAGGGACCGATGAGGAAGGTGCGTAAGAGTTGTTGCCGCACGATTCCGCCAAAACAAAGATGGCCACTTTTAAGAGACCCTGAAGCAGCTTCACCCAGAGAGTATTCATTTGCATGAGCATATTTGGAGGCATTGCTTCCTCTTTTGAGACTGAGAGACGTTCCTGTAGAGCAGTGAAAAGTTGAATGGTAAGTTCATTTGGGACACTTGCACTGACGCCGCCACTGTACTCGTGAGCCAACTGCCAGACACGGGAGAATTGTGAAAGGCAGCGAGTAGTGGCATAGAGACGTGAAGAGGTAGGAGGGGAGGAGGTGAGAATGCTGAGGAAATCCGAGGTGAGAGAGGCGAGGATGGTACGAGGAGAAATGAGAGAGGCAGTGGAGTCCTCGTTACCACAGAGGCCGTGGAGGCGGATGAGGTCGGTGACGATGCACGTAGTAGTGCTATGAGGATGCACAAATGCCTCCGGAAGGGATTTGGTCAGAACAGAGGCGAGGAAGGGTTGAATTTCTTCAAGATTGAACATTGCGGTTTCCTGAAGGACAGAGAATACAGTGACGTGTTGGATGCTCTTTCGAGTGAAAACACACGCTACCATCGAACAAACCCTCTCGGCTTTTTTGGCTATTCAAATCGTTGTCTGTGAAAACCCAGGAAGAACTACAGGAAAATCAACGACGCCAGAAATTGTCGCGAATAAATAGACGATTTGGTAACATAAACTGAACCCATCGCCTTCAACAGACGAGGACTTTGATCCCTTAGACAAATTTGCAAGAAGTCGCTCTCTTCCAATTATTTATGTCAATAGAAAGGGTGATGAAAGGGCGAAATCGCAATATCTGCATTGCAGACAGCTGGACAGACTGACGTCAGCAAAAGCATGGAAAGAAAAAAATTTAATGAAAGAGAATTCGCTAAGATCGACCGAACGTTGTACTTGAAGAGTGCAGTCTATTAGGCATTTGGAATTTACTAAAGCAGAAAAGTCCGACGCTAATTCATTGAAAAAGAACATCGGAAATCCACCTGATCATAAGCGACTGCCGCCTGGATGAAGTCAGTCACTGAGGCAACTACACAAGAACCGAGATCGTCAACATTATCGTATGCTGGCGTGGTGAATTCACAGAGGCCCTCCCTGCCCTGAGCGGGTGGAGTCGCGATGCTCGTTACAAAGCCCGATGTCATCAGACGGTCGAACCACTTCACCAAGGAAGTATTGTAGCGAGCGACTGCGGAGGGAAGGTGGACAACAAACGGTAAGGCTCACGACGATACCAGATCCAAGTTAGGCGGAAAGGGAGAGATGTACGTACCTCGAGCCTCCTTTTCGCTTAAGCGTAGCATCAGCTCTTTCATGCTGGTGGCCTGACGCTTTTGAGTGGCGATGCTATCATGGGAGACGAGGAGGGAGGGGTCGATGAGAGATCGGGGCACAGTGTAAACGAGAATACGATCGATGCTGGTAAGCGAGTCTGAGTGCTGGCTTTGCCCGACTAAAATGAACGGAACCGCAGATTTGCAAGTGGATTAAGAAAGCAACGAAAATTAGGCACTTGATGTTTTAACCATTTGAGGCATCAGAGAATACGTTGCAGTAAACGTTTCACAAGCCTTGGCTAATAATCTACCCACTATTTTTACAAGCGGTTCTACAAAAGTTGCCCAAATTCTAGGTAGACTTTCAAGAGGGACAAAAACACCTTTTCAATTTCATACTCTCCCTAGAAATGGAGAATTTAGGAAGGAGAGGAGCGATTCGGATGTAGAGGAAAAAATGAATGTCAAGCTAACAGAACCATGGGAAGGGTTAAAAAGAGAATAGGGACTGATATCAAAAGAAAAAAGAGGAAATACTCACCGGACAGTCGAACCGGTTCCAATTCCTTCGAGGGAGTTTCCTCAGAACCAACCTGCAGTATTTCCGATAACTCAAGAGGCAAATCTATGAACATCAGCTGTCCCTTCTTACTGCTCTTCTTATCAGTGCCAAGAGTGACGACACGATCGTAAACCTGTGACAAGAGGGAACGAAATTGCAATCAATGTGTTTTTGCGTTGAGAGCCGCTACCCCCTCCCCCCCTTCCCCGACACCTGCCACTTACTGAGAGGAATTGCGGGCGACAAGTATCGGTCAGTTCCACCCGCAGGCCCACGATCACCTCCTCTGCCGGCCTTAGAACCTCAATGTCGATCACAAAAGCGACACCCTTTGAGTTAGCGCCCTGCGGTGTGGAATTGAGACTGCGACCCGAAAAGGTCACCGGCATGCTCTCACGTTTCAAGCGCTGATTCAGCGTCTCGTGGTTGTAGATACTCATGAGATCACGGCTGTAGAAGTTCACCTAGAAAAAAACAATAGAAAATTAGATCATCACATCAACAATACCAATCTAACTACTTGCATTTTCACTGATTGAGGCCCACTCATGAAAATCGCAGAAGGATGACTGAGGACCAGTTTCACTTCGTTCCAGAATGATTCGCAATGCGGGCAGAGCACTCAGTGCATAACTGGCAAAGTCGCGAATGGTCGCGGCGTCGGGTTTGCCGAAACTGGAGACCATACTATTGGTGGAGACATCCCAAAGAAGGAGATCTTCTAGCAGTACTGGAGCATTCACAGCCTTGGTCTTGAAGCTTGACTGTGTCTCCCGGTACAGCAGGGCTGATTGCAGCCAGAATTGACCAGGCAGGGTGGGGAGGAGATTATGTTTTGCGACAAAAGTGTCTTCCTCTGCTTGGCAGGAGGAGGAAGATGCATCACCCGGAGCTGTATCAATTGTTCGAGATCTGAAGAGATGAAAAAGTAGGGAATGAATGAAATCCCAACCTTGAGAGGAGGAGTGGATAAAGAGAACATACTCAGGAGGTCCAACAAGTACTTGAACGGAACTGTTTCGCGAAATTTGAATGGTAAAGAGGCGAGGCTCATGGCTTTGACTGCCGCTCCAATATCGCGTTAAAGAGGCGGCCACAAGCGAGGGAATTGAGCTTTCGCCTAAGAAGAGCAAAAAAAGGCAATGAAAATTCAGAAGTGGAGGGATTTTGAAGGAAAGAAGGGTAGAAATACCTCCAACTTTGCCCTCAGACTTCGATGAAACGCCGGAGGCGGGAGCGTTTGTTTCATCCGTTGATTTGGAGAGAGGCATTTGCATTTCCAGAGGCAGCGGTTGCATCCAAATTGTGTCGGGTTCAACCGCGATCATTACATTACGACGTAGGCTATAGGTCGCATTACCTGTGGTGGTAGTCTCAGTTGCTGTGGCTGTGAGAATGCCTGGGTGATTGAGAACCTCCGCCCAATCCTGCAGCGGACCGCTCCATGCTGCATTATCCGTTGGGTCCTTCGGTTGCGGTAGTCTGAAGGAACAAGTATTTCTCAGTAGAAAAAGGGAACAAGTAGAAGATCCAAACAAACCGGCAATAAACTAAGAGTAATAATTATTACTTAATTTGGCAAGTAGCCGGATAAAACTTACGACGAGGAGGCCGGAGCAGAGCCAGAGTTAGGAGAGGCCTTGGCTCCAGTGAGGAGGAATGAGTGATTCACCTTCACCGCCCCATCGTCCGAAAAATCGACGGCAGTAGCAAAGGTGTGACCAGAGTTGTAAGAGTGTAGGAGGAGGTGCAGACTAGGAGCGTAGAAGACACTGGCACCACCCTCGGCCATGGTACCGGTACTGGAATTGCGCAGTGAGTCGAGTGACAGTGCGTCAGACTCCATGCCAGCAAGTTCGCACAGACCCCCACTCTCCCAGTCGAGGCTCTCTGCCAGATAGAAGTGGCCCTGGCTCACGCGTGTGGTGAGCAGTAGGCGCTGAATGACAAGAATTAGACAAAATTACCCACTGATGACGCGAATCACCTATTAAAAGTTGCCAGTAGATAGCAGGTCACTCACTAATATTTTGCGACAGTTAGTGAGATGTAAAAAATAAAAGTTGGCACCAAATTCAAAGGCTCCCAGTGCGTTCAAACTCAGATGTTTTCAGTGACGACACAAGGTGATAAATTGATGTTGGGACGACGAGTAAACAACAGGGAGAGATATACTATTGCTTGAGCATAATCACTTGATTATAAGAAGGTAGACCAAGGGTCTGACAGCAGCTTTTAATGCTCGACTGCCTTCAATCCCACCCGAATTGACCCTTTTACCGTCTGCATAACAATTACGCAATTTGTGAACCTCGAAACTGCGAATCAACCATTGTCTTTGCACCAAGGCAAAAGGCTATAATAAGCCAAAATGCGAGTTAGCATCCGATGTGGTGGTTTTTAAGGCCAACAAAGTCAATGGGTAAGTTGTACAGTCCAGGGTTTCAGTAGGTCCTGGATCGACACCAACTAGCTACTGAATAACACTTCAGTAGCATACGACGTGATATAACGAAGAGAGAAAGCGCCTACCTGTAGCATCATGGAACCGAAAGTGGCCATAACAACCAGAATGACGTCGGAGAAGTGATACTTGTCAATAGTGGATTCTGTTGTATCTTTGCTATGAGTGACGACCTTGTGTCGCCTTGGAGCGTGGATGAAGGTGGCATCAACGAAATTGCCCTCCACCGGCTTAAAGTAGTAGAGCAGTTTGGGTGAATTGGTGAAGACATCGAAGATCTAGAGGAGGCGAGAGCAACATCAAAGTAGCAGAAGTACAAAAGCAAGGAGCATGTTCATATATTAAGGAATTTTATTGATGGTCCAACATTGTCCACATTTTCAAGGTCACACTGAACTTCTATTGGCTCCTACATATTGAAAGTTAACTCAAGATTGCAACCGGGCTTACCTGCACTGATTTCGTGGTCAGCAGCGCAATGAACCGTGACGACCCCGGCAACCAGATTGGCTTAATCACTAACTCTTCCTTGCTCTCCATTAGCGGATTGATGAGCAATCGTCCACAGACCTGACCCAAGGTTGAGAGGCCAAACACCGAACACATCTGCTGATTGTTTGCCGTGAACACCGCCTCATTAGTTGGATGTATTGACAGTCGTGTGACCTCGAATCCACAATTGATTTTGCTCACTCGTGGGAGGGTGGAGAGGCGCACCACAAAGCTTCGCAGCCTCGTTGGCGAGGTAGTGTCTCGCGCTGCTTCGGACGCAATCCTCACAGCGCCCTCCACGCTCTCTTGACACGCTGCTGCAGTGGCAAAGAGGTCATCCACTTGGAGGATGCTCACCAAGCCCTCTTCACGAGATCGGGACGCAGAGGAAGGCGACGGTAGCGCCATTGCGATGAGAAGGTAGTGTCGCCACCCAGACACAGAGGGGACTCGAGCGATAGTTGCGATGGCATCGCTAGCGTTGGAGTTCTCAGGTCGCCCATCAATGCCAGGTGGCCCCGACGGTGCTGATGATAGGACGGCAGCTGAACTATCGAACAGGTGGTGGCTACGCCGAGGCGCAAAGACATCAGCAATCCAATGGTGTAAGGAGGTAAAATCAGTGGCAGTTTTGCGCTGGCGTCCACTGATGATATTGGGGCTGCGGGCAGAGAATACAGATGGGGGGAGGTTCGGTGGTGTGACCGGGGTGATGGATTGTGAAGGGATGGCTGACACAGGTAAAGGCGAAAGCAGCTGGGGAATCTCGTTTGTCGTACCCGTGGGGTCCGAATCAAAAAGCAGCACAGGGGTCTAAAAAAAAGGGAAAGTAGAAAATATATCAACTTGCTTCACAGTACTTAAGACAAAACGTACCACAAGACGCGAAGAGATGATGACGCGGTGGGGAGATTTACGATTGGCCGAAATGAGGTGCTGAATAGCGGAGGAGCGTAGGTTTTCCGGTTCCGCTACGCGTTTGAATACATCCGCAAAAGACGCAATTGCAGAGTGAAGCAAGGGGGTGAGTTCTCCTCTGAGGAGGTTACGGGCTCCTCTGAAAACCGCTTGCGACCTGATTATGCCCACCATATAACTCCGCTCAGATTCGTCCAGCTCAGGCATCTGACGAGGTGAAACAATGATAGGAAATTTTTTACAAATAGTAAAAGTAAAAAAGAGGAAGGAAGAATTACTTGACTTCGAAGACGGTTGACGACAGCTTCAATGAAAGGCTGTGGCCTGTGTCCAAATTTGCGTTGAAAGCTTTCAACAGCTCGTCGTCTAGGGGCCATGGAGTCCATAGCCCAAAGATTAAACTTCTTCCGCCACCCCTCTTCACCACTGAGACTGTAAATGACCGAGAGACTAGGGACAAGATCGATTGGAGGCTGAGAAGTGGTGGGAGCAGCACCAGTAGGGGCACCACCACTACCACCTTCACGAGAAGCAGACTTGGAGGTAACTAGGCCGGGACGTCGGCGGAGGGCACCCGCCCGGCGTATCCGGTGGATGATGTTGGCATCGCTAGAACCCGACTCAACGGTTATCCATTCGCTGTTGCGAGGGGGTAGAGCAGGAGCAGCAGTAGTGGTGGTGGTGGTAGTAGTTACGGGGGTGACGGAGGAGGAGCAGGCAGAGACAATGGGAGGAGCCGTGTTGCTGGTGTTTGTCGCCGAAGCGGTAGTAGAGAGAGGATTAAGAGGTGCGGCGGCTTCAACGCTGGCGGGACGGCGGCGGTACGCGGCTTTGGTGATCAGGTCACAGGTTTTATCGTAGACAGATGGCTGGAAGCAGGTGACTGGGGGATAAAGAAACAGAAAACACATTTAGCCTTGCTTAAGGATAGACTGGGATTCGAACAATGCCTTACAAACGTCATAAGGGATCGCTAGCTTTTATGAGAGCATCAACATCACATTTTAAAACGTACATTTCAAACTTTATTGGAGTAATAAATAAGTCAGAGGTCAGTATCCTTATTTTCACCCGCATGTCTCGACATGAAATTAACAAAGCATTACAGACGCCTCAAGAAATAAAAGCACTAGGGTTGTCAATTAAGCAAGAGCGGGGAGAGGGAGGCAAGGCAGAACAACTTTAGTACTCACCATTCGTCCAGGGCAAAAGATTCTCCAACAGCCCGTCACCACCACCTGCCACTCGCCTCATCAGTGAGTGACACTTTCCCACCTGTCCCATCTCAGTTGCACAGTCACAGAAAAACTCGCTGGTGTTCTGATACACCAGATCGTGTCCATGGTGACACACCTTGGCACAGAGGTGACAGGACCCATGATTGGTAACAATCCCACAAGTATTGCATCCGTACCATGGCTGACGGATGTAGTGGTGCTGAGTGGAAGCGAAGGTGCAGACCTCCTCGCAGGCCCGTTCCAGGGGAGAGGAGGCGGATTGATAGAAAGGAAGAGTGGAGAGAAGGGGGGGAACCACCGTGTTTCTGCCTACCGCCGGTCCACAGAGCGCATGAAGGAGAGTGTTATCTAGAGACGAGTTCCATCCACTCCCAAGACGCATCTGATGCGAGCCGCCATCATCATCACCATCATCGCCAGAGGGGTGTGTGAAAAAGGAAAAGAATTTTGTCAAATCGGGGTTCTTGAAACCACGAACCAAAGCACAATTTCGATTCGCAGCGTAGTGAGGATCTGGAAGAGTCAGACTGTCGCTATCAACTGGTGTGGAGGGTGTGAAGGCACGTAGGAAGAGGCTGAAGTAATCGTAGGTGGCGCAAAGGGTGAGGAGGAGATTTTTCTACGGATAAAAAACAGTGAGTATTAGGCGTACGAAAATGCATATTGTAGGTTAGTATGCGTCAGCATCACCGCACTTTTGTTTCAGTGCACTTTTCTATCGTTAAACGATTTTGCGTCATTTCGGCCCATCTCGCCAAAATCCTGGCGAATCGATTGTGAATCAGGATCGACTCATGATTCCATGGGGCCAAAAGAAGACAACGCATGCCAGAAATGACGTAATGACCCCTGATTGGGGACTCAAACGCGTGCTGCTCTATGTCGCATATTAGGTCATCCAGACAGAGCTCTTTAGTTTCATCCGCCCCCGCCCAGGGTGCAGCAATGAGGCGAAGCATGCGCTCCACAAAGACGCAGTAGCGCTGCGATTGTTGGGTGAGTGTGTCCCCCTCGTTGTTGAGCACAGAGGCGACTGCGTTGACAATCACCCTATTGTCTACCGCTATTTGAAGGGCTTGTTTTGCCGCATCAGTGTACAACTCGACGTTGGACTGGGGATTGGTGGCTGCGAAGAAGAAGAATAGTCAGTGAGATGCGTGAGTTGGAATAAGATTGTTCCACATCACAAGACACCCACCCCTAAGGAGAAACAAGCAGAAGAGACGCAGGTACTCAACCAGGACAGGGTTGGAGTGGGGGCCTTTAAATAGAGGCAGATCACCACTGACAAAACGTCTGAGCACTCGAGGGAGGCCAGTGGCTGCCTCCAGATAGGCGAAGATCTCTGATCGCAGGTGGTTTGAGGTGACATTCACCGCGCCAGAAACGAGTGTATCGAGAAAGAAATCTTCCGTAGTGCGTGTTAGCACCATCCCCGTGCGTGTATTCTTGATGTGAACGGCGTAAAAATGCAGTACGTTGGCGAGATCAATGCCGAGACTGAAGACGAGAGGGTTGAGCTGTAGACGGGAGAGAATGATCAGAACCTTCTTCACTTCCTCCTTGGGGATTGAGTGAAACAACCCCACATCCACGGGACCTCGAGGACTCCGAACTATAGCTTCGGCAAACAGCGCAGTCTCTTTGAGCAAACAACCAACTAAGATAGATCTGGGAGTGGAGGTACTTTCCACAGGAACATTGGTAAGGCGGTTAAAAATGACCTGCGAAAGAGTGTCTGATTCCGATATCTATAAAATAAAACACCAGATACCAGGAGTAATTAACCAAGAGAGTTAGCTACAGGGAAATGGAATACTTGGAGAGCTTACAGGCCAGTCTTGAGGACTATTTTCACGGACAAGATTGTTCCAGGTATAAAGGCGAGCTCCTGGCGCCTTTGCCCTTCTCTCCTTCTCATCAGGGCTGCTAGAGGCACGTCGCAGAGCGTCCACTAATCGTCCGGTTATCACTTTGTCTAAGAGGAAAGAGTTCTCGGCGTCACTGGCAACGAGACGGTCAGGACAAAGGCATTCAACCACTCCGTCACAGGTGAAGCCCACTTCCGTTCGAAGTCGTTGCAAGAGGCATCCCATCATACTCACGGCGAGTTGAAGGAAGGAATCGAGGAAATAAGACAGCTCTGGATTGAGCTGTAAAAAAGAGAATGGAGCAAATTAAGATCACGCAACAGTAACTACATAAAGGGAAAGCACCAATTTTACATTCGGAAATGATACAAAGTAATAAAAACGCTCACCCCAGGTTTCTTGCTCGTCTGGCCCGTGCCGCCTGCCGCCTCCACAGGAGCGTCAACAGAACCGGAGCTCTGTGTACCTGTTGAGCAGATCTTCAGGGGTTCATTGCTCCCTCTCTTTGTCGCAGTTGCTGATTCCACCGTTGGTGGGGGTGGTTCCGATTCTCCCGGCGTGTGCAGTTTACCACCGGCCTGAATCCTTGAGATCAGAGTCCGTAGTGCGTGGACAATAACACGCCAAAACACCAGTTGGGACTCGGTCAGATAGATCCCGTTATTCAGGCTACTCTGCAGACTCCGCAGCTGGTTCAGTGCCTCCGTGAATAAAACTGGCAAGTGGGTCTTGTAGCTGCGCAGGACAGAAAAGAAGACTTCATAACCTTCGACGCTGGAAAAGGCAAGCTTCGCCGACTTTGTGAAACGCGAGGATTGCGCTTTGAAGGTTTCGTTCTATGGTGAAATAGTGATGGTTAGAAGGCATATTAATTCCATGCATGAAATAGACGTAGAGCCTACTTACGGCAATGGCCTCAATGCGATGTTTGCTCCGTTTAGCCTCCTTTTCCGCGTTTCCAGACGTAAAGGACGAGGAAGAAATAGAGGTGGGCAAACGACGCAGCCGATCAAAGAGAACGAGAAGGTAGATGATGCGATGGTGTGCACTGTTTTCCTCCAGCTCAGCTCCGTTCACAACAGAGGAAAGCTCTTCCATGAAGCCCGCGGAGGGTGGAAGGATTTCCAGTAGGCGCCAACTCAATTGCGCCCCGTAGGCAGCGTGCAGAAGAGTCGACTGCCACCACGAATCAAATAGAAGTAGCATACTGGTAAAAACCCTATCATAGTCGGGCCGTGCAACCAGTGTCATGATGGCCAAGCCGTCTTGCGGTGGGGCGGGACACACTGAAGAAGGCGTGGTGGAATTGGTTTTACTCTTTCCATGGAGAAGGTCATAGAAGTAGCCTTCTGAGGGCCCTCGACCCACTAGATTGGCAAACTCCCAAACAACCTTTTTCTCCGTACCAAGGATGGCGGGTCGAACCTGTGCGTTGAGGTGACGCGGGGGATCGAAGATGTAATGCAGTTGGTAACGCAACAGGACTACGAGACGCAGGGAACGAAGCAACTCAACACCTGCTGGGTCAATTAGAGCGTCGATGATTGCAGAAAGAAGGGTCTTTTTGGAGGCATGACTGGAGAAGGCAGCGGAAAGGAGGGAAATAAGTTGAGCCATGTGTGGAGGGAGGTCAGTGAAGAGGCAACTGACTGCAGCAGTGCAGTAGGTCTCAATCACACTGGGTTGGGAGCAGGAGGCATCAAGGAGGTAGGTGGCGAGGAGACGGAAGGTCACAGGAGGCTGTGGATCTAGGGAGAGCTGGGGATCTGGGGGAAGGAGGTGAAGGCGGGAGAGAGTGGTAGGAGCAAGGGAGGTGGGGGCGAGGAAGCAGAAGAGGGCCGTGAGACAACGACCCAGAGGCTCTGGGTGCAGAGAGATGAGGTGAACGAGGCTTCGGATGAAGGCGTCCTTGTCCGAGGCTGTGGTGGGGGCATTGTGTATGTCTCGGAGTTGGAGAAGACTACAGAGAGTTAGGATTGCATTCTCCGCGCACAATAATAAAGAAGCGTTTTCTAAAAAAGGGAGGTTTTCAGCTTCAGTTGTTACATAACCGACTAGCCTTTCATAGTGTTAATAATAATGGGAACAATCAGTATTGACTTAAGTCCTAAAATAATAGAAATCCAACAAAAATATTAAATTTGAAGAACGTAAAATTGCCCAAAATTTTGTGAACACTGGAGTCAAGGCTTTCACACATAGAGATACGTACCATCGGTGGATTCCGATTTGACATTTTTCTAAAGAGAATGAAAGAAAATCAGGAGTCCCTTTAACAAATGCAACTAAAACATTTAAAACATTAAATACAAGTTATTGGGTAGTTTTATTAAAATTCCGCTTCATCAGATAGAGGATCGGTGAAAATAGGGTATCGAATAAATGTGGAGCTAGAGTTACCGCTTTGCAAGCATCGAACAAAACACACACACACACACACCCCATACTGATGACAACAAAGACCCTACTGAAGTTGTAGCCAAGGTGGCGGCCTCATTCCAGATGAAATTATTTTGCAGATACAGGCGGCATTCATACGAATGGTCCTATTATCCAAAATAAAGCCAACAATACAAAGGGTAGTCAAGCCAAATTGCAAAATACCGCAGCAACGAAGAAGGCGGACGCCAAGTCGAGGAGAAAGACATCGAGAGGGCCGGAGAGCACAAGAGACTGACGAAAGTGCGCTTCCAAAACGAACCGCTCATAGGCGTCTACTGAGGCTGGAATAAAACAAAAAAAAGCGTCACACGACATCCCTGTTAATTTCCATCCTAAAAATGCGAACAAAACGCTTTACACAGGGCCCTTGCCCACTCTGAGGGACTGTTGGCAGAGACATGAGTTTCCATCGGGCCCCCGCCTTCGCCCTCTCGACTCCAGGGCAGCCGGTTGATCAGAATGGAGGAGGTAGAGATGGAAGAGTTCTGCAGCTCACCACGGAGGCTCTCCAGCGCAAAGGTGGTGAATTTGGTAAAGCTGATAGGGGTGGGAGAGAGTAGCCTAAGCGGTGCGTTGAACGACATATTGGGCGCCGGTAGACAGTAGTTGCAGATGAGGGAAAGGTTAAACAAAAGGTGTGCAGCGTCAAGCTCAGAGCACTCCACTTGGCGCTTGTCCTGTTGGCAAAACGAGAGCAGAGAGGAGAGATTACTCAATAATGACATGATCCAATGCCTATTTATCAGCTCGCAATACCAATGAACCAACTTTAGCGATAAACGTTCCGGACCCGAATGAAACCTGAGCGCACAAGTTTTAAGATTTTAAAGCAGCAATGAACTTCAGTAAATAGGCGGCCAAGTGCGAGATTGTGTGCATTAAGCATTAAAGCTTAAGCAGAAGGTCTCAGGAAAGGCACAAATACGAGGACGTTTCGATGCATGAAGAGCGTTACTTTTCTGTCAGGCAAATGAAATAAGATTTTTTTTAGTTTAAAAATGGATTACTTGAAGCCAATGTCTAACAAAAGCATTTGAAATGAAGCTAACACTACGCCGGATGCGGCACATTTCGATCATCTCAAAAGACCTCACACAAACAAGGCTACTACAACAGGACCAGACTTAGAACATATTCACAGATTTGCAGTATTTACAGAAGCTCTTATGTCGTAGGAATTTAGAAATGCCTTTCACTTGATAAGCTGCGCAAACATCAGCACATTTCATTGATCACGGTCGACACAAAAATAGAATGGTGCCATCAAGATTAATTCAGGAGTGCCCATTTCTTTCCAAAAGATGCTGTATTACCGTGTGTGTAGCAGCCACCAGACAAGTTTTTAACGTAAAGCCAGAGACTACATGTCTGCTGAAGCTTCAAGTACCAGCCCGATTCAAGAAAATCAGATGCATTAGTTTGACAGACATTCCATCGCTACGTACGTCTTGAGATGACTTGAGCAGGAGTTGGCAATGATCTCACCGTACGAGGTCATAAAAGCGTCATTGAAGAGCTCTGCTTAAACACCACTCTGCCTGTGCACGCAAGTACGCGCGCATCTGTGCAGAGACCTGAGGTCAGGCGCAACACACACTTGAATTCCCGAGTTTCAGGCCTAACATAACGCCTTCCACAGGGGAATCATGAAATAAAATTAGCATGGGAAAAGATATGCACACAATTTGCACCATCAAGTCTTAAGGCGGTGTAAAAAGGCAAGAGTCAAGGCCAACTAGCCTCGATGAGTAGGAAGCTACAAATAGCACTTGTGTAAAATGAAATTGGCACCTTTTCGACAGTGACAACATCAAACGTAATATGACCTTGAAGAAGTAGTGCAGTAGTACATGCGCACGCGAGAAAAGGGAAATGACACTCACCGAGGTGAAGAACAGCGAAAAAAAGGCTTCTTGCAGGAGAACCTGAAAGAGACAAGCAAGACAGGTTCCTCAATCTACGCTCACCATATTCAGCGCCTTAATGGGTAAAGAAAATACCGTATTGTCAAAGACGTCAGCAGCAACGGAAGCAGTTCCAATGCATTCGACGTTTCGAGTAAAGAGAGCTGGTACTAGGGCTTGCACGACTACCAACATAGTCTTGAAGATAGACTTAATCCAACTGTTAACAAACATGGGTGGCATTGAGGGAAGGGTGCAATTTGGATTAGCGGGATCAGAAAGGGCTCCACGTAGAATTTGGCAGAGCAGGAAGACCTTCTTGACAATGGACTTTAGATCCACCTTAGAGAAACTGAAAAAGGAGGATAGAGAAAAATGCGAAAAAGCGCTCAAGCAGGGGAAAAATAAAAGGGAATGTACTTCTGAAGGATCTTCAGAAGATTCTGCAGACAATTTAACAGAACTTCATTCCCCCGTTGTTTCCAAAACACTGCACGGGCGATTGAGGAGTAGGTATTCGGGACACGCAAGGCATGATCACCGTTTAATTCAGACTGAAGTTTTTGAAAAAGCAAAATTTTTAAAATGGAAGACGGCAGCGTAAGCCGATGGTGTTAAGTCAAGCTCACCACCGCTGAAGACACATCGTCCCACAGCTCTTTGGCAATCTGAGCCTTTTTCACCTTCTTTTTGGATGATTCTGAAGGGGTTGAAGTCGGTGTAATAGAGGTATCCGTTCCTCCACTGCTAGCCAGTAGTTTTTGGAATTCAGCTTCGCACAGCCTTTGTGGTATGGATATTTCCGCCAAAAGAACCCGGAGACCATAAAATGGATCAGCCTAAAAACATGAAAAGCTGCCGATACCACCTACAGATGAATCAGCGCCACTGCGCGAAACCTCAAGTAAGGACGCCTTGACCAACCAACTGATGGATGGCTTCAACGTGGAGTGATTCTCTATACTGGGATCTTCAAAGGTCTCACAAACAGACTAAAAACATTTTACCTTTAAGCGCCTGACGAGAACACAAAAAGGCTAGGCAACCCTCAACTTCAGGCGGCAACTTCACGTCAGTCCAAGAATCGGCATTTCCCAAGCCTTCAATGAAAGCTCTGACTTCCACTTCATCAGGTGGAATCTGAGATTGATAATTTTTTACAATTATTGACAAAGCTTTTTGCATTGTTAAATTATTTTACGAATCTCATAAGAACGCTCGACCCAAGCGGCTGAATAAGCTTCGAGTGTTATAGCAAGTCCATATCCGAAAAGGTCGCGTTCTCGTTGGATCTAAATCAGCCAATGGGATATCTAAAGAGCAAATATTTATGCATATATATTTTAGCTTATTTTCGCGTTAATGATAAACAAACTGATAAATCTAGCATGAATTTTTAATGTGCAAAATTTTCGCGCAAAAAAAGACGAAATAAAGCAAAGGCAAACATTGACATTTGATCGTCCGTCATCATAATTTTTGGTTTACGAGAGTATCTTCTCGTGTTTTCCTGTTCTAGCAATGTGATTTCTGTGATAATGAGCAACTTTGTACGACTTGGAAAAGGCTTTGTTATGCATATCAAGGTTAGCGGCGGTATATGTCACTGCCAATTGATTCATTCGGTGAATTCTATTTTGTAGTCCATTTCTTAAATGGTCCCATAAATTAGTTTGAGCGCAAGCGTTCGTGAACTTTTAAGGGCAATTTACGTGTTCATAACCATAGCGACATTTATAGGTAGCCAAATGTATTTAATTTTACAATCCCAATGCTTCCCTTGATAAGCAGTGCCACTTCCCATGTCTGCCACCAGTGCAGCGCCCCTAGCCTACCCTGAAGTTGTAGAGAGGAGTATTGTCATGACAAAAATGCACTCTTTTTAACTCTTTTGTGCAAAAAACTAAAGAATCGGCTTTGCGTATTGGTGGCAGTGGTAAGTTGCTCTGATTTCTATTACTTAAAACCAAATCTTACAGTTGAGGGCTAAAAAAGACGTCTACCTTTGCCAACTTTCTTGTTTTCGTGACTTACAGAGAATGTTACTACTGAATAAAGTGCCGATGACACAAATCATTTTGAAAATTTAGTTACGGTGTTGTCTGTGGTATGTGATTGGAGAAATCAATCGTGTTCACGCGCTATACCTTCTGCACTTCTTACTGGCTGGATAGGGCCCAAAGAGGTCTGTGGTTAGATGAACAGACGTATGAACTAAACTTAAAAAACTAACAATTAACTCTATAATCAGATTGGTTCTCTTAGGACTATCGATGAGCGAAGTTCCCCGGTTCAAGTCTCTTCCACAAGTACGGTTCAAAACTAAGACGAGTCTTCAGCCCCAGTGGGATTGGTAAGAGTAATTAGCAACATTTTGGCAAGGAATCTCCTATGTCGAAGGCAAAATTGATGCCTGACGCATTTGATTTGTGGCTGACGGGGTAGTTTGATCTAGGAGAGCGCAGGAACGGAGCACAAAATAAGTGCAGAGCATTGCGCAAAACTCAGCTAGTTAAACCTAAGTCTTTGATTTGGTTGCACAAACACGCAAAGCTCGGCCCCTCAGACCTCCGTGTCAGCCATCCATTCTCCAGTATGGTGTCATGACTTCGCATTACTTCAGGAAAGACTCGGGCCACTACGACGCTTTCGGTAATATAAAAGTGGAGCGCTCTGGTTTGTATATTATTTTTTAAACGTTCGTCGACAGAATACAGGCTTAATAAACACTAAAGGAGCAATCTTCTTGAGTTAAAGCAATGGTACTTGAGACGATGTATAAATGGCTGGAGGTGGGCGGACACAACGCATCCTGCACAAACACGCCTCAGTCATTAGGGCGTGGCTGCAATAAAGAAGCAAAAAAGCTCAGAAAATGGTCAGTGGTCTTAATCTCAAAGACGTAAGTTTTAAAATTATCTCTAAAGTAGTCTCCACTTTTCCACAGATCTTCAAATTGTGCTGAAGAGAGCATCTACAGATCCCTCCACGGTCACTAAGGTGCTTCAGGTGCTCAGATTGATTGCAGACGACAAAACGCGGTACACCTTGAGGACTTCCATGACCTCTGCGCTATGCCACACATTTGCTTCTGGGCTTTAAAACCTCAATTTAATGGTCAAGTGAAGCGATACACTGGCATACTTAGGCCAGCACTACTGAGGTCAGGAGGATTGGGGTGCGGGTGACTACTGATATCTTACTGTCATCAGACAACTCAAACATTTCCTTCCCACACTACCATCATCACCTGAGGAGATAATGGAAGGCAAGCTCCACTCATTCAGCGCACTGATGGCCCCTGGGACCACAAAATGGATCCAGACTTCAAGGCGAACACAAAGCAGCGGTTAGAACATGACCGTTAGGTCAGTGGAAAGATTTTGCTCGGGTACAATGAAGCTCTTATTAAGATTGACAGCTAGATGAGGCATCGGGGTTAATTATACCGGTGGGTTATCATGGTAACCTACCAATGTGCTTACTGCTGGAAACATTCCAGATACTGCTCCTAACCTGGGGACTTTTATGCTCAGCCATCAAATTATTATTAGCCTACAGCTACATGAACCTGATGGAGACGGATAGAGCTGAAATGATTGACACTTAGTTCAAACAGGCCTCAGTGCTGCAGAAGGGCCTTGGCAAATCCCTTGCAAAATATATGAAGAAGATACGACATGCAAATGCAGAAAGCACACCCCACAAATGGTTCTAAGGCTGCAAGTTGGTCAATGGATCTCATTCAAAATTCTTCTCGTCGCAGTGAAGAGCCGCGTGTCTTCATTATTGCAAATAGCTAGAGGTGGTAAACAGTTGGTTTGATGCAAGCAGTGAGACCCCTGGTTGCTGAACTGTTTTAGAGTTCGAACAATTTTCTGGACGCTGCCAACATCTTGGAACCAGTATACACCTTCCTCTACTGGGCTGCAGAGAAGTCTGCAGCTACGATTGGTCAACTCTTGAAAGTCCCGTGTGTTAGCACCTTCAGCCGAGTTCCGAGTTCATGGTACGGTGTTCCTAGTGTGCAATATTGCAGGCGCTAGTAGTACCGCTGGTCCATTCATAATTTATCAAGAACGTAGATCGCCGTAGGCATATGTGCGATGCAGCTTAATGCAAGCTAGGGCGAAGAACCAACAGACACACATGTCCAGAGCACGCAGCACGAGTGAAATACGCCGAGTGTGTAGCGTCCCGAGGCTCCCTTTAAGGAAAAAGAAGGCATAGTATTGGGGCAGAATATATATTCTGGAAACAGAGGGCTTGGGGGCTGTTGGCACGGCCCGGAGGCCGGCCAACCGGCTAGTACAATATGGCCACCCAAGTCACCAAAACCGGTAGTTCGGACAAACAAAGTATTGCAGAGTGTTTGTTTACCTTTCGGCTTTGTTAAGGGACAGCATTACATCTTGGTCATTGTACCTTTGTAGAATGAGCCGACCTCTGGGCTACGCCAGCAACCCGAAACCCTACTGTAGGGCGAAAGAATTTATTTTGAGTAAGTTATGAATTCTTCTCGTCTCCAGGGAAGACTCCGGAAGCCGAATCAGATATCACTGACGATGAGCTAAGAAGTAAATAGCATTAAGTCAAACTTGGTTCAGAGGCGCTGGTAAATTTGTTCAATGCTAGATTCATGATAGACGGATAAAGCTGGGAAGCAAGGAAATAAGGTGTGTTGAAAAATAGTTAAAATTTCATTAAAAATATTGGTTGCCGAGATATTGAGTTCTACTTGCAATGATGGTCATAGATGTATAACTTGGATACAAGTTTCACTGCTTTTCCTACAAACTGGAAGGCGTCCCATGGTACCTAATCGAGGGATTGCCGCAGCTCAGTATAAACGGACGAAAAAAAGTTAACCTGAATTTTTAAAATCACGCAATGGAATCGCAAATAAGAGTCTCAGTAAACCTGCATAAGTATTGTGTTCGAAACACCAGGTTGTTACGTGTTTCTGACCTTGGTCACCATGGTTAAATTCGTGGTTTGTTCAATTAACCGAGGATGGAGAATGAGGGATATAAACCCAACCAACCACAGAGAGAGTCACCCGCTGATCAAGCACAGAAGAAACCAGCACAACTCCCTCCTTTCAACTTCCCAGAGGCTTTACAACAGAAAACAACAGAATCTGACAGCTTTCGAACTACTCGACGCTTCATCGCTGAAGATCTTGCGCACAACCCAGATGTTGTTCCATCGTTGGCTGATTTAGTTATTAAACAAATTATCGAAAACTTTTCATGTGAGTTGGTTTAGCCAATATGTCTTCCTACTTCAACAAGTTCAAAATTTAATAACTTGATATTTTTTTTCAAAAAATACATTCCCCACCAATATAATCTAGCATTCGAAACGTAAACACAACTCTCTTCTGCCTCTATTCAAGTTCGCTTATCCACTATGTAGCGTCCCCCTTCCTCTAATTAGTTAACTACAGCGCCCTTCCGCATCTCAACAAGGCGCAACTGCAACGCGTATTGGACGCTCTTCCAACGGACATTCCTCTAAAGGTCGTTGCATCAACTATCTCCGACGAGGCCTTCTGGCAGCGTATGAGCCTCTCCCGCTGGGCTGTAATCGATGTAGTTAAGCACGGGAATTCGTGGAAGCGCGCCTTCTTTGAGAAGTACCTCGAGCAGATGATTCACGAGTACGTGCCGGACCAGACCTACCCGGTGTGGATCGAGGAGGCACTACAATTTGGTGCGGCATACGTCCGACGCCTCGATATTAAGGAACTTCTTCCGCCGGAGAAGGTTATGATGAGAAATACTAGGGTGGGCCAGATTATTTTGTAAATTCTAATTTCCCCATCTTATAAGACAATGCATTAGTCATAATGTAGCTTCCCGAAACGGCTCAAAGCCCAAAGGCATTTTATGGTGTCAATAACTCGCTTCTCTACTTTCAGCAATCCTCCCTGTCTGCTGGCTTTATGAAAAATGAACAGGCGTCTCGCGACTTTGCATCAAGAAAGAAAAAATCCGACGACTATAGCGACGAAATTGACGAACAAGACGATGAAGAGGGTGGTGGTATTGGTGGTGGAGAGGGAGCGTTTGCTGGTGGGGTAGAGGAGGGTGGAAACGAGGGCACTGGCGGCGATGGTGGCAGTGAAGACGATGAGGAGGGCGAGATCACGACCGCGGTAGACCACTTGGATTTGGGTCAGGTCATCGCAAAACTGGATCGATTGACGCACCTTAGTGTGCAGTATCGTGTTCGCAATGTGGGTTTGGATTTCGACTGGAGCCAATTTCAATTCACTGGTCGTGATTGCGTCAGCTTCTCTAAGGCGATTCGAAACCACACCTCGTTGAGGATTCTAGAACTGGTGAAGTGAGTTCTGACAGATCCGACGAATGGAGAGCAGCTTGTCGGCAACATCCAAGCCGTTTGTGTCAGCATTATTAATGACTCCTTTACACCCCGTAGCAGTCGCGTGGACTGTGAGAAATGTCGCGTTCTTGTTGGTCACCTCCTTGACCACCCTTCGTTGGTGGTGCTCAATCTCTCGCATAACATCATCTCCGACTGGGGAGCTCGAGCGCTGGGAAAACTGATCAATGGACGCAGTCGACTAGAATGCCTCGATTTGACCAACAACCGGTTAAACGCAGAGGGAGCTGAAGCATTGAGTCATGCCCTAGCAAAGGGCGCTGGCACCCTGATGAAACTCAATCTCCGCCTGAATCGCATTCGTGACGACGGCGCCAGCTCTATCGCTCGGGTGAGCCCAAAGATGCCGCTACTGAATGATCTTAAGTAGTTTTAAAAATCAGTAGTCGTTATTGCTACTGATAAAATGCTCAGTAGAATGGCGATGGAGCATGTTTTCAGATGGCATTTTTTATCACTGACCTGACCGTTTCGCCTAAAAAAAAGCCGTTTTTTTTTCATGGTGTTGCTTAAGTCTTTGCTTCGAAACACCACACTGAGGGAGCTCAATCTCGCTGCTAACAGTATCGGTGATGCAGCGATCCTCGTCTTCGGCCAAGTTCTCACGCACAACTCGACCCTACAGAAGTTGGATCTTTCCAACAATAGCATCGGTTCGGTGAGTTCTAGCAGGAGTCGGGGGTGAACAAAGTAAACGCCCATCCTGAATCGTTTATTTTGGCATTGTAAAGGAGGCGGGCAAGAAGTTCCAGGAGTGTATAGCCTCCAATCAGACCCTCATCTACTTGGACCTTCGTTTCACTGGGATTCCACAGGTCTTCGAATTCACCCTGCAACAGAACATCGAGGTCAACGACAACCGATATCGCATGGAGCAGGAGAAGGATGCCGAGGTGAGAGTAGGGAAAGTGCCAGCTGTGGATCCAATTAACCGCAGCCTAAACGTGGTTTCGTTTGTCTTCCCTCCCCCTCTCTCTAGACCGGCTACGTGTCACTCCCAGGCCTGATCAGCGTGGCGGTGAACAAAGTGAAGCCGGATTTGGAGAAGACGAAACCACGTCCCACCGTATTCAGCCTCCAGTGAGCACGTCCACCCATCCATCATCTACGATCGCGCATTGTGATACACTCACCTCCTTGTGCATAGACCAACGCCCACAGGTACATAGTTTCCATCCAACCATCGAAATTATGCATTCCTCTTCATTCTTTTTTTTCTAAAAAAGCAAGTAGGATGGAGGAGGAGGAGGGGGATGGTTAAATGTCAGGAAGACAAGTAGTAGACGCCCAATGAGAAGAGCGCAAGAAGTCACGGTATAATGGAGGAGGGAAGTCATCACATGATGGGTGAGGTGCCTGCAAAGGGAGAGGGGCGCGTTACCCGCCTGCCGATCGGATGGTTTAAATGGAGTCAATATGTCTGACTGACCTTGAAAGGGGGGCTCTATACACATTTGATCAGTTCATTGGCGTGTCTGCCGCCGTGCTAGGAGTGGCGATTGCCTCAATTCGTTGTTTCAACCGTTCAATTTCCAGATTGGTCTGATGCTCAAGCAGTCGTCGCCTTGCCTGCTCCTTAATCAAAGCAAGAGAGGGTGAGCAAACAACTTGATGCCACCTGCCTATGAATCAAACGCGTGCTAACCTGGAGGTTGAGGATTCTATCATCGGAGGAGGATTGGGGGGTTATAGACGATCCCAAACCAGAAGAGGAGGGCGGGCGAATGATTTTCGTGGAGGTGGGCTGAGGGGGCAGCGGATGTCGTTGCTCCTCCTCGACCGATTCGGCACTCCCGTCCTGTGGCACTGCTAGATGCTAAGTGTACAACGGGTGCCGGGGCAAGGACCTCGTCTAATCTAAAAATCATCTCACCCCACACAGTGTGAATGGTAGCAGACTTACAGGAACGGAAGAGGAAGATTTGAGGTGGGTAGCGGAAAACCCATTCAACGGAGAGCGGAGGTTACGACGAACTAGCGACTCAATAGCGTCAAAGTGCCGCAGTGCGGCATCGATTCCGCTGGCGGTGGGGCTAGAGGCGGCCAATTCAGTCTTGATTGCAAACAGGGCCTCCTGTAGGCGACGCTCACGGTCTGAAACCTCTTCACTGGCCGCAATCTGAAAGATGCGAAGGCGATAATAATCGGCACCATCGATGGCAATCAGAAAATCTATGGTTCAATCGGTGCCACTCGATTTTCCATCGAGGTTAAATCTGGCGTCAAATGGAGATATTGACACACTTGTGCCCTGTAAGTACGTGTGACAGTCAGCTCACACACATCGTGGGCCGGATAGGTGGTGACAGACAGCGGTGACGCTGCGTGCACGTGCAAGCGCTCCAAAATCGTGCTTTAGAGGTAGGTAGAGGGGAGGACCAGGGGAGTGGGTGTGCATTGTGGTATAGGGTGTGGGCAAAGAAACTACCGTTTGGGAGTTAGTGGAATGTGTAAAGGTGACGATTTGCTTTGCCAACTTTACCATGAAAACCTCGTCCATCAGCGTGCCGAAAGTGGACACCTTTGTAAGAAAAGCATTATTTCGCTAAGATGCTACTGATATATGAAATAAGTAGGTGTCAGTAGAGAGTGGAAGAACACACCCTGGCCTGGAGGTAGGTGTAGTTGCGACGCAGGAGGGACAGCTCCTCGGCGAACACACTTGCGCGATTACACTGCTCCTCTGCCACGCGTTCAATGTCGGCCAGTTCCTTGGCAGTGCGGCGTTTCAACTTCTTGCAGGCGCGTTGTGTCGCCTCCAGCTGACTGCGGGTTGTTGTCAGTTCTGTGACCAGCTGGCTGTGGTCTTCTAACAATTTTGTTTTGTCACCGATCAACACCTCGATTTCTTGTTCTTAAACAAGAAAAATGCATAAATGAACAGCCACCCCCGACCATGACGACAACGGAGCAGATTACTTTTGTGTTAGCATTTGGAATTAAAAAGTGATCTGCCGTTTTTCCAACAGGAACAAAAGCTGTAAATCTTTCACCTCTTGACAATGAATGCCAATACCAAGAATCTATTAACAGCATCGTTTCCAAATTTGACCAAACAACAGAAAGTGTGGAGACTTAAAAAAAATAAGTAATGGATCAGATACGAAACATGCCTCGCTGTCTCAGAAGGCTCTCGAGTTCCTCCAATCTCGAATCCATCTCATCCACATCAGTGGGGTTGTTCTAAACGCAAGTAAAATGCATTACCAACTTTTTTTTCAAGCGAAAAATTACTCCCGTAGGAAAAAAACGCACCCTTGAGAACTGCAGTTTCACCTGCATCTCCTTAACTAATCTCTGTTTCTCACTTATCTCCTGAGCCAGCTTTTCAGATTCCGCCGTTTGGGCAGCGATCGTCTACGGAACAGAAAGGCTATCAACTCGTTTTAAGGAAGACAAGTTAGCACAAATCACAAGGATATCGGGAAGTGAACCTCGTTTAGAGCACGAAGTTTTTCACCGGCTCGTGAAACCATGGGGTTGGAATCTGGTTTTTCCAGTCTCTGGCGAGCTGCTGTAATTTGATCCCTGTAACATGACCAAAAAGAGTAAATGAAGGGCCGATTGTGGTGCATTTTACAAAGAATGAAGAAAAGTAACAAACTCTAGGTTCTGGAGCTCATTGGACCCCGCCCGCAGCTGCTGCTTGAGTTGAGTCAGTTCGGTCATTGCTGTGGACCTTTCAGAGGAGATTTGCTGAGTGGAGTTGAGCATGCGCTGGAGCTCCTTCTCCATCGCCATGATTCGAGACTCCGAGGAGGAGCACAGATCAGAGATGAGTCTGTATGTCAGTTTGTTAAAAATTAATGCTCTTTTAAAGTACTGAACACCAGCATACACGACACGACTTGGAAGCACAAACGTTTTAAATGGGATCTATTAATACGAGCCATTTAACATTGTTTCTGCCTACACAATCAGATTCAGTACCATTTATTTGACCGGAAAAGAAGGGATTTGATGATGAGGCCACAGAACAGATAAAGCCAACTTTTTGAACCAATAAGAAACCGAGAAACTTGCTGGGCGATCCATTCAAAAACAACGGTTAATTAGCAGCGTTTCTAAACGCGGCAAAGCTGTGATTAAATTTTTCGAAGCGCTTCCACAGCCCACACCATAAGACCCGCCCTTTCTCTGCAAAATGTTCTCTCTTTGAAACATACACAATGGGTTTTATAGAAAAAGAGTGTCTGAAAAAGCCAACGCCAAAAAACGTTTGCATTCAAAACTAAATCATGCTGGTGGTGGTAACTAGGTTAATCCAAAACGGCATCAGCTTCTGCGTTAATCCTCAAGGCTACTGAGATAACCCACCACGAAAACTGAAGTCGACTTACTTCTGTTTAACCTCCACACTAGCCTCGAATGCCTCCAACTGGCCCTTCAATAGCTCGCTCTTTTGTCGCGTTAGTGACAACTGAGCTTCCGCATTTTGTCGACGAGTTTGAGTCAGGATCAACTCCTCCTTTGCCTCGGTCAGAGATTTCTCGAGTTGGGTCACCTCCTCCCTCTGGTAATTGAAAAAGAATGTGCCATTCGTTAGCGTTTTCAATGGCATATCATCAACCAGGCAGACTACAACGTTGGCGACCTACCTTCGCCCTCCTCTGATCCTCCAGCTTGGAAAGATCGTCTTTGTGTCGATTGATGTCAATTTGAAGGTTTTGCAAATGGTGTGTCAAATCACTCACATCCCTGCTGATTGTTGGAATGCCATCAGAGGTCTAGAAAGGGAGGAAGAAGACACATTGCGACCAAGAGAGCTTTGCAGAGGTAAGGAAACCAAGAGACTTGAATTACTGGGTGCATAGAGGCAGTTCGTCTGGAGGATTGAAGCTCCGAGGCCATGCGGTCCCGTTCCTGACGAACGGAGTACAACTCCTCCTACAGGTAGCATGATAGGGAAAGACTTTTTAGTTTTCGGCAAATATGCATGAGAACTACTCACCCAAGGACATCTCACCTTGGCACTGCTGAGCTCATCCAGCTTGAGCTGCAGTTCACGACGGGTTGCCTCCAGTTGGACATCAGCTAGATGTGTCTCTTGGGCCTTCTTGGAGCGAAGCAGCTCTAATTCTGCTGTGCGAACACCAATTTCCCTCGAGAGATTCTCCATGCGAGCCCGAGCTTCTGCAACCTGGGTGAGAAGAACGAGGAGAGGAAGTGAGGCAATATGGTTTGCTTTGCAAGCTCATTTCAGACAGAACTCGAGCTCAAATCGCGTTCCAAGGTAAAGGGAAATCTGTGACAGTGATGCCTTCACACGGCAAGAGGAGCTAACCTTCGGCTGGAGTTGATCCAACTCGAAACGCGGTGAGATGGAATGGCTGCTGTCTGATCGTGGATTTCCATCACCCGTGAGGGAATTGTCTGTGGTGAAACCGGTGAATCTGCAGCAGGAAAAAAATCCTTTTTGAAGGAACAAGTATGAGTAGGAAAATCATTCGAACTTCATCTCGGACCACTTGTTAGGAAGAAAACCTGTCAATCGCCCTTCAAAACTTTTGACTGGGTCGCAGGAGTAGAACCACAAGGCGCAATCCCCTTCTAGATCACTAGAAGTAGACGCAACGAGGCACTTGAAGGGATCTAAGCAAGTTGACCTCCGACGGCAAAAAGAAGGGGGGAGGGGAAGTGAGTGATACAGCAGGAAGGAGATTGCTCACCCTTGAGAGTTTCTCTTCTCCGCTTGAGAGCGTCTTTCTTCAACCCGTCGTGAAATCTCCACCAATTCTTCCTTTCGACGCTCCTTTTGTTTCTCCACGGCAGCAATCTGTAATGGGGTAGGATGTCAGGGGGGTCTAAGCGCATCATCACATAACTCGACAATGGATGTGAAGGCACCAACTCTTCCATCACTCACCTCCGCTCTCAGGGCACCGAGGTGACTGCTTAGTTCCACGATCTTCGCTTCAAGGCGTTGTGATTCTATCCTCTGAGCTTCAGTTTGGTCGGTTTGCCTACCAACATACACACACATACAAAAGGCAGATGGACCAAACAAGAGGACACAGGACCAAGAGAAGGAAAAAAAGTCTCAACTTACGAAGAGCGCTCCGCAAGTATCGACTTCACTTTGTCGTTGGCACGTAGCAGCTCCTCTTTGCTCGCGAGCAGCTCACTGGTCACTCGAGTTAGCTCGGCTTCACGCTCCTGCGGAAGTGGAAAAAGCATATCACAATCGAGAGGTCATTAAACCTAACAGCCTCTCGGGATAAAGTACTATCCTGGCGGCCGTAAAAGATCTATTCATACCTATGGCTTGGGTAATTGATGCATTAAAAGAAACAATCGAATAGGTAGGAACAGCTGAACTAGACACTACCTAGGGAGAGAGACGGAGGTTACAAATAAAGGTGGGCGAGTAAGCATTACCTTCAGGAGTTTTTGAAGTTCCAGAGAAG
This sequence comes from Taenia solium, assembly GCA_001870725.1. NCBI lineage: Eukaryota > Metazoa > Platyhelminthes > Cestoda > Cyclophyllidea > Taeniidae > Taenia > Taenia solium. The sequence goes on along the minus strand of MIEF01005667.1, from coordinate 173,734 downwards.
AAACCCTCATTTCCTTCAGCTTCGCCTACAGAATAAAGTAGCGTAGAGAGAAAAATGTCATATTCAAGCCCTATTTAAGTAGTAGGCTCCAGCTATAGAAGTCAAGAGCGTAAAAACTCCTCATTCCTCTCGCCTTGACACAACGGAACCCTATACTAATGGCGATGGTATCGTCATGGTAACCAAAATACATGCAAGATGCTTACAGATTGCCTACATACACGCTTTTTGAACAGCTGGTAGCATTAGCGTTGGACGTTGCCGCCCTTGGGCTGAATATGAACTTGGGAATTCAGCCGAGAGGTTTACAACAATCCCCTACCTAGAATGTCACGACTCGAGCTTGGTTGCGTCTTCGAATCGTAAGGGAAGTACGCTTAACTAAGTGAAGCCTCCCAACCCTTCGACAAGTTGATATCAAGGCGAGGTTGAGGCTCACGCGCCTTATGATGCCCCCACGGACAACCTCAGACGACAGGTTGATGGTAGCATTGGCGCATTCAATGAAGACTAATAGAAACCTCAACTTCGTTGACTGTACACCGAGCCAATGACAAGGGAGACTGAAAGCATTTACCGTGGACGATTAAAGTCACGTCGAATTTGGACAACTACCTCCAAACGTCAACTTACCTTCTTCTGCTGAAGCTGCTTACGCAGCTCGTCAGCGACGCCTTGAAGGTGCTGTACATAGTCCTCCAAATTGTGATGCTCAGCGACATTGCAAAGCAGCTTTCCTGACGGCACCACACGAGCCACCTCGGTCACCTCGCCTGCCGAGTTATCACCAACTGGAGGAGAGGAAAGCGCGGAAGCGTAACAAGGAGGACGAGAACCGTCGCCGCTAATTTCGCCTAGTTTTTCTGTATCTTCATGAGTGAGAGCATTTCCTAGCCTCGATATAATCACAATAATCCTGCATTTTCAAATCATCAGCCGTTTAGCTCTGTATTCTGGCAAACCAAAATATGCTCCCGGTCCTATCAATTCCGTAAACATCCCCTTACCGCTTTATCGGGGGACAAAGGAGGCATGGCGCCGCTCAGTGTAACCGCAATTACACGGTTGTAACAGGAAATTGCATAATGCTATGCGAAATTGCTCGCTACCTTCCGTTTTAAAGGCCACAAAAACAAAAGTGGACGACAACCCACCTGGTGTGGTTAGGGTCAACCGACTAATAATGCTAGTCAGCTTCGAGAGTTCACGCTCCTGAGCTTTGAGGGTAGTTCGCACTTCCTCCAGGTCGCCATTTTGACATCTTTGATCTATGACATGCGAAAATCAGAGAAATGACAGATAAAATTCATTCCTTAGTGGAAGAGAAAGTGGAAGCAAACATACCGCGTGAGAGATTGGGACTGTCTCGCGTCAACTTTTGCTGCAACTCCAAAATACAGTCGCGACACCTCCTCATCTCGTCCAGACCTTCGGAGAGTTGCTAAAATGATAGAGTAGTGGTGTGTACTCAACATTACACTTATTTGGACATTCCACTCCATGATAGTGACAAAGGGGTTTGCTGATACCAACCCCGTGGAATTACTGCAGGAGAGAGATTGAAATTGTGAAGGCAAAATTGAAGGGTCAGCATTGAACAGCGAGGCCTAACAAAACAGGGTTTCCATCTTATGAACTCAATTCGTGTAGAGAAATGAAAATAATCCTAGATCGTGGCATGAGGCCAAGTATTGCACCATGGTGGTCTGAAGATGAAATGGAACACTTGAGGGAAGCCAATAATGCCCACCCCCGCGACAACGACGAAACCGTAAGTGCTATTCCCCATTAAAAGCCAGTCAGTCAGTCACCAAACCAACCCAAAATGAACACCGCACCTTTATTGCGCACCTGAAGAAAGTGGTGATTTCTGCATTTAATTGTCTGTCATCTGTTAATGCATGAGGTTCGGTTGCATCCCAAAGGCTCTCGTGTTCCGGCTGATGTAGAAGCGAATCCGTTCTTCCATCACTTAAGATGGCTAACACTGATAACTGTCGTTCTTCATGCGCCAATCTGTACTTAAGGCGTGATTAAGATTGGAGAGAGAGGGTCTTTCTGGATGTTTCCCGTGTACCGCAACTTCTCTAGTGTTACACGATAAAACGCTAAGAAGACTTCACCGGTTCGGATTCAAGTCGAAATCAGGTTGCAAAGCATACTGTCTTAGTTCAAATCCGTCAGGTTTACACAATCTGCAGAGCAGGCCGTCGAATTCCACATATCAGAAGGCGCAACAAGCGCACCCCACGGAGATGTGTGGGATAAAAACGTCACAAATGAAGAGCCACAGTGTAATCACCATCTTTTCCTCAAAATTGACTTTGATGCATTCGACTACCACCGTGTTGGCCGACGAAGAGAACGTCACTTAAAACATGACAAACGGCACTTGGGCTCGATTATTAAGTAAGAGTATCACGATTTTAACGATTCTTAGTGTTACAATCACCTAGAACACCATGTTATCCGTTCGTGAAAAATCTCCACGTCGCATCACATTAAAAGGTTCAGAACATATCCTTTAGTTATTGCGGTGCATACCAACGTCAAGTATATGTGACACGTCCCCATTGTCAGTCTATTACAGCTGTGTTCAAACTAAGGCATGTCACGGGATACGTAATAAATGCAGGGCATTCCTGGGTTAAGAGGACTAAAACTGCCCAGTTTTTGGGCGGCATACAAATAGGCCATTTTGGCAGGGCAAGTCATGGTGTAATACCAAGACAACAAAGTAGAATTGTGACGATCACACTTCCCCCTGTTAAAAATGCTATAAAAGTCATAAAATCAGCCTAATAAAATTCAAGCCACGCGTTACACCCAAAGGTGCCACTTAGGCTGACTCACATTCTGCCACCTCCTCTCCTCCAGGCTATCTCGCCGTCCACGACTCCTCCTTAGTTCACTCTCCAATACGCCAATGTGTCGAATCGCCTCTTCCAACTATTTGCAAAAGAAAAGAACCGCCTTGGTGATGGTAAATTAAAAAACGACATCACTGACAGATGAACAAGCTTCCAGCCTTACTCTCGAAGTGTTTGCGTTTTCCGCATACTGGAGGCGATCGTGAAGGTCGTACAACTCTTTTTGAAGTTTGTACAATAGTTGAGTATCCAATGGTGTGTTGTCTGGTAGCGTTTCCATTGACTTCCCACGATGGTTGAGACATCCTGTGGAGCCTCTATGAAGACTCCTCCGAATATCGACCGCCGATGCGGCTCCACGAATGCAGGTGTGGAACCTCCTGGTTGGAGTTTTATTTTCATGACGTTGCGCTAATAGGGAGAAAAGTCAATGACGATCTCGATTTTTACTGGAGAAATTATTTAAAATGTTTAATATGACTCCTCACTCTGCCCATACTCAGACGTCACTGAGTCCTCGGTGTGGTCACTCGGGTTCCAGGAACAGGCCAGATGGCTGGGTCGTCGGTGTCGGGAGGATGGGGGTTTATTGGTTCGACTTTTGGCTGGAATGACGTGTCGTGATTGACCGTTGTGGGGTTCAGAGTAGGTCGATGCAAAATCAACATCGTCGGAGGTCTTCTGTCTTGCGGCATCGTCAGAACCAGTCTGGACAGAATAAAGTGATTTTCTATTAAAAATCAACCCTTCTATTCAGTTGATGGAGATGTATTTGCTTCGATTGACAAGACCGGAAAAACGTCAAAAAGCTCCCAATAATTTCCCTCGTAACCGCTAAGTTGGGCGGTTAAGTAGCTGAGTCAGTGCCCACGGATGATGTTGAGAGTAACTTCCGCCACAGAGAAGGGCGTGATTGTTACAAGGGAAGAAATGAGGTTAATTTAGGCATACACATAGAATAATTTATGAACATAAGCACGCTATATCTATTTCGCAGCCTACTGCAAGTCCCGAGGCCTCAAAGTGATTAGTCGCCGACTTGGCTTCATATCAGGGTGTCCAGGGTTAGCGAGATGTCTTCCAAATCTGCACAATGACTTTTGTGAAGCGACGTGATTCATTCACACAGTGAGCATGTTACCTTTTTCCAGAAACGCCCTTTGCTATATCGTCATAGCAACAAAACATCGCAAATGGGAGGTAACATCGTAACAAGCATGCACCTAGGTAGACACCTCACCAACTGCTGAATCATTCTGGAATAGCTGTGAGAAATTAACTAAAGAAATCGACATTTGGTTAAAACCTAGAAAGAATCTCATCCTGTTCTCCCACACATCTTGAAAGAACAATCAGCGATTAACTGGTGACCCGGAGCCCCACAAAAAGCACGTGGATAGTTGTGCTTCTATACAAAACTTTCCATAAGCGAATCACCTACCCAAACGGTCAAAGAGCCACTAATGACAAAACAGCCCCCAAAACCACCTCACATACCTAAATAACGCGCTATGCGAACAACAGCTCATAACACCTCGTGAAGCCCTGGGCAAAGAAACGAAACCTAAATTTAGAATCCGTCAGTGAGGGTGAAATTTGTTTAACTGCAAACATACAGAGCTGATTAAATTGTACCAACCTTAAGCAAGGCAAAAAAGCACCTAGGCTGAGACAACCCATTCAATCCGGAAAAGGTGCTGAATAAGCCAACCCAAATGGGCACTAATAAACCTTCATTGTGACTGAGTAGGGACGATTAAAAATTCCTAGCCCATACTGAGAAATATCTAGATAACGGCCCTATAGTAATTATCAAGTTACGCATTTTTACGAGTGCAGTCAAACGCTTTGATGTAATACCGATTTGGAAGGAATGCAATGTCAGCTGTATGGCCAAAGTCTACCGAGGCCTTGTAATTACGTTTGCCCGTGAAAAAATGTTTAGGCCTATTCATTTCGCTTCACTCAAAAAACGAAAAGTTTATATATATTGGTCGGCTGAACTCACCATGACAAAGAAAGTGAGAGAATCAAATGAAGGCGACAGTAATCCATCTGGGCGTCGAGTGGACTAACCGGCGCTATGGCATCTGGTAGCGCAACTTATTTCAAGGGGTGGGACAGACAGACGAGCAGGTGCGTGTGTGTGTGGCCTCGCCTACCATGAGCACGCCCGCCTGTTTGTCCCACTAGAGCATTCGCACGTACGCGCACGCAAAGGTACGTCCACCCTGGTTATCGATCAGGCTAATTGGAGCAAATTAGGTTATTTAGGCCAGTTTTAGCTCCAGAGCACAAGAAAGCGATTCATCATTGGCTGTCGAGATGATAGTGATGCATTTGGCGGTAGTTGCGTCTTTTATGTAAAAAGTGGGAAAATTTCTCGTTGGCAGACGCATCCATGGACCGAAAATCCCATGTCGCTTCACAGGTAGTGCTCTTGCTTTACGATAAATTGGTTTGAAATCCAAAAAATTCAAACTTACCCCTGAAGAAAGTCGAATCCTTTCCGACGACAGTCCCAAGACCGCGGCTTGAAGACGAGCTAGCTCCTTTTTCATCACCTTGAGATCATCTCCATTTGTCTAGGTAACAAGACACCACCCAGCTAGGTCTTACGGTGTGAAGAAACAGTTTTTTTCCAACCTGAGTGAAACTACCACTAACCTGGGTTTTGCCATTAACGTTTTCACTGGAATGTTGAGTGGAGGATCTGCCCAATCGTTGCCTCGTTCTCTCTTGCCATTGGCGCTGAACTATCTCCACAACTGGGGAGTCCGTTTTACAACGTGGAGAGTTTCGATGAAGGCTCTGACTGTTGATGGAGGCCTGCGTTGAGCTGTCCCTGCGTTGGGACGGGGTGTGCTCGACGTAGGGCGCTGGGGGAAGGAGGACGAAACCATCTACTCATTACATTTAAGTAGAGAAAAGACTTAAGTCAGTGTAGAACGCACAATCGGAAAGAGACTCGATACGACCGTCATCCAGACTGCCTTCTTGGATGTCGTTAGAGCAGTGATTACCTGCCTCGATTCCGGAATCACACTGAATTCGTACAGTGGAGCGGGGGTTGCATTTCTGCGGATGAAAAAAGGTGAATTTACATCGCCGTAGTGCGATGAATCCATCCAGATGAAAGCGGAACGTTTTACCTCCCCCCATCTCACAGCCTCAGTAAGCACGAAATGAATCTTATTCCTGGTGATTCGGAAATAAAAGCCATAGTTATCAATTGGGAATAGTTGTTTACCATCTTACAGGGGTACTGATCCAGTCTGGTGCTCATAATATTTATCTTGAAATATCTCGTACCAATTTACCCAAATCGTACACGAACACTTCCAATCCCGTGCAGTCTTAATGGGTTAAAAGATGCGAACGAACCTGATTGCTAGGAGATGAACGCGACCCATTGTGATTGGAAGGTGGACCTCGCAACCACGAGTTCTCGGTGAGCTCCTCTGGCTCTGGGGAGGTGCCAAAGAAAGGCATCGTGACGGTCCCACTGGGGATAATCCTTCCCTTCAACGCCGAAGATGCATGCGAAGAGGCCATTCTCAGTGGAGTGGAGGCGAGGGGCATTCGGCGTTCTCGACGTTCCACCGGCTGCTGCTGGCGCTCCTGGTGCTGCGTCGATGCTTCAGCTGAGGAGGCGGAAGCAAAAATAGCAGAAATGTTAGGACGGCACCAACCCGCTTGCCGGACACGTGTACACATCTGATTCGTCAGTCGTGACTCATCACACGCGAAATGGCCGCGCTTTGTTTGGATTAGGGGGTTTGCGGCCGACTAACCAGCCACTTCGCCCCTTCCTCATTGGCCAGTGCCGATGTCACCGCTGGCATTGGTCCAGTGCTCTGTCTCCATGATAGGACATGTGCAAAGGGTGTGTTGCAGGTATGTGAAGCATGTGATATGGCTTCCAGAGACGCAGAATTGCACGAGAAGCTGCCTCTTAATACTTTCACTTATTAGTAGTGTAAATAAGTTGTAGGTCCGGAGTCACGTTTATTTTACTGTACCGACAAGTAAAAGACGATTTTTGAGAGCAAAACAATGCCTTTTGTGGGTTGCGCCCTACAAAGCTTCCAACCATACAGTTTTGAAGACAGTCAAGGCAGATGATAATACCCAGTCGAGTTGAGTGAACGAAATGGGCTACCGTTGCGGTTAGAGGGGGCTTTTTGCCTTGATATTAGTCCCTTAGAAAGATTAAAACAATAGAACACACACAGATAAGTGTGCGATCCTGGGGTGAATGCGTGACTGTAATAGCGTAAAACTATATCCATTTGAAGCCTATCCATCTCTATTTTAATTTTGATCAGCCAGGAGTTTTAACCTCGCTCGAAAGAATTATTTTTTTCGGTTTTTCTTCCAGGAGAAAGCAATAATGTTAGTTCTCATTCCCCCCACTCGGCAAAAATAAGTAATTCGGCATGAGAAAATCCAACCTTGGTTACATGGTTTCCGGACGCTGAAATGCCAGAAGTAGTATATTTCGGTCCAACACTCTATAGCGCTTCGAATGGGCAATTCATACACTGCTTTGTCATTGTAAAATATCAAGGAATGTTTAATGAGTGAAAATGACCCCCTATGAGGCACAGACCCCAAGGTCTGGGACTGGGAAGCGCACTACATATTATTGCCGTAGGCGTTTCTGAGTGTGGGGCGCGTGGACCAACCCTTGTGCGAATGGAAACAATCGTGAAAGCAGATGGAATGCTCTAAAAACAGCATCACAGTTAGGGGACCAAAAACCAACCACTTTCGAATGACAAAGAGCAAAAGAGGGGGGTAAACAAGAGGCCAAAAAAGAGCCTTAAAGGTAATTTTCGAGAGGCGATTTCGAGTACCCACAATGGTCAAACTCACTGTAACGTTCCATGCTAAAGACTTTTGAAAACTGCGGATTCAAATGCACAGAATTGCGCAGGCAGATGGATAGCTAACGGCGCAATTACTCGTGCCAGAGGAGGTTGGCGAGGGACTGCCCAAGCCTTAGTTCAGAGAAACATGCTTATAGAACGCACTAGTTTTAAAGTGTGTGTTATTTTGGTTCCTAAAAGAGGCAGGCAAGATTCGAAGGACGAATTTGGGTCAGATTTTGCCACTCAATGAGTACTGCTGATTCGGCAGCGATCTTTAAAGCAGCAAACGGATCAAATTAACCCAACAGGAGATGTTTTACTCATAGCTCATGGCGGAGAACAACTATAGTGACTCGAAGTAGAGCATAGTGCCCACTAAGCATGGAACATGATATTTTCACAATTAACCTGCTAAGATCGTGAGAATTAAACATGATCTCCTTCTGCAAGGACCTATATTGATGCAAGTTTACAAAACATTTCCACGAGATTCCTCCAGTCTTCACCTTTTGGTTTTTAAAGCCAGAGAATGCTTGTTTACAGCCTTGAGAAGACCTCAGGTCGCTGAAGTCGGCTGCGATAGCTAGTGCTGCCATCATTGCTTTCAGTGCCAAGGAAAAAACAAGAAGCCGGTATGACAGCTTCTTGCTAGACCTGAATGAGCATGAAGACTGAAGGTTAACTTGAGTTAGAGACAATCTGTTGGAGGAATGGGAATCAATCCAAATAACAAAATTCCAAGAGACACTATGCATAGCATAGTTCTGGTCTGCTACTTAAAACATATAAGTAGCAAGAGACCTGCAGGCAAGTTAGATATTAAAAACATCCATTTTTGTAGGAAAAGGCATGCTGTTGCCAATTCTAATTATGCATTTGAGTAGTGCAGTACAAACCTTGCATCTCATTACAATGAGGTCCTTTGTAAAATTCAACATCGTGTTAAATCTGCAGAGATATTACGTTGGAAAGAGATCTCGGACGCGGCAAATTCAAACATATTATGGACAATCGCAGTAACACAGAGTAACTTGCGGAACCACTTGAAAGAAGAGACTAGGTCCTTAAACTGTAGGTATAACTCCAACTGTGGAGACCGACGATGGACATGACAATTTGTTCACAAGAAAAATCAATCAGGGCTGGTGGTTGTAAATAGTCAAAGTGTCCAACAATTCCACTTCCGGAGCGTTTTGATTGCATTCAAGAGAGATGAGAGATTCCTTCGTTTCCAGTTGCATCCATTTTATTGCCTTCCCTTCTGGCGGGAGGATGGTTTCAACGCTCAATGCGAGACGGAGGCTTCCATGCTTCCACCCATTCCGCCCCACTGAAATACTTTCACTCGTCTCCACCTTGACTTTGCAGGCGCTCCCGATTCCATCAGGCGGCATAGCACTCTGAGCATGACCCAAGCTATTGGCCAAACCTACATTTCACCGCAAATGGGTGGCTGAAGGCAAGGGGGGGCACCACTTACGGGTACTGGCAAAACTGGATCACGCTTCATCACAACGACATTGACCTCAAGGAACAGTTCATTTTGACTAACCCGAAGGGGACAGGGTAAAACGTGATTTGATAATTCTCTCTCTAATTCTGCTTTCGGGCTAATGTTGGTGCGAAGCAGGCATATAAAAGAATGCACGCACCGTAGAATATTGTCAAGGCTTTGGGAAAAAATTGCCGTCCAGAACTACCTCTCTATCAGCTGAGAATCCATCAATGTCATCTCCCATCCTACTAAGATTGATAGCAAAGACGCGCTACGGCCGAGACAGGACTGATCACGAGGAGGGAAGTCCATAGAAGAATGCCATACCATGGAACGATGCATGGGCTGGCAGGACAGCCTTCCAACTGTGCCTACGGCCCTCCTTCCTCCCTCCCCCCCCCCCCAAACTGATGCGGACATTACACTAGGGCAGCTAAGAATAGCAAGGTATGCAGCACTGCCGTTATCACCTCTTTAAGTTACAATTCAGAGCTCTTTTTATCGCCTCGCAGAAATATGTGTGCCTGTGTGCGCCAATAAAAAGAACCACCTTCCCCTCTGAAAGAAGAAAAATGCCCCTATATCTCTCCACAGCACAAGCAAACACGCCTCGTGGAAGTGACTCACGTCCAGTCGGCCTGAATGTTTGGCCTGACTCACTGTTCAAATGCTCAAATGTCAAGCCGCAACAACACGGTGGACACTTCAAACAGTAAACATTCAATTACGCGACCCTGGGCCAAGAGGTGCTTGAAATGGCGCCACGGAGCGCAGTTGGAAAGGTTAAACATTGCCATCTGTTTATCTTGAAGACTGTATGAGTAAGCTCGGCTTGGCAGTGGATCTATTGTGAAGGGGTGGAGGATTTATTACACAGTCCAGGCTTGAGGCCACCAGCAGACGTGTCAAACGTCATGCTATAAACATTCGCAGATCCTCAGGTCAGCTATGATAGTGTATTTCTACGAGGGCGTGGCAGATGCTGGAGTCCGATTTGGGTTTACTGACTTACCATGACCGCGACGAACCAGCAGGTGGATGGACGGGAACTTTCAGTGACTCTTACTTCAAACACTCAAAGTCGCCAGCTTGCCTAATGTTGGTGGATTTTATTGCAAGACCTACCGACAAGCATGGCTACAGAGCCGAAGACTTGTTTAAGTGGTCTTTTAAAGGCGGTGGGATGGGAATGAGTCAGGTCTGTCTGGAAGATGAGAGTGATAATCGTTTTAGAAATCTCATTAAAGCTGATAGTGATTTTATCCCCTATGGACCATGTTGGCAGCCCCTTCGCCCCACTACTGAGTTCTCTTTCGTATTCAGGAAAGACTCCGAGTGCTACAGAGGTGACAAATCCGATTCCAAAGCACAACTACCCTGATTTCTACTACTGAATGCTGAACCTCAAACCCGACGGATGAAGGATGTGTGCTGGGGGGGGGGGAAGGGGGAGGGGTGGGAGAATCTGTGACGACCTCCAACAGAAGGGTTAAAATGACGTGGCAGTATCCGACATCTACGCCGTTCCCATGTCCTGTAGGAAAGCTATTACCAACTGAAGTGGCACAGATCGTAAACCGTGTGGAAAAGTTCGTTACGGAGGTGTCTATCGCAGCTGGATGAAGATGTCAAGTGGAGGGGCACACAAAACGTCCCACACCTCTCAGAGCTCGGATAGATGTGGCTGGGTAACACTGACGCGTAAAAAAAGTGACAGGGAGGAACTACATCCATTCCTCTATTAAAAGACCCTTCTTTAAGGCCAGGACTCCCACGACCAGTAATGGACACAAAAAATCGTCAGCACATTCCCCTTCTCTTAGCCCGATTTCTAAAGAGAATAAAACTCCAGATCCAGTGGGATCCACACCATCAGCTGTCATTCCGGTTGCACGCACATTCAATAACTCGATCCGTTGGTTCGTGAGTGCCTACGCAGAGAGCTAACCAAGAGAAGCGCCGGAGACAAAGTGCAAAGAAGGGAAGGCGGGGCATGTCAAGTAGCCTCTCGGCCCTTCACCAGGTCGGCAATACATAGGCCGTCCAAGTGCCACGTCTTCCCTCGCTTTTTGAGGGAGTCTAGGAGCGCTAGAGATATGCCATTCAGAACCAGAAGCGCTAACCCAGGTGGAGACTTAATCTCTCCACAGCACTTTCACTGAATCACTTGTAAAAAACAAGAGGATCCTTGTTTTCTTTTCTAGAGAGACAGTGAAAAGTACAATCTTTCAGTAGCTATCACCACAATCATGACTGACACCTGTCATGATTGGAAAGTTGAGGGTAATTTTTCCAGTAAATCTCGGTAGTGAGAGAAGAGGGGAGGATTCTGAGAACGGAAAGTCCTAGCTGATAAGCTCACTGTCCCCATCTCGATGTATCCACATCTAAGCACAAAGGTATCGCCGTCCCTTCAGGTCATTATTACTATTACTATCATCATCATCACCATCACCACCACCATCATCATCCACTTTGACGCTGAACTACCACTACAGTGCCTCTTCTGCATTCACCCCTAGGATTTGATCAGTTCATCGAATGTCATTGATGATAGAGGCGAATTTCGAAGGCCCAGACGTACTCCCTCCAGCAGTGGAAAGGTGACCTTAGACATGTCCCAATAAGATAAAAGCGGTCGGGCCAATTTCATGAGGTCATTAGGGTGACTTTTGGGAATAATTACTCGAGGACAGAGCAGGTCGAACTTTATTTCAGGGTGAAGGGACAGGACTTCATCAGAGGGACCTGAAGACCACGTAGCGAAGTAAAAGGGCAGAAACGCATGACCCTTAAAACTGAAGGAGGGTTAAGGGTAATAATGGCCTCGCCAGGTGCACAAAACAGTCTCTGGATTACCCACGACTTTTGGGCCAACAAGCCTTCCATTAATGTCTAACAACTTGAACATAGTTGAAGCTGAAACAGTAGCCAATGAAGGAGACAGATTCATGAGGGATGAGGGAGTGCAATAGAGCAGACTCCTCACCTCACCTCAACTTGCTGACTTGAAAAAGAAAGATTTTGCCTAGAAAAGGAAGGGAAGCCCCTCCAATCTGCATGAATAGTCAAGGAAGAAGAGACTTACAGAACTCCTCGGATGAGGCGCTAGCCTCGGTCGCTGTATCGTCAGAGCGATCACTGTGTGGAGAGAGTCGCAATGGAGTGGGCTGAAAACGAAAGAGGAGTAATGGTGAGCAAAAATGAGAAAAAGGTGCCATTTCTTTTTGGTCCACAGTGAGTAGGAACGGCTACGAAGGTGGAGAGAGAAATGGAACGACTAAAAGCAACGAAAGTGAGTAGCCTCTGTCACGTACTCTCTGTTTTGTGTGGCCACGATGAAGTCACCCCAAGATTGCCCGATAGCGTCACTCCATTCGACGCTCGAAATCACACTTGTTTCCAAAACTTTAGTTTCTGCCCGTGCTTTTGGACTCGTTTGCCTTATGCCCCAATTAGGGGGAAACCATACACAACAACGAGATGACTAAGCAACTTACTCTGGTAAGGGAGGAGGTAAGAGGGGGGAAGTCGATGGATTTTGCCCTCCTTGGATCCGTGGGGACATGCATTTGTCTCCTGGCTGAAGGAAGGGTGTTCGAGTCGATTGTCATAGCACCTGGATCCTGGTTACTCGTGGAAGCACCGGAAAGGCGAATGTATCGACACTTGCCTAGGTAAGGGCTCTCGTCCATCGTAACGGTGCTGGTGGTGCGAGCCTAGAAGACGCCGACGGTGCTACTTAATTGGTAATTCAGTAGATGACTACGTGGCATGAGAACATTTTTAATTCAAGTGACAATAGTGTCAAAATCCGGTCGCTTCATCTAATCATTATACAAACCACTCAATTTGCTGTTGTAGTAGCATTTTCATGCCTTTAAATACACTTGTTTTAGCCAGAAAAGTGTGAAACTGGGTCACAAGGCGTTGTATTTCCTGTGGGGCTAATAAAAATGAGTTGTCGGGCTGGGATTACTACTCTATTGTCAGATTTTGTGCTATAACTACTAAGAGGATGTAATCTGTGCTAAAAATTTCCCATAGCGCGAGATTTTGCACATTAACTGACCCGTAACAGAATCGGAAGCAGCCCTGTTTAAGTTGGGCGAAATCGCATGATCGTGACCTGTCTCGTGATTGACCACACCCTCTCAGCCCTTCCCTAGACCTCACGCTATGAAGACCGCATAACCTTCGGTAATACGCTGGCGAAGCTGATGATGGAGTCCTAGTCCAAGAGACCCAAAACAACTGATCCGCAGGCTACGTGTGGTGAAGCAATGGGTGTACACGGAAAATGCTTGTGAGAACATGCCACCGGATGCAGAATTGCACACGCGAGCACAATAGCCATGACCTGGGTAGGGGGGGGTTATTTTAACTTCACAAAATTGTACGCAAGACTGCAACCGCACAAGGCGTGAAGTCGTGCCTCGTTTATTTTGAACTAACCGATGCTGCGTGTGTACGCATATGCGGGTGGACTAGTGCACTACCCGCGATGATGGTTAAACAAAAAACGGACAGGCTGCGCGATGACTGAAGAGCTATTGATCCGTACTGCGCGCGCTGCTGTCCTGTGGCCTTGAGGTCAGCCAATCACATGGATGCCATACTTGATCTAGATTAGCGCACATCCCTTACAAGGGGGGGAGGAGGAAGAACGCAGAGCTTGTTACCTCGAGTCCGCCCAAAAAAGATAGCCATCCACCTATTCTCAATACAGAGGACCTGTACATGAGGGGCTAGGACAAGTGAGTTAGAAGAACCTCCTTTAGAGCCCGGACAACGCTTAGGTGGGGGCAATGTGACAGTGCATGAAACGACAGAATAAAACGGGGGGTGCCACTGGTCACAAAGCCGGCACGTGTGCAGTCATAAACCAATCAAGTACATGCGTCATCGGGCCTCGAGGATGAGTCATAGGCAGCAGTGGACATTGACTAGGCCAGGGCCCGCAGACTCGGGCGGACACAATAGGTGTGCCTTGAAATTTAAGAATTTCGTGATCTTGGGAGTGGAAGCTAAATAAAAGCTAAAGTGCAAGGTGTGGAGAGGATGATAAACAACAAGTGTGCAAGCGTGCGACCATGGAAAAGTGATTTACGACGAGTTCTACCATTGAATCCACTTCCCTTTTAAAAGTTGGCATTTTCGGCTAGGTCTCCATCACTGGTGTTCAGCCATTGCCTTTTGACCTGATGAGTAATTGAGTGGGAAGAAAGTGGTGCAATCATGTCGTTTTAGTGTGTCGGGGACCGAAAGGTACATAAAATTACCCAGGTTCCAAACCAGTGGCTTTTGAGGTTCCATTTCTAGGCCTGAAAATGACATAAAAGTCTCCACTAGGTCTGGCTCAGACGGGGGGGGGAGAGGTTAGAAAGCAGGCGGCGTGGTGACAGGCCTACAAGTGGGGCAGGCGAGAGGAGGCAGACCTGTAGACTTGTTTTCGTCACCCCCAACGAAGAAACACTTCAAATGTGAGGCTTTAACCACTCCAGTGCAAGGTCAGATTTTGCCCGAAGTAGTTTATGCCAAGCATGAGGTCGGTTGTTTAGTTGTGCATATAGGATGCCCTTATAGGATTTAGTAGGTGCTTTTTTTACTATCTGCTTGTTTGCAGGTGAAGGGACTAATAAAAAACAAGCTTGCATCGTCGTACCTTAACACACCCTCAGAAACAACTGTTTGAAAGCGGTTTGAAGCATAGCAGGAACAATCTGAAGATCCATTTTCGTACATTTGGCCGAAACAGGTGATTTACAAAGCACACATCAAACACACGCCTCTGCATTCACAAGAATTGTCTGCTGCTTTGTTGTGAACACTTCGGGTTTAGACTCAGGATGCTTTCAATTACTTATCATGGAAGAGGTCCTACTCGCGATATTGGAAAGAGCATAAAATGAATGGAGAAATGCTCCTAAAGCTGCGGTCATGTGAAAGGTACTAACAGCAGGAGGGTAAAGAATTGGATCCTGGGGCTGGGCACAAAAGCAGTTGCCAGAATCGCAGGTTTTATGATGGCAATGTAGACGCACCGTCGCATGGGAATCCAACCGACGGTAGTCGCCTTCGCCACCGGCGTTCACGTCAGGCGGTTTTCCTAGGAGAGCAGCGAGTTTGGTGTCTATTTTGTAAAAGGCCAACTCCTGCTCGATTTCGTAGTGCTTCAGACAGGCGCGCAGCAATTCGTCCGATTTGGCGCGAAGCTAAAGGATAAGTTGGGCAAAACACTCTCCTTACCAGGGAATAAAACACTGCTGAAATAGTAAAGGGCACTCAAAATACACCTGCGTCAAAGCACTCACGGGTACATGACGGCGAACATATAAGAACTTTCAGGTCCTTTCGTAAAGTAAACAATTACGGAGACTGTTTATTCACATCAACGATTCGCGCATTACCTCTCTATCTATGTGACGTCTACACTGATTAGGCTTCACTTACCAGTTCATCCTTGACTGCGAGCTCCTTTCGCATCTCCTCCAGCCTCAGATCCTGTTCGGCCTTTTGCTTGGCCAGTCCTTCAGCTAGCGCCCCACGTCCTTCCGCTTCGATCGAGAGGCGTGCCAGACAGTCCGAAAGATCGGCCACCTCGGCCTCCCTCGATTCCAATTGGCTGTTGATGCGCGATATCTCGGCTAAAAACGGTAGCATTTGCTTAAAATGTACCAAACTTCTTTGTTGCTTAGAGCAGACAAGATTTTACTTTGCTCAAACCAGGAATTAGCCTCTTTTCGCTCCTCAGGCACAACGATCTCTCCATCTAACAGGGTCAATGATCGCAAATGGAAGATAGCGAAAGATCGACAGCACTGTATGAAAACAGACTCCTGCTGATCGGCAACAGTGCCAGACTTTGAAGGGCAGGGGGAGCTAAAATGTGCGTTTTCAGGATCTGTGGCTGGGTTGCCTTTAATCACAAGTTCCGTTAGGTTTGGAAGACGGCGAAGCTTGGTCAGGATGTGAAGCTATTTTAAAAACAGTAAAAGACCAATCTCATCTCACACGCAAATGGTTGCCTGCAAAACTATTACTTACGTTATCAATTCTGTTATATCCTATTTGCAGAGACTTAAGAGAAACAAGATTGTGCTGAAACCATGAAGGGAAATCCTGCACCATATTGTGATTAAGATAGAGTCTTTGGAGGTTTTTTAAGTTCTCCAAGCCATTCAAACGTGAAACGCAATTTTGATTTAGATTTAGACACTTTAATCGAGTAAGGCTTTTTAACCCTTCGAGACTTTCAATCCCATTGCCGGAGACATTGAGAACCGTGAGGTACCGGAGGCCTTCTAAATGGTCCAAGTACTAAAATATAGAATTTGTATTGAAAAAACTAACGACTATTTTATATGGCGCGATAACATTTGCCGTTAAGCAAAGATGATGAACATTAGATAAGTCCTGCGTTTTGGTATATCGGCGCAGAAAGTCCTCATTTATGTACTGTACTGGAAATTCTATAGGAAAACACCTGTAATAATTTCAAAATTACTTTCTGAAGTGCCTGATGAAGAGCCTAGTGCGTTTGTACCATTTACTCCTGCCAGAGAAAGAGAGGACATGACCACTAAATTGGTCTGATTTATCGCGGCACCCCAAGGTCACACGTCCTGTTTCAAAGTGTCGCTAAGCGTCGGAGTTCATAATAACGTAAAGTCAAACAAATTTTGAAAAAAAATTTAAGTTTTTAACTTTAAGCAATAAAAATGCACCAATTATTGTTATATGGAAAGGTTTTTTACGTACACTGTCCTTTTTGTAAGGAAAGATGTATTAACTGCTACCTTACAATGCGGGCAATAGCATTGCAGAAATTTTCCGTGGGTAATCATAAGTAGAAACGTTACCATTATTTGCACACTAAAACGAATGTTGCACTTTTAAACAAGAGTTTAATGCTGTTCGCATGAAGAACTTGGGAGTATTTTACTTTCCTATTGAGCTGACTGATGGCATTAATAACTGGATGTTTTGATAAATTTTGCAGAAGACAAAAAGAAAAGTAAGGCCTATTACATAAAAATTTTGTTAAAAATTGGGGTTTTTCCAACCTTATAGCAAATTTCATGCCCAATCACCGAGTTAATTGGGCTAGGTGTCTTGAAATCTGAGTAGAGGGAGAAAACGGATCATATGCGTCTAAATGCAACGTTTCAATTTATTTGGTCGTCGCAGGTCGCAGCGCTGCAAAAAGACATGTATAAATCTTGACAAAAACATACAGTTGCCATCACTATCCTCAGAAAAGAAAGCGACGGCTGACCTATCTGCAGAGTTAAGCAAATTATCGCATCATTCCATAACTGTGGTGTGTACAGGTAACGAGAAAAGAAACAATAAAATTTAGGGTCGTAGTGCAATTTTTTAGTGCATTTTTCGCCATGATATCCCTTATACATGCTTACCCTCCGCCTACCTTCCCTTTTTAATCTTCCGGGTTACAAAAGTATCCGCCTAGTTATTCTGTGCCTATGGGCGAAATGTCTTCTATTGCCATGACACATAGTGAGGCACAATGTTATATCCTCCTTCTGCCCTAGAGCAGTAGGAATTCATCGTGGTTTAGAAATATAGCAGAGCAGGGCTGAGGGGCTACAGAAAGAAGGGGCCCGAAGGTGCGGCCTCAGATTTATGAGTTTTAAAAGAACGCAAAACTGTGACAAATGCAAATCAACGAAAGTTAGCTATGATGCAAAACGCATCCAGGTAATAGCAAAGTCAAAATAATAATGTTTTGTCCGGTTGAACTGCCGACCGTAATGGGTCGAAAAATTAGTAGTTTGTAGCTATTGAGGGGACTTCATCATTGAAGATATTAGCAGTTGAACTTGGTTGCTGATCTCTTTGATTTCCCTATAGGAATTATAGTATCATATATTCCCACCACTCTGCTAATCAAACTTACATGCCATCATAGACTTATTGCAACAAAATGACTATTTTTGAACTTCTCAGTTGTGTTAGCGGGTCTCTTGGGTGATTCTTTTGCATTGCTTGGAAGTATTCCAGTAGAACCGACTCCTTTTGTCGGAGTGTTATTTGATGTGTTCAGAGGTGACGCAGAGCACCCTTTTGTTAGCTGCTTAAACTGAACCTGCCCTGAAACGACATCTATGCTTGTTTTTACTGCTGAGTGATGAACCTTGTAGATATGGGAGATACGCATATGCTGCGTGTAGCGTCCCGAGGCCTCCTTTAAGGTAAAAGAAGGCATAGTACTGGGGCAGAATATATATTCTGGAAACAGAGGGCTTGGGGGGTGTTAGCACGGCCCGGAGGCCGGCCAATCGGCTAGTACTATATGGCCAGTTTAAACAAACAAAGTATTACACTGCGGGTGGGAGAATCTGTGATGGTCCTCTGTTCTGCAGGGATGCCATGATAAAACAAAACAAGGCTGGACGCAGTCATAAACTATCCGAAAATGTTTCGATACAGAGCTCCTTGCGTAGCATATACGAGAGTTTTTAGTATTTGAGCAGGTGATACGTTCTCGACCTCCTTACTAATTAGAGGTAACTTAGATGCATGCATAGCTGAGTAGAACTGCAGTAGGGACAAGGTAATAAAGAGGGATGAAGGCAAAGTCATATGGCTACGTACGAAAAAAATCAAGCAAATAAAATTTTACTACTTTTTACTAGTGAAATTTCGGAAAGGCATTTGGAAAAACCCTCGCTTTGTTTTAATGCATCTAGTCCTCTGGAAGTTTCCGTTTCGGTCCCATGGTTCCGCCGTCCAGTCGTCTTCACGCAAGTCGTAGGCGCTCACGTTCCCCTCTTGGCGTCTCGGGAAGGTCTCTGCGGGGAAATCACAACAACGTGCCCCTCCGTCATTTAAGAGAAACTAATCTGTTCTCCGAATACAGGCCCAAGTTCCGCGAAGAACCTCTCAACAATGGTGCTAGACGAGACTTTGGTCCTCGACGTTACGCTGTGTCTCAGAATGATGGAGGTTATGTTCAGTCAGCTCCGTGGGTTGGAAGGTTGGATCATCTTTTCTGATTTACATACATCCTGTTAGAAGTCGTGGCCTACAACCCAATCGTCTAGTGGCAGACTATCCCAGAAGATCATCTGCGGAATTCGATGTCGAGTCGAAGCGAATTCATCGGCATAGGGCCGTAAGTCCGCTTCCTCCAAATCCTCCTCCTGATCGGTACGCCGGTGACATCCGGATTGCGAACTTCAGTCGCGGGTATTATGAGGAACGGAGCCGCGGACGTGAGTGGGTAGTAGAAAGAGAGCGTCGTTATGATCCGAGGGGTAAGTCTTGTTATTGGCGTTTGAACTCACGGCTCGTTGGAGGCTTTTTTAGAGGAGGTTGGAACTAGGTTCAGGTTTCATTTGCTCGTTAACGATATCTGGATGTGCCAAGGCTTCTGAGGATGTTTCTAGGGATCACGCTACTGTTTTTAGAACGTGTTGATCATAGCCAAGCTGAGGTTTGAATGAAGTGCGATGTCTGAGGTTTGATCCACGGCTGCTTGTTTGGCAGCCGTTTTGTTCCTTTAGGAAGGTCTTGATTCCCCAAATGATATTGATATTGGTGGCCTTGTTTAAGATTCAAGTTAATTTTTCCTTAAATTGAATCAAATCGCAGCCCCGAGACCTGCGTTTGTGGCTTCAAAAGCGGTGACTTTTAAAGGTTGGGGTGGTACCTGACAAGTTGGCCGAAGCGAACGGCTGGGAGGTGCTCTGAATTCCTAGACGGGTCCGTCCAAGAAGTGATGTTTTGCGAGATGCAATTACCCACTTATCGAAGCGCTCGATAACTACCTGTGACTAACTGTCATTGGCGGCTCTTGGATTGAGCCATACTTCGTAAGTTGCTGAGCCGTTGCAAAGCGCCAAGTTTGGGAAATTTCCATGACGATATGGCTACACCCACTCACTAAACCATTGCGTGGGTTGTCGTTTAACAGACCCGCTACTCCCTTTTGCATCAAGACCCAAATCAAGATACTGAAGACAATGATTTCCGCGTCAAACTGGTGCTTTTTGTGTCGGGAACTTGGCCTGTTGGAACATTCATAACGGATAGCCGCGGTCCTGATGATACGCAATTTGTGGCCTGCTTTTTACATCAAACTCGGAGTCTCGTGACTGATGTGGGTGGGCGCTCAGGTTTCGTCTGTGAACTCCGTGCGGTTGTCGTCTAACGTAGGGTACCGACACTGAGGGCCTTGGTGGCCACCGAGGAAAATGTCGACGGAAGAGCTGAGTCGTGGTCGTCCCCTACTTATGTGTGGACTGATGGTTAGCGTAATAATTTGCCTCGGCATCTGCTTGATATGTGTGTGCCTTTCTAACTCGGATGAAATTGGTGTCCGAATTTCTACTGCCAATCGCTGGTCAGTGTGCGGTAGTGATGCCGTCTGCGGCAAATGTCAAGGTTTGAAGCACCTTGCAGTGAAGGATTCGTCTTTTTTGTGGACCATGGTGCTCATAACGAAGAATAGAAACTAGCGTCAAATTAAGTTTGTCTACCAGCAAACGCCGTCGTGGGGGCTCTCGATTTTTTTGGCAACGAAAGTGAAGGAATGCTTTACATTGTGATCGGAAGATGAGGAGCACGAAATGCGTCTCATAATACGTTTGCCTTGTATTTATCCCTGACCATTGGAAGATCAGTTGACGCCAATGTGCATGGCGCAGGGTGATGAGTTACGTCGGTTTTCCTTGCTATATCAGGTGACTACCAACAGTACCGCAACGAACGGCAGCAACCTTATGAAGAGATGTCAGCTCATGGAGGTCGGCAAGGAGGACGTTCTTTTGGCAGAGATGCTTGGCGCTCTGACCGCGTACCGTCACATCGTAATGCACCTGTTGTGGTGTCCCCACATCCCCGTCAGAAACCTCGATATAACATTTCTGCCCCACAAAGATATGAAAGACCCTCTACTTCCTTTGGTGTACGTGCTGTTAGAAGTAATGATGGTGGGGGTCGTGGCTCTACACATTCAACATACAGAACGGGCAGAGGATCGGTGCGACGACCTGCCTTCAGAACAGGACCAATGCAAAGGCCACCGCCACCACGTCGCTGACGATGGTCGTACAGCTCCCCCTTTAATACACTCCCGTTTGATGATGTGTGGCCGACTATGACTGGGTGCATGGTGGTTCAAATGAAGCTACCATTATAGTTCCTCTGGATAAGGCATGGTGAAGGTTTGCCTTGATCGTGTAAGAAACAGAGGTAGATCGGTGAGGAAGTTGGTATGTGCAGCCGTCAATTTCGCACAGTCAATCGTTTTCGGGGTGGCAAGTATAGGATTGGCCTCTTTTTTCTGTCCTCTGACAAAGGCATGATTAAGGGCTTGCCTGAATCGTGTAAGAAACAGAGGTATACTAATTTAAGGGGACGACTTTTTCCGTTCTTTTATTGGAACGAATGTCTCTCTTACAAGGTCCGCGTGGCTGACATATTGCGAAGTGAGGAAATCTAGTTTGAGCAGCGTTTATTTTTGCTCCCTTAGTCTTTGTGAACTCATCTCGCGCCCCACCTATTTATTGACATTCATCGGAAGGAGTTCTTTGCATCCCTTTGGAAACATCCATAAATTTGACGTCTGGAGTTTTACTTCTGCAGTCCGATGTGTGATCTGAGGTTGGTAAGCAGCCAAGTGGTGGACTTGTTGATAGAGTCACTCAAAATGTGACACGATATCAACTCTGATGTAGACGGCCACGCATTGAGGGCGTTTAATTACTCTAGGAGCATGTCCCTGCGAACGACGTTTCGCGCGTTGGCCTTTTGATGGTTTCCACTGACGGTTACATTTGAAGTCCAAGTTGAATCAGGGAACCAATTCTTACGTTGCGGAAGCCAATACTGTGCTTTTTAGCTATCCTCTTTCTGCTCTCCGCTATGGAGTTGATGGTGATGTTGAGTTGCTGCAAGGAAGGAGGAGGATTGTGCTATGTTGTTGTCCTCGCGCTTTTGCGGCTTGCATTTACTGTCTGGTACAAGAAGGATGGGGATGAGAAGGGTCGAGGTTTAGACATCCCCTTCGTTCGCAAAGGCGGAGGAGTAGAGGCTGGAATGAGGGAACAGTGATCCTTGTGTCTCGTGAAGTGGTTGGATCGCTTGTTTTTACGTCAAGACTCTGGCTGTTTCGGTCTGCGATTTCGTCTAACGTGTGGGTCCTCCACTGTCGGTGCTGCTGTCTCCTTTCTTGTATCCTCATGTTTTGTTGCATCTCCATGGATTCAGCCGAATTATGGAGCTCATGTTTGACTCATTCACGGCTTCAAGTGTGCTGGATTTTCATTTGATCTACCCTTCATCGGAAGGTGCTGTCCGCGTTGGGACTGTTTCGATCTGCTGTTGGTGTTGCTGCTGGTTTTGTAGAGGCTACAGCTGCTCTGTCATTGTGCAATAGGAGGCGTTGGAACTGCGCTCAATCTGGACGGTCAAAGTACTGGTAGGCTCACCGTTGGCGCGGGCAACCGAAGGGAAGCAGGCGGAAGCAGACGTTTAAGGTAACGAGGATGGAGGGTTGCTGAGGTACACCCTTCGCACTGGCAGACTGTCCACCGTACAACTGGTTTTAATTCATCTTACGTAGGACGACTGGATGTGGTTTGATTTATAGCAGACTCGTAGTCGCATCTTTCCCTCATCTTGGGCTGAATGCTCCGTGATTTTATGCAATGTGCAGACTAGTTTGTCACGAACCACATCTTCATCAGTCGATTCCACTTATCCAGCTATCTGTGTCCTGCCTTTCGGTGTGTGCGCTTTGCGTCGTCAATGAATTGGTTTCATCATGGTGATCATGTTGGGTCGATTCACGGTGGATCGCGGTTCCGCGACCCGTCGGTTAACGTACATGCTGGGAGGATGTGTACGGCGATTGCAGCGTGTCTACGCTCATCATCGTTGTTGTCTTTATGGTACAGGCTGGTGGTGCTGACGCCGCAATATGTTTGTGTAATTTCTCTCTGATCATAGTGTTTTCCACGCTTGGGAGGTTAAGCTGTACCCACTTGGCCAATCACAATTGGCGAACTCGAGAGTTCGGTGTGGGTTCGTGAGGACCAATCGGCCCACGTGGTACTTCAGATAGACTGCGGACGGTGTGAAATCAGCATTTCTGGTGGTGAAAAATCCAACGCCCGTTTTATTGCAGAGGTGTAGTACTAAACACCAGTTCTGATGGGGAGCAGCAGATGTATCTTTCCATTGTGGAGCAAATTCCAAGCAGGGGAGTACGTTGCATCTCAATATGATCACGTCGGAGGCGAATTCGAAAATTCTTGGACGGCGCAGGCACCAACCGGCAGCTGTGGTTGGTGACGATTTCGACAGATGCTGGAAGAGAGCAAACGTGGAAATTTGTTGACTTTTGGGCCGGTGTCACGGAGGACGTGTCCGTCGTGGATGTTGCATGATGATGCTAGCGTGTTAGATCAATACGTGATTAGAGGGGAAGGCGGATTGAAAGCAGTTCCGGATGTGTGTTTAGAGCCTGAAGCGAGCAAAAAGAACGCGCTGGGAAGATGCATAACTTGGTTTGCATGTACCGACCGAATGCTGGGGTAGGCCGGCGGGTGAAATTGTCCCAGGATTCGCGACGCAAGGAAAGTGAAAGAAAGATTAAGGCTCTTAAGGCGATTAATTGAGGTGACGTGCTGTCTTCTGTTATTATCCGTGGTTGTTCTTAAGAGCTGGTCGTCACATCAAGAAGGTGAAGTGCGGTGGAAGATTCTTGAGCCCAGGATTTTAGTAGAATTCAAGCGTTCTATCCTCCGTTAATGCTCAGGTCAAAAGGCGGCTCCCAAAGTTATGCCCTAACAGCCTTCTGCATCTGGACTTCGTTGCTATTTCAACTCTGGTCGAGCATACTGCTTTCCACACAATGAAATAAGAGGCGTAACACTTCCTAATTTATAGCTTTCAATGGCATGGATATTGTAGGCAGTTGTTCCATGACCAGCTTTACCCCGATGGTTGGCGCAGAACTTGAGGTAGAAGTGCTTGCCAAGGTCCAAAGCGCTTCAAACTCCTTGCCCGACTAGCATCTGCAACAAGTACATGTTCTTCGATGCTTCAAAAGTGGCATCTAGCCTTTCAGTGTGCCTCCCACCAGGAAGGGGAAGGTTGTTGGTGACTCAAATACGTGCTTGTTGGCGCTGCCGAGCGAAGCACTTCGGGGGGGCCTTTGGCCGTGTTCGTGAAGTAAACGGATCGGATTCGGGTGGAACGTATGGAGTGGATGAAACTGGACTGGATTAACATACACCGGAACGAACGAAGTGGACCGGCTTGCACCTAATCGGGATGTGGCTCAGTTTGTGTTCCGTTGGGATCTTGGAGGTTTAGCAGTGGGGATGATGGAAAAAGAAAAGGCCAGAAGTCGGAGTTCACGCCTAATGCCATGCGGGGCATGAGGCTTGGATGGGCTTGGACAGCAATAGGCGACTGATTGAGATACAGTTTCTAGGTAAGTGAGCTGTTGCCTGTTAGGTGGAACGATTAAGCGTTGAATCGATGGACCCGTGGGAAAAGCACAATGTAACGCTACTTTACATCCACCTTGACCTTCTCTCGAATCTGTTTGAATGGGCTTAACTGGAGCAGGCTCGACCCGGTGTGGATTCCTTTTTTGCCCCAACGCGCTACATTAGGGCGGATTGCGCCGAGTTGATGATAGTTGATTTCTGTGGTTGGATCAGGAAGTTGCTGACTGCAAGAGCTCAGCCATCAACTAGATTTCTGGCTGACCGGCAAATCGGGAAGGGTGCATTGCTGGAATCGTCCATTACGAACTGCTCCATTGTGCGCTGTTTTCTTTCCTGTCCTATTTTTCACCTTGCACTACGGCATAAATGCTGGCTTCCAGTCACCTGAATGAGGTGTAGCACTGTGATGTTCTGGATTTCTCTCGCGTCGTGTGCATTGGCTATCGGAAGGATAGAGAGGATGAGGATGAAGACGTTGAGGCGGCAGGTTTTTTAATAACAAGAAGAAAAGGGCGGGGAATCAAGGTGGTCTTAAGATGCTTTGTGATGCGTTTGGAGCGAAGATTGCCAAAGATCGATGTTATCAACGTCATCGTTCTCCGTATCGGACCCATTCGTGTTTACCAGTTGTGCCATTGCTGCTAGTGGTGCCGACAACCCCCTTTCAAAGAGGCTAGCCCTTGTGTGGTTTTTGCATTAAAGTAGAATAAATCGCCTCGGATTGGGATGCGGAACGAACAAAGTTGATTGGATATGACTTCAGTGCGATGTCGGACAGTTTCAGGAGCATGCATGGTGAGGTGGTAGATGGTGTGGATCAAGGTGAGGTTTACTGAGGTCCTCAATGGTTGGTAGTGAGGTAGGAGGCGTTTCTTGACCTACTACTTCAGAAATAGTGGTGCCGTCACTGTCACCAGTTGGAAGGGAGGAGGCTCTTCTGTAAGTTGTTGACTAACTTGTGTGGCGGAGTGGTGGCCGCTGGAACAATGAGCGATGGGGGTCGAATTGACAGACTTCTGGAGGTAGATTACTATTAAACATTTACCTTGCGGTACTATGCTGCACTTGTCTGGGCTCGATTGAATTCGATTTCTCAGGATTCGACTGTCCACGTGTTACTTCACTCTCCCCGAGATCGGACGCTGCACGTTGCGGTATGATGACTGCCGGCGTTACTACTGAAGGCTGTTAATTAGGATTTTATCAGCAACTGTTTGGATTACTGAATGCCTGAACCACTGGCGGGGGGTGAACTGTTGTACTCGTGTTTGTAAGTGCTGCATTGTGCTTTGCTTACTTCTCCCCTCCACTTTCCTGTAACACGGCATGGGAAGAATTGTATCGTGTTGCGTTGTATTGATGTGCTCGCTCTCTTGTGCTTCCTGCATGCGATGCTAAATGCATGGCGAAGGATGAAGAGGAAGACTGAGTTGTGGACTTTGATGTGTCAGACTGTTTCCCTAGTTGTCAGAGGGAGTGTGAGGTAGTCCTAGTCGACGCAGAGAACCTTGGATTGGACTTGTGGTCCTTACAGTCCTACTTCTCGGGCTGATTGCTTTACCATGGGATGCGAAATAATGTGTGAACACTCATTTGGTGCTTTCTACTTATTACTCATCCGTTGCTCCACTTGTGCGCGGAAATCTCTCGGAAATTGCAAACTACCAATATCGGTACTGTCGTTATTTCTCATCCAGGCCTCCGGTTTACCATTGGTTCCACTGCTGCTGGTGCTGTTTGTGCCGTCGCTGTTGTCGATATTCGTGTGACCTTGTTCCGAGTGTACTTGTAGAAGGATGCTTGCGCGATTTGGCGACATGACCACCGGTTGATGCATTTCTTGTTGCTGCGGATGACTGAAATAAACTGAAAGACTATCCCCAGGTCTCTATAAGGCGCCAAAATGAACGCATTGACAAGAGTCTTCTCCTGTGTCTCTTGCTTTGCGGATGTTGATCGTCCTCACAATGATGATCGGAGGCGTGGTCATGGGCCAGTGATAGAAAGTGAACGCTGGCTTTACCCGAGGGGTAAGTTTCATCGCTGCCAGTTGTGGAAATCTTGTTGCAGGCAGTGAGGAATGAGTGAAATTACCCAAGGTGAATTGTCAGTGGCTTCCTACGGATTGAACATGTCTACCAAAGTTGTGGAACTGCCGTGTGCTGGAGAACAAATAGAGTTGGATAATTGCACTGGTGAAGTGACTGTATGCTCGCGTAGTGACGCCTCGCCTTACGAGTGGTCAACACGAACTGCCATATGGTGGAAATGCTGTTCTGTTTCGCATCAAAGATTGGCGGCCGCCTTAACTCGCAAGGAACTTTTGCTCGGAGTACTGACGTATCTCTTCTACCGGATCACTCTTGACACCTAGTCGCAGTGCTGATCATGAACGATTTGTGTCCCGCCCCTTCCTTCGTCAAATGCGGGAACTTGGACAATGGAGGTGCGAGTGAATCGTTTGTGTTACGGCCAGCGGAGTCGCAAGGCTGCAATGGATCCATTGGTGATCCTGTCCTGTGTGTGCGTTCGCACCTGTGTTCGAAGCATCGTCAGCCTGCCAGTCGATGCAAGTAACAGTGGACGACGGTCGTTGATTTCGTGCCATAGGCTGTTGCCTGCATTGTGACCTGCTCTCCTTTATCAGTAGTGCATCAGAATGAGTCACCAGAATCGGCATGAAGCACCGCGACACTGAAGCTGGAATGAGATGTGACTGCCGTTGTGTGATCATCTAGTTGCTCACTTCTCATTTGTTAAAGTCCTGCAGAACACGTTTCAAGACAACAAATACAGTGGTGGCGGTCGACAAGGGATGTGCGGTTTTGAGCGTTGGCCTTGGCTATCAGGTTTGAGCTGCAATTAGTTTTACTTGCGTGGTGCGAAATGGGTAAATCTAGGTGTGGGAGTGTTTTGTATCGGTTTCCTAACATTGGTTAAGCTCCTTTTGCATATTCTTCCTCCCCCTACTAGATAAGAGGTGTGTTTTGACGTCCTTTTCCTTTGGAAATCTT
Source organism: Taenia solium (assembly GCA_001870725.1). Classification (NCBI taxonomy): domain Eukaryota; kingdom Metazoa; phylum Platyhelminthes; class Cestoda; order Cyclophyllidea; family Taeniidae; genus Taenia; species Taenia solium. The sequence continues at coordinate 145,993 of MIEF01005667.1, read as the reverse complement.
CCGTCATCAATCTGAAGCTTGTTCTTCCACAGTCCACTGCTCGACATGAGAATCGTCTGTTTGAATGGTAAGCCGATTGCTGATGAGGCTGTTGATAGGGACATTTGAGATGTGATACGATGCCAACACTGATATGCGAAGATATGGATCAAAGTAGTTCCATTCATTCCTTCAGGTGCGCGCTCTGATGGGTCATTTACACTGTACTTCACTGGTACTGGATTGCACTGGTCTCGACTTAGTTGTTCCTACTTCGACCTACTTTTCTGCGCGACTTGGAAAGATGCAGGTTACATAGTTCAATGTGGAAGATTCCTGACAGCGTGGACTGTAGTCTGTCTCGGACGCTGTACCCTTCCCATTTGCCTACATTTGGATCTTACTCTCCCTCACTCCCTCATCGTGCATGTTTTCGCCTCATTGTCAATGGGTTGACTCGGTGGTGACTATCGTGCTCGGTTTGTTCGTGTTGTTTTGCAGTTTGTCGACCTCCCTGCCGATTTCCTTACTATTGGAGTTCCATGTTACCAGCACTGGTTGTTACTACCTCACCTGACACGGGCTGTCCCCCGTATCGGAGCTGTCCCTGTCGACTGGTGGTGGCGTTTCTGGCGCTGATTTTGCTGTTCTCGTGGACGCCGGCGGTGTTAGTGTTCTAGACGGTATCTGCGTGATCCCATTGTTGCTGCATAAGGTGGTGGCGGTGGTGCAAATTCAGGCTGACGTACTCCTTTTCGAAGGCTGCTGCTGTGTTGACTTCGTTGTTGGCGTCAGCGTCTGCCTTGACACACTTCACTGCGGTGTGATTAGCTACAACTTGTTTCACCGTGATGGCCCCCGTTGTGGCGCTGCCGAATGATGCGATGTGGGATGTAAGAAGGGGTCGGTATGGAGTCGCGTGGATCGTGTGAACTTCGTTGGAATGGAGTGGAACGTCGTACACTCTGTAGGAGAAAGGTTGTGTTGACATTCAGTGTAACCATTGATGTGGGATCAGGTGAGACCTTAGATGGTTAGTAGCGAGAATGGAGGCCTTCTGTGTCTCGCAAGTTATGAAAAGAATGTTTGCAGATGTTGGATGGAGAACAGTGTGGGGACTGTTGTCATCGTCAGCTGTTGGGTCGGTGTCGTGAGGTGGATATGAAAAGGGGACGCCCAGCAGCGACTGCTGAATGGTGAATTGGTGTGCCCTGCTGAAGAAATGTGGAGTCAAACAGGATCTTACGCTGTATCTCCACTGGAATGGATTAAACTGTTCATTATTGGCGCTACTGAGCCATGCCATGCCATGCCACGCCGTCTTTCGTGAGGTTGCGAAATACTGGTTTGCTGCTGCTGTATCGACCGACTCCTTATCTTCTGATTGCGTCTACCCGACTATTAATCACCATTCCCTTCTCGCCTTGTGTGAGGATGCGTGTTCTCTGGTGCATCTTCGAGGGCTATTTTTGCTCCCTTGTCGGTGGTTAAACTCCTGACTCTGTCACTCTACCGCTTTAGCGTGCGCCACAGTTGGAAGGCGCCAGCACTCGTTGTGGCTGATTCCGCTATTGGAACTGTTTCCGTTTATCAGTGTTGCTGTTGGTGTGGCTGATAATCTGCTTCGACCTCCTGTCGCCAATTTCTGCTAAGTGGGTTCAATAACTTGCGTTGGCGAGGTGGCATTAAGTCCTTTGGACTGGATGGCCATGGAGCGGGAAGTGGTCCGAACTCTCTTCAGGTGAGGTGTTCGGAGGTGGATTGTATCAGTGCAGTCTGTTACATGTGACTGGTGAAAGACGAATCCCCAGTTGGCGGGAGGGTGTTTTGACATCCTGTCTCTTGGGGGATCTCCTCCAACCAATCTGATGTGCGTTTATTCACTTCTCGAGCGCGCCATTTGAATTGACAATTACTGTCGCCTGTTAAAGTAGTGAGCCGACAGGTGGTGATCCTGTGCATGGGGACTGTTGAAGTGCGCTACGATGGTTTGCTTCTCCCTTTGGGTGTGCGTTCCTGCAGAAGGTGGTTTCATTAGCAGTTCAAGTTGAGTTGGTACAGCTGTGACTCTCATGACATGTGGCATCTAATCGCTCTGAGTGTTGCGGAGACATGCTCTCTCTAGCCTATGTGGCATTGGGTGGATCTCTCCTTCGCAGTGTTGATGCGTTACCACTTCGTCAGTGAATGAATTCAGTGATGAACGCGGTGTTCGTTATCATATAGCAGTGCGTCTGCGTATCTGTGAAGGGAATACTGAAACGGGTCGTCATTTCACACGTCCACGCCACTCTGCTTGAAGGGCTGAGCTTGCATCCAACTTGACTTAACTCTCCCTTCTTCGAGGCTCTGCCGAGCTGCAATGCTGCAGCCCTCCTGTGCCGAAAACCGTAGCCGGGGCAGAAGGCTATTGACTGCGCGGTGATCTTCTTACTTTCCAAATTATCTTTCAAATTAGTTCCTCTGAATATGGCATGATGGAGGTTTGCCTTGATCGTGTATAAAACAGAGGTAGATTGATGAGGAAGTTGAGATGTACTGGCATCGACTTCGCACAGACCTTTTCATAGTCTTGGTTGAACACTACTGCCATGTCGACATTCATTCCCTGCTTTGTTCTGTCCCTTACTATGTAGTCGGCACAGATGTCTCGTCCACTGGATTTGCTTGGTTGATGTGATGTGAAGTGAGTGAATCTGGTTAAAAAGATGTTCTTTCGTTTGTGTATTCTGCTGGTAGAAACATTTCTGCCATCTGTTCCTTTCTCAGTTGGCCAGAACCTCTGTTTTGATGCCCTTTCTCCTTGGAAATATTCTGCTATCGCTCAAAAGGGAGCTGGTTTGCTTCTCGAGTATGCCATCTGATCTGAAGACTTGTCGTCTGTTCAAATGGTGAGTGGACCACTGATGAGTCTGTGGATAGGGACATTTGAAATGTTGTGAGACGATGTCAGTAGTTCTATGCATTCCGTCAGGTCGTTTATGGTGTGCCTCGGTGGATTGGATTGCAACGGACTCGATTGAACTCTCCCCACCTTTCTGCGTCTTAGTTGTCTACGTGACGTTGAGAGAAGTCGATTGAATAGGTTGGCGTGGAAGACTGCTGACAGGTTTTTACCCTCTGATTCGGCTGGTTGGTGGCCGAAAATGGTTAGACATGAGTATCGCAAACCAGTGCATCGCCCTTATTTCCCCTCTTCTGCGTTGTCTTTTCCTCCCAGGACTGTGGCACGAGGTGTGGCTGCTGTATTTATGCAACTGAGTCTCTCGCCTTCTGCTTTTTTGTAAGTGAGGAATACAGTGGTGAAGGCCTTGCTTGATTTTTACACGGCGGTTCGCAGTGTGTCAACCTGTCAAACGGTCCCCATATCTGTGAAAAGTGCGCGAAGAATGCAAAATAGCATCACTACCTCGTTGTCACTGCTGTTTAAAGTATGCAAACGAATTTGAAAGCGAATTTGCCTTCCTCAGGGGCTTCAATTTTTTCTGCCGATGGGGAGTCCCACAAAGTTGGCCGACAAGTCTCTAGGGCCATGGTGACTTCAACGTGTTCGATCCATTGGGTTGAAGGCTTCAAAATGCGATGCTATGTGCGGATGGCTTGGCTTTGTCCTCCCCTTCTCGTATGCCCAAGAATGGATCTCTCTTTCTGTATGTATTCCTGCTCTATCGTTAAGGGAGGAATTCGGTGGTGGATGCAGTTTGTGAACCTGCATGCTGATTTACATTGTAGCGGGACGTGCAAGACGCCAATACCGAGACTTGTTGTTGCACTGTTGATAAGCTGTTTTCAGTATCGGTATTGATCCCATTGGTTACTGGTACCATTGCTGATGGCCGCATAATCAATGGATAACTCATTCTAAACTTTAAAGCCACCTTAGCTATTGGACTACCTTGTAATGCCAAAAATGGGACAAAAAGATGTCGCAAAGTGCAACGGCAGCAAAGGGCGTTGGGAAAGGACCATTCTCCCATTTCGGAGTTAATACCTAATCTTGGGATCGATGTGAGCGAATTTGGGTGAATCTTGTGTCCTGACTGGAATTTATTTGATGCCTGCTCTTTCGCCTCCTGGAGTCCGCTGTCTGATGAGAGGAGCGTTGTTGTCTCTTTGTGTGGTAAGTCATCTGCTAATGAGTTTATTGATAGGAATATGCAAAATGCGATGCCATCCATAGAAGCAGTTCCATGCCACCATGCAAACTGCATTTTGGCTTTGTTGTTCACTACCCTGCATTGCACGTCAAACCTGTTTGTTCTTCGGATTGGATGTATGGCCTTGGAGCTGTGGCATTTGCTTCGGTGGTTTGGGACCAGCTCTTGCTTCATCAGGATGCATTTGTGCTTTACTTATGGCGAGTGGATTTGCATCTTAACAGGCATTGAATAGGACTTGCATATGGATGGTTCACTTTTATGAAATGGCTGACAGTGCGTAGCCTTCAAATGTTGTTATTTTCTGCCGAATTCGAGCCCCCTTAATGTTGTATTACATTCCGTGGTCGAGGGGTAACGGAATGCTTTGTTTGCGGATCAGCGTTGCCTGATTGAAACGGTAGAAGGATGGAGGAGAGAAGAAGTCGAATGCGAAGGTGCAATGAGCCTGTTGGTGGTAGTTTTCAAAGGGAGGTCGTGGTTTTTACGCTGCTTTCAGAGGTGTCGTCTTGTCTGTGGGATCCCTATGTGGACCTATCCTACTCTCCCGTTTCTCGCTGTGCGTGTCCTGTATCGTCAAGGTGTTGGCTACAAATTCTGCGTGATGGTATGCCGTTTTATACTTCGTCAGTTGATCTAACTGACGATGAGGGTGAGGTGTGCTACGATTGGAAGCCTGCACTGCTACCATTATCGCAGTTGTTTCCATGACACAGGTTGTTGTTGGCCTTGTGGAGGCTGTTCTCGTCGCCCAGTGGCGCCGTTGGCGCTACTCTTGCTGCTGCTGTAGGTAGCAAAGTTTGGGGACATTTTCATATCTCCCAATAGCAGCAGGGAACTTGAGGTGGCAGTGGTTGTCAAGTTTGAAAAGAGGCCTTCAAAACCCTGCTTAGCTAGCATCCACACGGAATGTATCCCGTCTCTCAGCCTGGGGTAAAAAACGTTTGTCTCCTTCCCTGTCTCCCTTCTTCGTACTTATCCTGTACTGTGTAATGCATCGTATGGCGTTGTATTTCAGTGCAGTGAAATGGATTGATTTGGGATGGAAAGGAGTGTGGAGTTCGTTGGGGTGGCACACGACTTCATGGAGCTTAGACACCACCTTGACTCCTGACGCATCACCTGGTGGGAATGAGCTGTTAGACTGATATCGTGTGAAGGATAGCTTGGATGCCCCTCTTCCATTCCGTCTTGCCTCTCGCATTATGGCATGTGGAATTGGCTTTCATTTGACACTGAATTACGTAATGTTGGACGTGTGTTCGCAGCAGATAGGGGACAGCCATGAGGACGGTTGCGTTGTGTTGTCGTTCTCGACTTCTCTTATGTCGACTGCTATGCAATACCCAATGCAGAAAGAGAGGAGGAGGGTGAGGAGGTTAGAGGTGTTTACCTCGATGGAGCGGGCTAGTTATCCACTCATGGGGAGGAAGAGGAGGAGCCAGCATCCACAAGGAATGCATACGCTTACCAACCCAGTGTCATCAATATTCGTCTCCTTCTTCGTCCTCTTTCTTCAACTCCGTCTGTGCTCCTACTATGTCGGTATCGCCGCCAGGCTTGTGCTCTTATGGCACAACGCATCATGCCGTGTTGTAATGCATGGGAGTGAAATGGATTGCTTTGGAGTGGGAAGGAGTGTGGCGAACTGAAGAAAGTGGGTTGGATTGGGAATCGGTGGGATGGTGTACGACGTGGTGGAGATGCGCGGTGAGATGGGTGGAGTTGAACCAACAGCTCAATTCCTTGCTCACTGATGAGTTGGTGGGAGTGTTTTTGGAAGAACACAGTCGTGGATGTGATGTTTGACTGATTCACGGTGCTTCGTAATTTGCCAGATGAGAACGGTGGAGGTGCAATGGATTGTTGATGGTATTGCTTTTCGGGTGGAGGTCTTACTTTCACACTGCTTCCGTAGGCTCGTCAGTCTGTGGGGTCTCTGCGGACCTGCACCACTCTCCCATTGCTGGCTGTGTGTGTGTGCGTGTGTGCGTGAAAGAATGGACTTAGGGGGAGTTTGCTAAACTCTTTGCCTAACAGGCATCCACTGCGAATGCATGCTCTCTCCATCAGCCTGCTTTAAGCAACATTTGTCTCCTTCTTCCTCGACTCTTTGTGTGCAGTGGTCGTGCTCGTATCACCGTCAGCCTTGTGCTCTTAGGCTGCAATGTGTCGTGTTGTGTAGCATAGCAGTGAAGTGAAATGGATTGATTGCTTTGGAGTGGAAAGGAGTGTGACGAAATGAACGCAGTGAGCTGGATTGGTATTCAGTTGGATGTTGTACGACATCGCGGCGATGCGTGGTGAGGTGGCTGGAGGAGCTTAATCACCACCTCGACTCCTTGCTGACAGATCACGTGGTGGAAGTGAGTTGTTGCACTCATGTTGTGTGAAGGATAGCTTGAATGTCCCTTTCTCATTCCCTTTCGTCTCCTGCACTACAGACACGGAACTGGTTCCCAATTGGCACTGAACTGCTTATTGCTGAGCGTGCGTTTGCAGCAGATGCGGGGCAGCCATGAGGACGATTGCGTTGTGCTGTTGTTCTCGACCTCGCTTGTGTCGGTTGGTGTGCAATAGCCAATGGAGAAAGAAGGGAGGAGGGTGAGGAGGAGTGGTGTGGCGACCACTGGTGAGTCAGTTGATAGGGGCATTTGAAATGTTGTGAGACGATGTCAGCACTGATGTGTGCGGCATAAATTGAAGCGGTTGCATTCATTCCTTCAGGTGCGCATTCCTGTAGTGGGTCGTTCATGTTGTGCCTCAGTGGATTGGATTGCAATGAACTCGACTTGACTGTCGCCACTTATCTCAGTGACGCTTGTCTGCGTGAAATCGGAAGGTGGAGATTGGATGGATTGACATGGCCACTGCTGACAGAATGTTTCTAAGGCCTTTAGTCGGCTCGCTGGCTGTCAGACTGTCTGCATGTTCTACTGGATGATTGCCGGTAGAAAGTGATTGAACTTGTGCATTACGAAACAGTGCATTGCCCTCATTCCTCTGTCGCTTCGTTGGCCATTTCCCCCAGGACTGTGGCATGGGAAGCGGCTTCTACTTGTGAAATGTCATGTCGTGTTCGACTACGTGTCTCGTTTTCTGCTTCTGTGTGGGTGAGGAATACAGTGGTGAAAGTCTTTTCTTGATTCACACACACTGTGGTTTGCATTATGTCAACCTGTCAGGCGGTGCACCAGTCAGCGAAAAGGGTGTGAGGAATGCAAAAACGCCATCACTGCGTCATTGTCACTGCTGCTGAAAGGATGCAGACGAATTTGGAGGTGAAAGTGTCATTCACAAAGAACTCAGGTTTATTTGCTGGAGGAGATGCCTAGCAAGTTGGCGGCATTATTGATGGGTAGCTCACCATCAACTGTGAGCTAACATTGGCTGCTGGAGTACTCTGCAATGCAAGGAACGGGACTATAGGATGTGGTGAGATGTCACACGCCAGAGTTAGTGTCTAAGCTTGGAACCGATGCCTCAACCATGACGTTTGCATGAAGTAGGGAGGACTGTACCCCTGTGAAGGATTTCTGCTGATTTGAGCGACTGGTTGTGTGTGAGTCGGTTGCATCGGTGGATGGATGGATGGATGGATAGATGGATGTGTTGTGCTTTATTATCGAATTGTAAGTTCTGGAGGAAGGGACGGAAGTAGGAAATGCACAGAGGGGAGCAGAGTGCAAACTATTGTCATCGTCCTCTGTGGAATGGATGTCTTAAGGTGAGGAGGTGGGAAGCGAAGACATGCATCGGTGACTGCTGCATGGATGGAATGAGGGAATGATGAATTGATGGATCTGTGGGAAGGGAGGTGGAGTCGCACAACACCTCATATAACTTGCTTTGCTTTACCATGCTCCAATCCTTAATCCGCCAAACTGGACAGGACCGGATTCGACACGACTCTTCCAAAGTGATTGTGTGGGATCAGCTTTTTGGATTCGTTGCCTAAATCTTGGATGAACTCCCTCTATGTCCTCTCTCTGTACTGCTTTGGCTGAAAGGTGTTTTGACATTGTATTCACCTCGGAAATCGCTGATGAATAATGCGCAGCCCGCCATCCGAATTCCGTGCTTCCTGTTGTGAGTTGAGGATAGGTGTCGCCTGTGGATTGGCAAGCGAACTACTAAGGAACATGTTGATGGGGTGTCACTCAGGAAGTGGTGAGGTTCATTAAAGTAGTTGAAATCATTGCAGTACGGTTTTTGAGTGACGGTCGCCAGTGAATTGAGGAAGATGCCATGTTGACACCTGTGGCCACCACATGACTGCTCGCTCACACTCTCAACACCTGCTGCTCTTTTCCTCTCAACCTCTCTCTGTGTGCATGCACCGTGCTTCCCACAGATGGAACGTGCGCAGCAACTGCACGAGGGCAGTGTATTCGTTGTCGCTGTCTGCCTCCTCACACGGATTGTTGACTGAGGGTGCCGTCGTTGCTGTTAGTGTAGCTGTTGCTGCCCCTTGTGCTTAGCTTGACACAAGTGACATTTGTGTGGCCTCTGTCGGAGTGTGGTGGGAGTGGAAGTAGAAGGACCAGCAAATGCTGCCTAACACGTTGCTTGTTGCCGTGGTGGAGTGGGACCGAGAGGAAAGTGTAGAAAACCAACTTTTGAAACGTCTTCCTACTTCGCCGTCTATCTACCCTGTGAATCGCCTTCATGACGGGGATCTAGGTGGATTCCGTGTTGTGAGTGTTGGTGGCGGACCTTGCAGTGCTCAGAGTCATTGGTTGTCAGTGTCTGAGCAGCACTTATATCCACCGTTGTGCGTGGTATGGAGGGATTGAATGTAGTGACAAAATGTTGGCATTTGTTTCGATGGCGTTGGTGGAGTTCGACTTGTGTCTACCACCCTCCTGTCTGCAGTGGCGAACGATCTTGTTTTGACGTCGTTTTTCTTCAGTAACCTGTCGTCTCTGCAATGCCTGCTACTTTGCATTCGGAGTGCGATGGCTGTCCTGAAGGTCGATTTCGTCTGTTGGAATGGTGAACACGTTGGTGGTGGTCTCTATGATCTTGTCGGACTTCTCCCCATTGACTGGATTTGATGGCGACTGTCAATTTAGGTTTATTCATGGCGGTTTGTAGTTCGTCAGTTGGTTAGTTGATCTACCTGCCCACCGATGGAGGACGTGGGGCTACTGCAGAACGCCATCACTGTCTCGTTGTTGTTGTTGTTTGTGTCTTCGTGATACGCGCCGCTGTCCACATGGAAGCTGATCGCACTTGGCATTGGTGGTGCTGTTGCTCTTACTTCAGCTGATGTCTTTGTGAAGAACCTCTCAGCAGCGTTGTTAGACGTGCCTTTGTGCCGTGGCTCTGCGAGGTGTTTGCCAATGTCAAAGGTTGCTTTTATTCAGACGGATGGAGAAGACTGACGCGATACAAAGTCCAATCGTTTGATGCCCGACTCTCTCACTGTGGTGTGGTGCACTTATATCCATGTTGAGCCAAGAGGAATGCGTTGGTAGGGGATTCTGTGTCTGCTTCCTTTATATCCTCTCCTCGACCTGTACCTCCACTGGTTCAATGTCAAGAATGTTGTCGCTCTTAAGTGCAAGGAGCGTCGGAAGGGTTTGAGCGTTGAAGACTCATTCGGTGAACCCGTGGATGGCGAAACGCAGCATTGTGTTCGTAGGCAATGAGCATTGGGAGGAGGAGGATGGCAGTGGTGGTGGTGGTGGAGAGGTGGAGAATGAGGTTGAGGCTGAGGATGAAGAGGACTGAGAAGGAGGCGTGGAACAAGGAAGAGCAGAGGGAAGAGGAGAACGGGCTATTAAAGTGGTTGCAGAATGCTGCATGTGAGGTGAATGGAGCAGGGCTGCTTCTGCATCGAGGATGTGGTAGTTGAGGCGCCTTTGCTTTTTGGACAAAGTCCTTCCATTCGCAGTGCAGTGTCATTCGATGTGTGGACTTGGGTCTGCCTCCCCTACCTGGTGGTGTTCTCGCGCTTCGAAGAGCATCTCTTCCACAATTCCTCACTCTCTCGCTTTACGTGTGTGTAGCGCATCGTTATTGGAGCGTTTCCACTTTGGAGGTCACTTTCGCCTTATTTCCGGTGGAAGCAGGGAATGTTGAAGTCGAACAACACCTCACATTTTATTTGCTCTACTCTACTCTCGTCGATAATCCGCTCGACTGGGTTGGGTCGGATTCGACACGACTCCTCACTTCATCTGCTGCGTTGCTGTGTGTTGAATTGCGGGATGCCGATTGTCGTTGATCGGAGTGGATTTATCACCACATGGTAGGCTAAGTGGATGCCCTGATGGTTGCTTAGCTAGGTGAGTGATTACAAGGTGGTGGTTCGGATTCGACTGTTTGGATTTGTTCCCCAAACCTTGGCAGAGCTCCTTTTGCGTCCTCTGTCCTTTTTGCATTGGCTAAAGGATGTGTTTTGACTTCTGATTGCCCTCACCGGTTGTTAGTGACTAGCTTGAAGTTCCATTCCACCATGTAAACTGCATTTTGGCTCTATTCTTCACCACCCTGCATTGCACATCAAGCCTGTTTGTTCTTCGGATTGGATGTATGGCTTTGGAGCTGTGGCATTTGCTTCGGTGGTTTGGAACCAGCTCTTGCTTCATCAGGATGCATTTGTGCTTTGCTTATGGCGGGGGAATTTGCATCTTAACGGGCACCAAATAGGGCTTGTGTGTGAATGCTTCAATTTAGTTGGATGACTGACAACAAGTAGCTTTCAGAGGCTGTCACCTTCAGCGAAGAGTGGACTTCTCTCATTGTGGTTGCAACGACGTCCTCCTCAATCAATTTGCCACACTGAGAAGTTGTCAAGAAGCACTAGACTGCTTTGTTTACAAGTCAACATTGCCTGAATGAGGGTGAGAAGTGGATGAACGAGATGAGGAAGGAGAGAAATGGTTGTAAAAGTACAGTGGGTTTGTTGGTGGCATTGTTTTTGGAGGGAGGTTTTGGTTTCACGCCGCTTTCAGAGGTGTTGTTTTGTCCGTAGGGTCTCTGTGCGGGCCTGTTCCATCCTCCTATTTCCCGCCATGTGTGTCATCCATCGTCAAGGAATGGATTTAACGGAGTTGATTACAAATTCTGCGCACTGGTTTGACGATTTCCATCTCGTCAGTTGGGAAGACTGCACTGCTACCATTATCGCTATTGTTTCCATGACATGGACTGTTGACCTTATCGAGGCTGTGCTCGTCCCCCAGTAATGTCGCTGGATCTACCCTTGCTTCCATTGTAGGTAGGAAATTTTATGGAAGTTTTTACGCCTTTGGATAACGCAGAAGAACCTTTTGCGGAAATGGACGCTAAGGTTTGAAAGAGTTTCTCAAAATCCTCGTCTAATTAGCATCCACACCGAATGCATGCCCTACTTTGACACCTCACAGGGGGCAATGATGCTATTAGCTTGGCGTCAAAAACATTCGTCTCCTTCTTTGTCTTCCAGTTCTTTCCATGCTGTGATTGCGACCGCATCGCTGTTGATCTCATGATTTAGTGCACCGTTTCGTGTTGCATTGCGGTGACCTGAAATGTGTTGCTTTATGGTGGGGTGGAGTGTGGCGACATGGGCGAAGTGGCTTGGATTGGGATTTGCTACTTTGACGTGCGAAGTCGTGGCGATGCTTGAGGAGATGCCTGGAGGGAGTTAACACTCATCCTGATCACTTGTTGATGGAGCACTTGGTGGGAGTAAAGTGCTTTGAATGTCCCTATTCCATTCTGCTCTCCCTCCTGCACCTGGTGGGAATGAACTGTTAGACTGATATCGTGTGAAGGATAGCTTGGATGCCCCTCTTCCATTCCGTCTTGCCTCTCGCATTATGGCATGTGGAATTGGCTTTCATTTGACACTGAATTACGTAATGCTGGACGTGTGTTCGCAGCAGATAGGGGACAGCCATGAGGACGGTTGCGTTGTGTTGTCGTTCTCGACCTCTCTTATGTCGACTGCTATGCAATACCCAATGCAGAAAGAGAGGAGGAGGGTGAGGAGGTTAGAGGTGTTTAACTCGATGGAAGCGACTCATCCTTGCTTTGTCGGTGGGGACGATGCCGACTTCTCCACGAAACGTACACTGAGGGCTGCTTGTATGAGGCCACTCCAATGCAATGTTTGTGGTCATCACATTGTCATTTGTCATTGTCGCATTTGAAAGGAACGAGCTCCCACCAGCAGGACAACACTAACCAGTTTGGTCACTTGGTGACAGGTCTTGATGCCCGTATGTAGGCGAGGAGGAGCGTTGAGAAGTGAGTGATCCCCATTAGATGGGATTTGTGAACTCTGGTGTGTTTTGATTAACTTTTCGGCGTGCACCTATGCGCTTACTTTTCTCTCATTTTCACTCTCTCTCTCCCTCTCTGCCTGTGCATGTCCTCAGTTGATCTACCCACTTGTGGAAATGCTATTGTAGTGGGTCGTGTTAGCAGACCGTATCCCTATTCCATTGGTAGGATCTTCAGCATTGTTGTCCCTATTTCCCTATGCGCTCACACGTCACAGGCGGGCGATCACGACTTGCTCCTTATGCGGCTTTTTCCTTCACTGTCTTCCTTTCCTGCTGATACCTACTTCGTGATCGGTACCTCAATGAAGTTCAGGCTGCGATTGTTGGCTACGGATGCTGAAATGATCAGAGAGTGGCTGTGAGTCAGATTGAACGGGAGCCATGTCCGGAGGAGAGGGGTAAGTTTTACTGGTGGTATTTTCTTCATTGGAACGCCTTGTGTCTCTTGATTGTACAAAACTTTGCTGCGGGATGTTAAGACTAGTATGGTATTTTTTGATAATGTGGAGGTAGGCTTTAACAGCAGTGTATGTAAGCAGAAATTGGAGTGGAAGGTGTCATTGACGTCTGAGTCGCATGAGTCGGCATCAGTTGTGGCGGAGCTGAAGGCGGAATGAGGTGCGGTTTTGGACGTTCGATTGCGTGAATACATGTTTTGGATGCGTTGTTGGTGCTATTGCTCGGAATAGGTTGTATGCCTTTGAATCAGGTGCGGTTTGTTGCACAATCGACTGGTGTCTTTGGAAGTGGCATGTGTGACGTAGCAATGCCAATCCTGGGATTTACGTCTGCTGCGAGGAGTTTGGCGGCTCTTAGGGGCTGGTGATGTACGACTGTGACCTGCATTGCACTGTTCAACATGCGTCCACTAAATAAGGTCCTGCAACGCTGTCTGCGCGTCTGTAAAATTGTTGGTGTATGAGCTGCAGTTATTTTGAACCGTTCTGCATGATGGGAGGTGTTCACATTTGTTTCCTTTACTTTGATAAAAGTCCTCCCCCTGTTGGTTAAATGTGTGCAGCAGCGTCCCTTCCCCTCGAAACTGCCTCCGATCAATCCACAGCCCGTTGCCCAACTTCACTAGGTCGCTATATGGCCTGTGAATAGCTGCCGTCCATTGGAATGGTAAACCAACCGCTGATATACTTGCTGATCTACACAGATATGGACGGATGGAGGTTTATATCACCCCTAACATGCACGCTCCTGCAGAAGGTCGGTTCATTTGAAGTTCAGGTTGAGGTGGTGCAGCTGTGACTCGCATGACACGTGACACCTATTCGCTTTCCTTCCCACGGACATATGCTCTCCATCGCGTGTGCTGTTGTGTGGCTCTCTCCCTCATCCATGAATGCAATCAGTGATGAATGTCATGTTTGTTGTTATGCAGCAGTGAATCTGTGTATCCATGGAAAGGATGGCGAAGCAAGTTGCCATTTCATATGTCCACGCAACTCTGCTTAGTCGGACTTCACTTGACACGACCTGACTGTTCCCATGCTGATTTGCTCTACTGAGCCTCAATGCTGCAGGTCGCCTCGTGCCGAATACCGTGGATGGGACAGAAGGCTACTGACTGCTCGTTCACGCCCCATTGTAGCTCCTCTGAATATGGCATGATGGAGGTATGTCTCGATCGTGTATAAAACAGAGGTAGACTGACGAGGAAGCTGACACCTACTGTCACTGACTTCACAGCTGTCCTTCTACCTTCCTTGTTGGACGTAACTGACGTGTCATCGTTGGGCCCTTACTTTGCCTTGTCCCTCACCGACGAATCCTTATGTGCACGATCCTGTTGAACATGACTTCCTGCGTTGGCCTTGTGGCGATGATTTCCACCTACAGTGGCACTTGAAGCTCAATTTGTGTTGCATTGTGTGCATAGAAAGGTGAAAACTAAGTGGCGCCTTCAAAAGAAGCAATTAAATTTTATTCGAACATGAATATCTCGATTTCTGGTGAAGGGAGCATCAACAAAGCTGGCGAGATTGGCATTGGCAGGACGAATTTTGTGACAGGATGTGCAGTAGCATCGGTCATCGGTTTAGTCTGCAAGAAAGGCAGGAACGAGAGTACAGGATGAGTAAATTAGTGTGTGACCCAAAGGAACGGGACAGCGTAGAATTGTGTAAGCGAGATGAAGGAGAAGGGTGAACGTGGAACTGGAGCCTTAGCTACGACGATTGGATCGAAGCAGACTGACTAGATTCTTCTGTTCATTGTTGACACCGACTTGCTGCCTTATTACGCTTTGCGGGTTGATGTTTTGTGTAGTTAACGCTGGAGTTTGACCACCAGCTCGATTCCTGACTGATTGGACTCTTGGAAGCATTGTATTGTGCTTTGTTTGCCCTCCATTCCCTTCTCACTTCCTTCCCTCATCGTGAGATGCAGAATAGGCTTCCATTTCCGAGTGGATGGAAAATGGATGGAAGTGGAGTTGCAGTACACTGGGGACAGCCATGAGATGGAATGTGCTGCTTCTCTTTCTTCGCCTCCCACTCAATGCCGAATGCATGGCGAAGGAAGATGTGGAGTAGGGTCGAGGTAGAGGATTGAGTTCCTTGTTGTGCGGAGGAGGTGGAGGGGGAAAGGAATGCAAAGTGGTCGCAAGCGATGCAATGCGAGGGGATTGGCGGTGGTTGGATTCAATGCCAAAGCTATGGTGAGCTGAGTGCTTTGTGTTTCGAGGTGTAGACTGTAGTCGGTGTGAACCAACTTGTTCCATCCTCTCTTGCATGTGTACTTTTGCAGCTCTCTCTTCCCAACCCTCTCATTCTACCCACACATTGCCGTGTGGTCCACACCAGCGCTGCCATTGTCGACGTCGATTGGAGACTGTTTTCTTTCGCCAGCTGGTTGTGTTGCTGTTACTGCTGGCGGTAGTGCAGTTGTGGGTGATGTCGGCGCTAACACGACCTCAATACGCTGGCGTCCTCTCCCTAACTTCTCAGAGGGGATATTCGAACTTAGTGCAAGAACTCTCCCTAGTTTGAGCGGTATCTGATGCCAGCTGCTGTGACTAAGGCATGTAGGTGATAGGCCATCACTTTCGAAGTCAGTTCTCTTTTGAATGGTCAAGAAGTGTGCAATGCAGACGAGTAGGAAATTGACAAATTGTTCCACTTCTGATTGGTTTATTGGTTTGGCCAATCCAAACCTACCACATTTTGCTGTACAATGCCTTTCGACGGAGTACTTGTTCTGCATCGAGAAAACTGCTTAATTGACCTACTCCATCCGTAGTGAGGATAAAGGTGTTTTGTGGCCGGACAGTTATGGAAGGAGAGAAGGAAGGAAATAGTGGATGGTCGAGGAGAAAGAAGAGTGCGGTCAGTGGTTGCCGTTAACTGGAAGGTTTGTGTGGCCGTTCGCCTGAGGATAGTAGAGAGAAGAAAGGAATGAATAGACAAGGAGGGCTAGAATGCATTCAGCTACCAACGTCAGCTCAATGTTATAAGGTGAAGGAGGAGAGGAAGCGAGTAGCGGTAATAGGAGTAACTGTCCAAAACGCAGCAGCTAGCAGGGAGACGGCTTCTTAACAGGTAGACCGACGGAACGATGAAACGGTGGATCACAAGGCCACTTTTCATTGACTTTGCTCTTGTCGCACTACGTTTGAACTGAGCTGGACTGGACCGGACTTGACACGATTCTTCCTCTCTACGCGACCCTACTGAGCCACGTTATGAGGTCCATCTCCATGGTCAACACAATAGGCAGTTGGGTGGATGAGTTTAGTCACCAAGTGGATTCCGATCTGAATGACCAATTGGAGGGAGTTCATTGTTGGGATCGTGCATTACAAAATGGTGCTTTGTGAGTTGTTTCCTCTCCCTTTGTTCTGCTTCCTTCCCCACACTACAACATGGGGATCGGCTTGAAGTTAACTGTAAATGG
This sequence comes from Taenia solium, assembly GCA_001870725.1. Taxonomy (NCBI): domain Eukaryota; kingdom Metazoa; phylum Platyhelminthes; class Cestoda; order Cyclophyllidea; family Taeniidae; genus Taenia; species Taenia solium. The sequence goes on along the minus strand of MIEF01005667.1, from coordinate 129,675 downwards.
AATGTTCTGGGTTGTGTTTTTGTTCTCGATCTCGTCGTGTCGTCTCGTATGCAGGGGTCATTGGAGGGAGAAGAATGCTGAGGGTGGGAATGGAGACGAGTGGGGAGTGGACCTGAAGACGGCGTAGCATTTTCCTCACAAAAGGGGCGGAGTAGGAGGATGAGTGGAAAAGGAGACGAGGCTGGCACAAAATCGTTTTACTTGAGGTGATTGGAGCAGGACGGTTCCTATGTCAAGGCTATGGTTGAGTGCTTCGCTTTGCAATGCGACGCAGTGCATGGACTCTGGTCGGTCCCGACCAGTTAGTTATGCTCTCCCTCTTCCAAGTGTGCCTATGTGACCACCCATCACCTTCCTTTTTGCCTAGTGTGTGTATGCATATGTGTGTCCGCTGCGTCGTCAATAAATTAGTCCAATTTTGGAGATCCTTTGCACTCAACCCTTGGAGGCTCACAATTTCACACCCTGACAGTTGATCGACTTACTTGTTCAAAATGCGCGACGAGTGCAGAACACCAACACTGTCAACATCCCTGTTCTGCATGAAGGAGCTATTCCTGCTTACTAGCGGCGTCGTTGCTGTTGCTGGTGGTAGTGCTAACAACCTGCTTTCAAATTCGCTTGCATAGCCTTCCTTTGCCTTCCTCTCGCCAGCTGTTTCTAAGCCGATTTGGTGTTGTCGCGGCATCCGCCCCTATGCACTTTCGATATACTGCATCGTGTCATGTGGCAGTGCATTTAAATGAAAGGAATTGCTTTGGTTTGTATTGCTACGGAGTGCTGCTGAACGAAAGAAGTGGTTTGCTGCGGACTTCAGTGAGAATTTTGTGGAGAGTAGGCAGTAGGTGTGGCTCAAGGTGGGGTCCATTGAGGCCTCCGATGGTCAACATTGAGGGTGGAAGTGTTTTCTGCCGCGCGACTTGTCGAAGGGTGAGAGGGAGAAGGTAAGGAACGGCTCAAAGAGAATAGAGTAGTACCGTCATCTTCACCATCAGTTGGATGTCATGGAAGAGTGAAGGCGAGGAAGTGAAGAAGCGAGGATAGTAGTTGTAAGTGATTGTTTATAATACCATTGCTTGGAGGAGTGGTGAGTACTGGATCTAGGGAACGATGGGACGGTGAAATGACAGATTTGTTGAAGGAAAGTTGAGGTGGATCGCCATAAAACTCGCAATGATTTACCGTTTGTCAGCCTGTCGATTGATCAACTTCTCCACAGGTGAAAAGCGCACGACGACTGCAAAACGCCAACACTGCCCTTGCCGTTGTCGTTGGGAGTAGGCAGTGGGGAGTAGGTTGCTGTCAATCTTCACCGTGAGATGGCATGAAAGGTGAGGTGAAGGGTGGCGCTGAAATGTAATAGTTGGATCTGTGCAAATAATTTTGAATCAGAATCTTGCCTTCACATTGATCCTGCCTCATATGCTTCGATGTTTGACCAGACCAGCCCTTCTCTCTCAATCAAACATGAATGCATCATTGCAGAAGACGGAGATGCAGCACACACGTCTTGGTTGTGTGACGGGATGTGTTGTAGCCGCCTGTGTTTCTCCGCCTCTTTTGTGTCGTCTCGTATCCGCTGTCCAACGTAAGGAGGAGGAGGTGGAGGAGGAGAATGAGGAGGATAGGGAAGAGGTGTAGCCTTCGAGGTGGCAATCTGTTTTCCGTCGTTGTGAGATCGTGGGCAATACGTAATGGTGAGTGAAAGATTGGCGAACAACTGTGATGACTGGAGCTGGCTTAATTAAATGCAAGGGTTGTGGCGAGAAGATTGGAAATTATGCGCTAGCTCTTGTCCTCCTCTACTGTAATGTTCTTCCACCAATTGTATCTTTGCGGCTGCCCCTTTGTTGCATCGCCTCGTATTCAATAGCCAATGCTGGAGGTACGTGAAGTGAAGAGGATGGAGACGTAGGACTTGAGGTGGCAGACTGTTTGCCCCGTTGTGGGATTGACGCGGTGATGGAGGACAGCGAGGAAAAAAGGAGGTAAAAGTGGTCCTTACTCGTGTCACGTGAGGATTTAAAGGTGGTTTGATTCAATACCAAGACTGTAATGGTTGTCGAACTCTTGCCTGGTAAGCCAAATGCTTCACGCTGCGAAGTGTGGCCTGTAGTCAGTGTCGACCAACTTGTTGTACCCTGTCTTTGCGATGTGTCGCTTTGCCGATGCCTCTCCAACTCTCTATCTATCACAGTGTGTCTGCAGTGGAATGTGTGTGGCTATTGCAGAACACCAGCACTGTCATTTGCATAATACAGGCTAATGTCTCTGTCGAGGCTGTTCTTATTTGCTTGTGGTGTCTTTCCTGCTGCTGGTGGTGCAGGTGCTGCAGCTGTAACCTGTGGCATTAGTCGGAATGTACTAGTAGAAGGGCGTGGATGTAACTTTGGCGATGCAAGCGTTGACTGATGCGTTGGTTGTTGGCGCTGTGGACGGCAGCAAGCTGGAGGTAAGGAGTAGGAGGAAAACGACAAGGTTGGATGGCTGTGTTGAAGTGCTGTTGATGTTGAAATTGTCAGTGATGGAGATGAGCATGAAGTGGTGTGAATCGGAGGAAGAGAGGACATTTTGTGGTAGTTGGAGGCTCGAATCACTGCAACGGGTCGCATTCGTGTTCCTCCATGTTTGTGGACATGGATCAGGTTGAATGACACGATTGGGCGATGGTGACGTGCCCTCTCCTGCTTTCAAATGGGTTTGACTTCTTCGCCTTCTTCATCCTTTCTTAACTTACTTGGATCCCCGGTCTTGGCCAAAAACGCGTCTGGGTCGTCGTGAGTTGGTAGAAGAAAGTCCAATTGATCAAAGAAGCGAGTTGTGACGTTGATATTTGGATTCAGGAGGGTCTCCGATTTGAGTTGCTTGAAGCGTGGTTCAATGCAGAGGATAGTCATGCCGACTCGCATCGCTGTCTCTTTCTATCTCTCAGTATGGGGCTTGCATTGCAAATGAATGGAATCAGTCGCAGAGGGCCTTTCGACTTGATCACAATGCACCGCAGTTTGGCAGTTTGTCAGTTGATCCATCTACCTGAATATGGTGCACACAGATTGCAAGACGATAACACAGCCATTGTTGGTGTTGTCCCTGAGGCATTGATGGAACGGTGGAGAGGTGAACTGATGGAGCTAAGCAAGGTAACATAGAGCCGATCGACATCTAGCACTCAAATTGCTTAACTTTTACTCCACTTTAATCTATCTCCTACTCTAAACCGAATTTTGACCCACCTCGACTGTTTCTTCCTAACACGCCCTACTGAAGTGTGCCTCGTTGCCTTTCGCCAGGTTGCAGTGTCGATTGCTGTTGACTTGGTGGCGCATAGCTTTAGACCCTGTCAATTGATCTGCCTACCAGGTCAAGGTGCACCGCGATTGCAAAACACCAACACTGTAAATGCCGCTATTCTGCGTATCAAAGCTATTGCCGTTCATTTGTGTTCCCGTCGGTGCTGGTGGTGGTGGTGTTAGCGATTTGCCTTCAAATACGCTTGCGTTCTTATCCTTCGTCTTCCTTTTCTTGATTTTCTACCAACCCTGTGCACCTTCGTGTCGTGTGGCATTGCATTGAATTGAAGCGAATTGCCTTGGATTGCATCTTTATGGATTGATGTGGAACGAACTTTGGCAGGATGTCGAACGGTGTCAAGCAGCTAGTGGCAGCTAGTGTTGCCCAAGCCATGAAGTTTGTTGGGGTCCCAAGTGGTTGGCAATGAGTTTTGAAGCGAAGGATGTGTTGAATTTCAACTCACGTTGCAAAGGTGAATAATGGGAACGAGGTCCAGGTGTGGCACCATATACCGATAGTTGGTTATTTGGATGTCATCAGCCAGTCGTGTCTCTTTCTGATAGACCGGATCGTTTGCATCGTTCGTCGTGATTCTGAGTTCGCTTACCCGACACGATCGAGCGTTGACGACGAGCTCACAACCACCTTTCAAATATATTTGCCTTCGACCCTGTTTTTCTTCCCCAATTCCTCCTAAGCCATGATCATGGCAGTGTTCCTGTTGGCTGCCGCTCCTATGCAAGGTACAATGCGTCGTGCAAAGTAATACAATACAATGTGTAGAATTGAATCTCTCTTGATCAACTTGTTATCTTTATCCTCACCAGAGTGCCCCTATGCAGCTATTTCCATTCCTCTTCCTCCCACTCTCGATCTGTCGCTGTTTGTGTGGCTGTTTGCTGCATCTTCAATGGCTAAGTTTGCTCATTGCTACCATGTTTGCTAAATTAAGAGGGATTTGCAACTCATCAGTCTGTCAGTTGGTCTACTTGTCCACCAGTGGAAGGTGCGCGAAGACCACAAAACGTCAACACTGGCGTTGTTGCTGTCGCCCTCGTGGCTCAGACTGAAGAGAGCATATTGCTACCACTCCTCACCCTCAAAAATCATGAACTGGGGAGTGGGCAGAGATGAGGCGTTTTAGTAAGTGATTGCTTGATGCACCGTTGTTTAGTGGAAAAGGAGCTGCAGGATAGATGGGAGGCCAGAATGTTGGAGAAGTGAATCGGTGGATCTGTGCAAGTAATGCTGGCGCAATATCTTGACTTTGCATTAACCATGCCATGTTTTCTTCACTTTTCTTCTTATGCACTCTACTTGATGGCACCGTAACGACCTAGACTCGACTGTCCCTTCCTTACTTCGCTCTACAAAGGAAGGCGGGATTGGGAGAACTTGAGTTTGAATGGCACTCAAAGTATACAAGCACCGACTCAACTCGACTCAGTATTTCCATGCCTGTCGTGCCGATCTGTGCCAAGTTGCTCCAATGGGCTCAGGTAGTGCTGCCGATTGGAGGAGCCCAAATGCCAACTTTATTTTCTTCCAGACTGATTAGTGGATACGATGGGTGGAAATTTTCTTGATTCAGGATTTTACGGGCATAGCTTTCAATCAACCGTGATCGGGCCATTGTGAGAGACGGAGCTACAGCACACGCGCTTTGGTTATGTGATGGGTTGTGTTGTGGTCTTCTGCGCTTCTGTACTTCCTTTGAGTCTTTTCCTACCGGCTGTCCATTACAAGAAGAAGGATGAGAAAGAGGTGTCGACTTTGAAAACCAGGGCAATGGAGGCTGAGAAATGACGGGTTTGGGAGCAACTTAAGTGATTGGTGGAGGTGGTTTGATTCAGCATCAAGGGTGTCAAGTTTGCAGTGAGAAGGTTTGAAAGTATGTGGGAGCCGTTGTCTGTCTCTACTGAAATGTTCCCCTACCAATTCTATCGTGACGGCTATCCCTCTCACTTTTGCCCCTCCCACTCTATCTCTTGCTGTGTCCGTGTGTGCACACGCATGTGCGTGCGTCTGGTGGATCGTCAATCGTGAAGACTTGTCAGTTGTAAGACGCCAGAACTGTCTTCGATTGGCAGATGCAGCTTTGTGCTTCGCAATTTGATGCAATTTGTGGACTCGAGTCTGTCTTGCACAACGCGCTGTGTTCTCTCATTCCATGTGCAGCTTTGCGTCCAGCTCCTCTTCAATCTCGCATGTCATACTTAATTTGTTCATGGCAGTTTGTCAACTCGTCAGTCGATCAACCTACTTATGAATGGTATGCACAGATTGCAAGACACTAACACAGTCCTCGTTGCTGTTGTCCCTGAGGCAATAATGGAACGACGGAGAGATGAATTGATGAACCTGTGGAGGATGTGGAGTCGACCCGCTTCCAGCATCCACTTTGATTAACTTTTACCCCACTTTAATCTAGCTTCTACTCTAATTCACTTTGAATAGACTGGACTGGATTAGACACGTCTTGACTGTTTCTTCCTCACACGTCCTACTGAACTGAACTACGCTGCTGACTGGAGAAGTTCTACCGCCAACCAGATGGTTGCCTGATTAAGTGGCTGATTAACGGGAGTAAATTGTTGTTGTCTGTAACACGGACTGTGCCCTCTCGCCAGTGTTTCTGTTGTTGCTGCTGCCGTTGGAGTAGTTGTAGGAGGTGGTGGAGGAAGCAGGACTTCTACTGGCTAGAATCTTGCACCTTACATTCTCGATGTGACAGTTGAGCTTTCCACCAGTCCTCTCCCGTTGGTCGGTGTCGAAGGTCGGTCACTACAAGTGAAGCATATTGGTGACGGAATGCATCACTCCTTTAAATTCTCTTCTTGGTTGGTGCTCCGGTGAGTTCCGAGTTACGAATGTTGTACAGAGACATTTCAATTTCTAGATTAGGTACATGTCTGCACCATCTTTAACTGCTGTTGTTAAAATCTTGTGTCACAGAAGGATGGAACACGGATCCCGCTGCTGCATACCGCGGATGAAGGGTAATGGCATTGTATCGTATCAAGTCATTGAAAAGCGAACTCCAGCAAAGGATGTTCTAGCATTAAAAAGGTTTGAGTTTCGAATCAAATTTTCAGCTGTGTACCTCGAAGTCGATCGACTCAAATGGAAGAAATCGTGCTTTTGTGACGTAGACGATTGTTTGAATGGTTGCAGTGGAGCGTAATGGATTGGTGGGAACTTGTGCACTGTGCTCTGTGGTGCTGGACACATTTGCAAGCACTGTCAAGCAATGGTGATGGTGTGCTGACAGTCTAGTGTTCAACTAATTCTTCTCGCTCTTCGTCTTCCTTTCCTCAATTCCTTCTATGCTGTGGCTGTGTCAGCGTCGACTCCTCGTCCCTGTGTTCAAGTGATGCAGCATGTCGTGTAGTGGAAGGAACGGAGTGGATTGGCTCAGAATTTAGTGGAAAGTTGTTTGGCTGTTGGTGCAGCCGTGGAATGACTGGAGGCGATTAACCACCAACTCGAAGCCTTGCTGACAAAATAATGTGTACGTTTCAGTGGTTGCGTTGTGCCTGTGGGCAGTGACCATTGAGAGGAGAAGGAAAGTGGAGAGGTGGAGATGATGGTGGGGCTGAAGAGGACTGAAGTGTAGACTTTCAGGTGGTGGCCTATTTCCCTCGAGTGGAAGAAGGGGAAAACAATGAGGAGGAAAACAGAGAATCAAGTTGACCCGAATGTACTGCATGCGGGGCGATTGGAGCTGGATTGCTTCTGTGGCAAGGATGTAGTGATTGAAGCATTTATGATTTTCGGGCCAAGTCCTTTGCTTTGCCATGCGATGTCACGAGACGTGGGGATCCTGATCTGACTCGACTGCCTGATTATTTTCTTCCACTTCGAAGAGCATCTACGCCACAATTTATCGCCCCCTATCTCGCCTCTTTTTCCGTATGTGTGTGTATGATGCATCAATGAAGGGTGATTTCAATCTTGGAGGTTGTTTTTCCCTGTCCTCGGTGGCTCATAGTTCTGGAACCTGTCAGTTGATTTACCTACCTACCAGTTCAAAGTGCTTGACGGTTGCGAAACGCATGCTCTGTCAACTTCGCTGCTTTTCGTATTGAAACTGTTCCTGTTCACCAGCGGCGCTGTTGCTGGTAGTGGTAACAAACTGCTTTCAAATGGGCTTGCGTTCTTCTTCTTCGTCTTCCTTTCCTTAATTTTCCCAGAGCCGGTTTGGTGTCGCTTTGGCATCCATCGTGTCAGGTTGTGCTGCATTGAAATGAAAAGAAATGCTTTAGATTGCACTGTTATGGAGAGAAGTCGAACGAACATCATGGATAGGACTTCAGTAGGATGTGGAACGCTGCCAAGGACATGCATTGTGAGGTGGTAGTTTGTGTCGTCCAGGGCGTGAGGCTTACTGAGACCTTCAAATGGTTGGCAGTAAATTCGGCGACAGGTAGGAGAATGCAAGGAATGGTACATAAAGCGAGAGAGAGATTTCCGTCACCGTCAGTCGGATGTCATGAGAGTGAGGAGGTGAGAAAGTGGAGAAGCGATGAGGCGCAGCTGTAAGCGATTGTTTATCACACCATTGCTTGGCTGAGTGAGTGCTTCTGGATAGATGGAACAATGGAGCGGTGAGTCGACGGGTTTGCGAAAGGAAAGTTGATGCAGATCACTACCAAATATGCTCGCCCAACCGTACTGTACTTTGATGAGACTGGATTGCACTCGACTTGGCACGACTCGACTGTTTCCTTTTGTTTTCCTCCGTGCTGAGCTGCAATGCGGCACGTTGGGTTGTGATGGTTGTTATGACTCACAGGGAAGGCTGCCAACTGGAATGGTTTGTCCACCAAGTAGATGGCTGGCTCAATGTCCTGGTCGTTGGGTGGAGTAAATTGTTATACTTGCGTCTTGCAGATGTTCTATTGCACTCTGAAATCGCCTCCTCTGTTCTGCTTTCCTTCCTGCAACCTGCTGTGCTTATTGCAAGAGGTGGAGTTGTGCCACATGGAGGTCAGCCAGGTGTGGACTGCGTTGTGTTGTTTTGCTCGCTTCCTTTTGTTATTATCGTCCTACGCGCACGGAAAAGGATGAATAGGGTGAGGACTGGGGTATGGACTGAGACATGGATTGTGGGAAGGCTGTTTTCAATTCTAACAACAAAGTGAGCGTGGTTTTGATGCATTGAGTACGGAATTGCATTTACCTGGAACAGCTGCACTCCACTGCGCCCTTTAAACATCGTCTTGGGAATCGGTATCGCATTATAGGTTGGTGATTTCCGTAAATGACAGAGGGCACTGCCAACTGATTGACTGAATGACTAGCTGACCACCTGAATGGTTGGCGGTCGTGGGTTGTTGCACTACTGTGGCGTGAAGCATTGCACTGCCCTTTGTTTCCCTCTGTTCTATTCACTTTTTCTATTTTAACTGTGGCATGGGGATCGGCTTTCGCTTGTTAACTAACTTGCCCCATTCACCTTCCTTCAATAGCATCTATGCGGCTGCCACTTTTCCTTATTCCATCAACTCCTCCTTCTGTGTGTGAATGGGCGTGCGTGTACCCTCTGCATTGTCGGTGGATGAATTCAACGGTGCGGATCATGTTTAATTGATTGACGGTAACAGCCATTTAGTTGACGGCTGATCTACCTGCTTGCAGAAATCGCCTGACGACTGCGAGACTCCAACACCGAAATTGTCGCCGTTACCCGTAACGAAGTTGACCCTGACTACACGACACTACCACTGTCTTTGTCGAGATTGTCCTCTTGACATCTAAGGGATGCTTCTCAACGGTGATATTTGTAGAAGCAAGTTGTGGCCCACAGTCCAACCGTCTACTGCCAGACCATTCCGCTTGAATGTCATGCACAGTGGTTGTTTTCGAGCCTAGGCTAATGCATTGGCACAGGACCCTGTCTGCTTCCTCCAAATCACCTGCCTGATTGGATCTTCGGTGAGTTCCAAATTGCAAGTGTTTGTTGCAGGTGTTACGATAATCGAAGCCGTGGATGTGGGGATGTGATGGATAAAGAGCGCTGTTTTATTCTGAAGGGTGAGCTGCATTGTCGACATTGATTTGAATTGCATTGGAATGAACCTTACTGGGATGTTACGAGGTGTTGGTGAAATGTGTGGTTAAATTAGCGTCGCTGTGGCCGTTGGTAGAAGGAGACTGAATGCCTTAATGATTAATTAGTGAGAATGGGAATGTTTTGTTACCCATGGGTTATAAGAGAAAGGAAGAAATGAAGGAAGGACGCAGGAGTGGGTAAGTCAGAACAAAGTGTAGCCAATTATCGCCGTCAGCTGTCACCTGGATGATCTGGGGAAGAGGAGGAGTCTGGGTGTGGGTGGAAGGATGGTTGTACGGAGGGTCAAACAATTGCGAGGTGCCTCTAATTGCATTTTGTCTTCTCGTTTTTCTACTTTCTTTTGCTGGATGGGGCACTTCAAACGCCATTTGCATTCCCCTGTGATTGACTGAATGGCTGGGGTGAACTGTTGAACCTGTGTCTCGCAAACCAACGCATTTTGCCTTGTTCCATTCCGTTGTGTTCCGCTTCCTTTCTCGTGCTATGGCAATGAAAGTGATCGAGATGATGGACTGCTTCCCTGTCTTTTTGTGAGGAAGAGGCTGAGGACTAGTGATAGGTGAGAGGATCCATGCTGGATCACTTCATCAGAGGTGATTAGAGTTGATTTTATTCGATGGCAAGGCTGTCGTGCTTGAAGTACTGCTGCTTTTTGGACCAAGCGCTTCGTGATGCAATACAATTCACGGAGTTCAATCTGTTTCAACCAACTTGTTACTTGGTATGTTCCCTTCCTCTGGCAAGTGCATCCAAGTGGCTATCCCTCTATGCCTCTCCCTGTCTACCACTCGTCGTGTTTGTGTGTGCCCCTTACATCATCAACGAATGATTTCAATCGTGGATACCTTGTTTGATTTATTCACCATCGTTAAAAGTTGATAGGCCTGTCTGCTGTTCTAGGCAGCTGTAGAAAGCACGCAATGATCACAAGACACCCATCCTGCTAACTTTTGTGCTGTCACTGCTCGGCGGAGATGTCGCTAGTGCTACAGCAGCTTTCTGTGTGGTCTCGGCCAAGGTGTTGTAATAAAAGATGGAGGAGGTGCATGCAATGTTGGTGATACGAGCACTGTTGCATTGGTTGTTGACGCGGGCTATCCTGTTAGAAGATCATCTACAGAAGTCAATATCGAGTCAAAACGAGCCCATCAGCACAGTACTTCGAATTTGCTTCTTTCTAATGCTCTTTTCGATTCCCACTCCGACGACTCCCCAGTTGCAAGTGATGGCTGTCGAGCCGTAGATGTGAGTAGGTGGTGGGAAGGAGGTGATATTTCGATGTGAGGGGTAAGTTCAATTGTTAAGATTCTCTGTATTTCTCGGTTCACAAATCAGTCGTTACAGGGGCTTGGAGGATGCCTATTATTCTGCATTTTAGAGATTGGTATTAGTAGCGAGGCGTGTCAATCTCCTTCCTAGTGGAAACTTCAGCAGTGTATGACATTAACCACCACGTGATGGTTTTAGATCATGCGTACACCTAAAATCTCATTGTTGGACATCAGGTAATGCTACGCCAAAGTCGGAATGTGATGTGGTTGTTGTTGTGTTCTCGCCTGGTTGCTTGCTTTGCAACAGTTGGATTCCGGTGGGATGTCACACGCCTCCGAATGAGGAGCGATCAAACACTTAATCGACTGGAGTCCATGGCAGTGACATGTACGGCACTCTAGCTGTACTATTGAGGTTTGCGTCTGCAGCGTGGAAATTGTTGGCTCTTAGGCACCCAATTCGTGTCTTACGCAGATTGTGACCTTTTGTCAGTACAGCAGCAAGATTGATGGAAGGTTTTGTTGGATGTCAAGGCTTGACCTGCAGTGATTTCTGTTGTTGTCTTATGGGTGAATTTTCGGCTCTCCAACACCGGGATTGGAAATGGTTGGAATCAACTGTCAATAGCACCTTCTGGTGCAAAATCGCCTGCCCTGTGACATCAATGAATCCGGATCATTCCAACGGTGAAGTAGTTCAGCACGCCCATCGTTCTGCAATTAGGAGACACGAACTCTTAGATGGTAGGCACATTAACCCCTTCCGCATTAAAACTTGCTTCAGAATATTGGAAGACTACTTTACTTGCAGTGCACTTCTTCTTGGATAACTGTTTTATTCATGACAAGCAGTCACAGCGGTGGTGATGTGCAATGTGTGTTTCACCCTTTCCTCCATCAAGTGCTAGGATTCACTTAATCGGCGTGTGTGTGACTCGTGAATGTGGCTGTCAGCGAAGTGGACGAAGTCGTTGTCGTCAAGGGAACGCCTGAGATAGAGCCGTCTTCGGCCTCCATGGGGGACAGATATGCCAGCCGGAGTGAAGGAAACGTGTTGACCTTGGCATCTGTTGGGAGTACTCCACCCTGCTTGGCTGCGTCTTGCTGGAAGGTACAGTTTGCTTGAGTTAGTGCCAGAGACTCTGGACTGGAGACTTTCAACCACTCAACTTGAATCCTTTAATGTCTGTTAACTAGCAAGAACATGATGTTGAACTTGTGCACTGGCATACCTAGTAGTGTGTTTTAGTGCCTCCTATTCCATTCACCTTTCTGACCTGCACTATGGCATAGTAGTTGCCTTTCATTTGCTTGTGAATAAATTAGTGTGAGTGGTGGAGTTGTAGCAACCATTGGACAGTCGTGTGATAGATGATTTATGTCGACTATTCAATACCGGTTTTGAAAGAAAGGAAAGAAACGAGGGTAACGACGGCTGAGGTGAAGACACCGATGTGGCGGACTGTTTCCCTCGCATTGAGCAAGCGACAGAGGAGGCGGAGGAATGGGCAGAAAGGAGAGAAAACTGGAAGTGGTTGGATTCTGTGCTATAGGTTATAGTGGTTCCCAGTTGACTGTAAATGGATTTTTGCTGGAGATGTCGTTGTCGTACACAGGGACAGCTATTGGATCAATCGCCTCCGTATCCTCTTATTCGTCGGAACTTCAGTGGGTTTTGAGTCGCAAATGTTGGCTGGGGGTATTGTGATGATCGGAGCTGAGGATGTGAGGCTGCGAAGGAGAGGATGGTTACGTTGATCTGTGGAGTGAGGCACAGTGTTGAGCCTGACCAGATGTGTTCATTCAGCTACTACAGTTCTTACTGACTGGCTGATTGACTGGTTGAAATCGTGTCTCTTGCGTCGTCTCGTATGCAATACCCTATGCAAGGAGGGTGCCGAGGTGTTACCTTTGAGTTGGCAGACTATGAGGAAGGGAAGAAAGTAGAGGAGAATGAGACAGAAGGAACAAAGCAACACCTACTGTGTAATAAGTGAAACCACTTGGATTCATTGTTAGGACTGGAATGATTAAAGTGTTTGTATTTAATGGACAAAAACCACCGCGATGTGACGTTTTGTACGGAGAGCAATGCTACATTCTTCCCTTCCCATGAGTCTTTGAGTGGATCCTACTCTCTCTCTCTCCCCCCTATGTATGTATATCCGTCTCTCAGTTAATTAATGGATCCGGTGGTGGATATCGTACTCGATTTCTTCATGCTACTTCGCAGTTCACCAATCTCCCGGCTGGTTTACTCACGAGTGTTAGGTGCGTGTCGCCAAAACCGTGGTTGTTGCTGTTGCACTGCTGACACAGATTCCTCTCTCTGTCGAAGCTGTTCCCTTTGACCACTGGTGATGTTGCTGCTATCGGTATTGCTAGTGCTGTTGGTGCAAGCGGTGCTGCAGGTGCTGTGGGCGATGTCAGTGCAAGCTCTCCTAAGAGCACTAATGTGACTATCCATCACTCCATCGCACCTTGAGTGCTTGGGCGTGTGTCCCACGCATCATCAATTCATGCTTTCAATCGTTTAGATCGTTTACACTCTCTTCCATGTGGCTCGCAGTGCCTGACGTTGTCGGTTGATTCACCCACCAGCTTGAAGTTCGCGACAGCCGCAAAACGTTAACACTGTCATTTTCACTGTTCTTCGCATCGAAGCTGTTTTCCTTTACTGGTGCTTCCATTGCCTTTGGTGGTGCTATGCACCTTCTTTCTCCCTTGATTTCTTCAGAACCGATTTGGTGTCGCCTTGGCGTCCACACTGCTGCATTTACGACGCACAATGCGTGGTGTCGCATCGTATTGCATTGAAATAAAAAGAAGTGCTTTGAATTGACGAGGATAAATAAATTTGAATTAGGATGGATGTTTGACGATGCCCAGGACACATGTGGTGAAGCGAAAGTTGGTGTGGCCTATGGTATGAGGTCCATTGAGGCCCTGGATGGCTAGCAGTTAGGATGGATGTGTTTTCTGGTTCCAACGTTACGGATTAGCAGAAGAAAGCGGAAAATAACACGGTGGAGGTGGTGGACGGGAGGGTGGAGAAGCAAGGAGGAGCAGCTGCAAGTGATTGGTTGAAACCTTGTCGCAAGGCGGAATGTTGTTTGCTTGGATGGATGGATGGATGGAGCGGTAAAATCGACGGATCTGTGGAAGAAACGTTGAAGCAGATTACTACAACATAGCATGTGATGATCTGCATTTTATTGTGTTGTTGTGCTCCCTTTCTTCTACCACGCCAAATGAATGACGAAGGGTGAAGAGGAGTGGGAATGGGATGTGGACTTCAAATTGGCGGACTGTTTGCCTCATTGCGAGGAGGGGAAGAGAAGTGCAAAGTGGATTTTCTCACTTAGGGCGTCAAACCACCAACTTAATTCCCCGCCGGCCGATCAATCGGTGGCGGTAAATTGTTGGACTCATGCATTGCCATTTGTTCCCCCTTCCTCTGCTTTGTTTCCATCCCTGCAATATGGCGTGAAAAGTGGCTTTCAATCAACTTTGAATGGATACTTGCGGAACGGATTGTGTTGTGTTGTAGTGCTTTTCTTACCGTTTTCTGCGGCCTTTGGAATTTGTTACTCATTACAAGGGGAAGGATGGAAATGTGAACTGATTATCTCGTCTTGAGGAGGAGGTGGTGGATGTGGAGGAAAAGTTGGACAGTGGTTTGATTCATTGTCAAGACTGTCGTAATATCGATGCATGCACTTACTACCTACCTTCATTCTTTCCCCAAGTACACCTACGTGACTACCTTCCACCCTTTCTCCCTCTCCCTACCTCTCACTGTGTGTTCGCCTGCCTGTGATTGTGTCTGGTGCATCGTTCACAGTTCACTTCCTTCGTGGAGATTATGTTCAGTTTGTTCACTATTATTTGTAGTTTGCCAGTCGGACGGTTGTGCTTCTGTCGATGGAAAGCGTTCGACGATTTCAAAACGCCAACAATGTCATTGCCACTGTCGCCCTCGTGACACTTGTTCTTATCCACATCGAAACTGTTCCCATTAAACCCAGATACTCCCTCTGATGCTGATCCTGTTGTGCCTGCGTGGACGATTGAGGCCATCTGGATGCCAGTAGACAGATAAAGTGGCAGAGATGGGACTTGTGTTTAAATGCTTCTTGCTTTGAAAAGTTGAATGATGGAAATGGACGTGAAGTGCTGTGCGATGTGGTGGCAGTGTGTCGTCTGGACGCCCACAGATAGTCTTACTCGTTTTCAATTGATGACGTCTTCTGCATCCTTCTCCGTGTTGCTGTGTCTGCCTAGACGACACAGTCCTTTTCTTTATTTCTTGTATTTCTTGACCGCGTTTGCATTGAACCACATTGAATTGGAGTGGATTGGAGTGAACTTTCGTGGAATGTCGGACGGTATCCAGGAGATACGAATTGAGATGGCAGTCGGTGTAGCCTTATGGCATAAGATCTACTGAGCTCTCGAATTCTTACCTAAGAGGATGTAGGCGCTTTGTGATTCGTCAGTTTTGGAATGAAGTAGGCGATTGGCAAGGCATGGTAGAGTACATTCATCTGGCACCGGTAACCTTCTACCAGGTGTTATATGGATGAGGAAGAGATTTGGAGTTAAGGTGGCACAGTCGTAAATGACTACCTTTAACATCATTGCTAGATTGGAATGAAAGAAGGAATCCTCTTGATCGCAGTGTTTTTTTATTCACCACGTTTCTGGTCTCGCTTACCCGACACTCCTAGGCGGCGACGGCGTGCTAAGAACCTGCTTTCAAATGCCCTTTACTTAATCCCCTCTGAACCGTGGTCGTGACCACAGTACTGTCCTTGATGGCATCGGTGTCTCCTTCGTGCATTTATGCTACAATAATTTATGTCATATATTGCAGTGAATGGAATTGGAGTGACAATGAGTAGAAAAAATGGCGCAGAGTGGAATGCAAGGATTACACTGGACTTCCCCTGGATGGGACATGGTATACAGTAGATACAAGGTGTGGTGGGCATCGGTATACGATCTAATGATGCCTTGGATGCTTAGCAGTGAGGATGGAGTTGATTTGTGACAAGTGAGTGATGAACCGAAGGAAGCGAGGAGTGCGTAAATCAGTGCGGAGTGCAGTCGGCAGTCGCCATCAGCCGGACGCCGTGAGTGAAGGAGGATGAGGCGCAACGGTAAGTGATTACTGAATAGGCTAAACGACAGAATGTTGGCAGGTTGAATCTATAAAGTGGTGGAGCAGATTCTTTTAACTTGACTGAACCGGACTTGATCATAGCAGGCTCGATTTGACTGTCTCGTCTTTAATCCCTCCTGCTGAGCTCTGATGCGCTGCTGATTGGCTAACTTCAACGCCTGGTTTACTGATTGAGTTTTTTGGCTGTGCAACATGGTTTTGCCGTCAAATCCTTTTAGCTTAAGTCAGTGGGTCCCCTGAAGGGGGGTCACATGAACGACGAGAGAAAAAATCCGCAATATTGGTTTCAGACGAGACTTCAGACCACGATGCTACAAGATGTCTCATGAAGACAGGCGCTATCTATTATCTCCTCCATGGACTGAGGGGTTTGATACCCTCTTTAAATGAATGGTAATGTTTGTTGAAGCTGACATCCATAGGGCTTCAGCTAGAGTGGGCGACTGAAACAAGTTGAAGGCACACAGGCAGGCGGGGGTGGAATGGATGTGTTGAAAGGTTTTTTTGCGTGGAAACGGTGATTGCTGTGAATGGGCATAAGTGTAGGGAAATGGTGGAATGGAGTCTCGTGGCAGTTGGTTTCTTGCATGGCCGCAATGATTCATATTCGCTCATTGGCTTTTTTCTTTTTGTTCCTGGATTAGCTTGCATGACACAGCTGGACGATGACAACAGGCTAACAACCTGCATTCAAATACATTCGTCTTTTCCTTCGACTTCTCCCTTTCCCAATTCCTTCCTTGCGTTGGTATCGGCGTCGGCGTTTGCCCTTATGTTGTGCTGAAATGAAATGGAAAGGAAAGAATGGAGTTGATTTGATTGAATTAGACTTTGGTGGTCTTTAGGTATTGAAAGCAAAGGAGTGGTGAATAGGCGATTTAGACGAAGGTGTACAATCATTCATCGCTGTTGGCTGTCAGCTGGGTGCCCTGAGAAAGAGGAGGTTAAGTCGTGCAGTGGTAAATGAAAAGTGAAGCTGAGGAGTGAGCAGAGAAGCAGAAATCAACTTCGAATTTCCCTTGCCCAGCTTTCCTTCCACGCCTACATGGTTGAATGGACCCGACGAAAATGTTATTGCTTTACTGCCCGCTACTAGGCCGCGTTGATTTCCAGGTCGATGACTTTGTTGAAGCTGAGGGGAGGATTTTAACCACCCTCTGGTTGGTAGACTAGATGACTGGATGACTGACTGTCTCCTCTTCCATCCTGCTTTGCTTCCTGCCCTTGCCCACCTAATGGTGACTTGGAGGTGAAATTGCAGCACACACAGAATCGCCATGTGTTGTGGCGTGCTTTTTTATCCTCGACTTCTTTTGCATCGTCTCATATCCAATGCTCAACGAAGAGGGGAGATGAGGACGTGATGAAGGAAGAGGGAGAGAGAGAGAACAAATTGTTCCAAAGCGACTTTACGCGAGGTGGTCGGAGCTGGTTGGATTTAATGTCAAAGCTGTGATGTTTGTGACGTTTCCGCTTTTTTTTGGGCTAAGGATCGAGTAGTATCTTTTAGTAATGACTCCACGAGTTCCCTTCTCTGGACTGGGAGGTTGAATTTCCACCATTTATTATTCAATGGGCTAATTCTCGACTATTCCACCAGAGATTCTTATCCACTGAGAGTAGCATAGGCCTCTGAGTCTGGTAAATGCCGAGTTATCAATGCTGACCGCGCGTGCTACGATAATCGTCGCCGTCAACGTGGATCTGTAGTGGAAAGATTGCGCCGAGTTAGTAAGAGGGGTGAGTTTTAATGCTGACATTCTTCACATTCACGTATTTTGTTTTGCATTGTGAAGGCAGGTATTAATGACGAAGTGTATCAAAGACATTGAAAGGAGACACATCTCTGCCAACCAATGCTATTCGCTGTTGTGGTTGAACGATGCATTGGCGAAGCATTGTTTGTTGGCGCGGATGGCGAAAACGAGCTGGAGGTAAACTGGTAGGTGGTGGAAACGGCAGGTCAGATGCATTGAACTGGGGAGAGGAATGGACATGATGTGTAGCGTAGTGGTAGTCAGTCGTTTGAGCGGTCGCAGCAGCCCGTTAATTTTCGCTTGAGAGGATCTTCCGCGGCGTTCTCTGATTTCCTGGACCCTTTCAAGCAGACAGCCGGACGTCTTCCCTTCGTCAACTCCTTCTACCACCGTGGTCATGGCTATATTCCTATTCATGTCGACATCATCCACCTTTGTTCACTAGAGGTACAGTCATGCCACTGTTCATTGCTTCCATACTCAAACCCTTACCTCCATTGTTCAATGTTGTTTCTTGGTGTAGCTCTACCTGTCGGACGAGTTTACAACTGACCAACTGATCGTCATGGTTTTTCCACCTGTGGACGAACCCTTTGTAGGCGAACTGGAAGTCACCATGAAGGAAATGTGACCTGGCAGACGGAAATCGCTGGCGCGTTGCTCCTTGTGGAGTTGACTTGTTTACCTCCATTGGGTCAGCCCTCTTTTGAACCCTATCGTCACCACTAGATCCGTGGGATCTTTCGTCACTTCTTTTCATTATACTCACTCCTCCGTGACTTCTTTCCTGGCATCAATCACTTGTCCCTTTGTTCGCCCAGTTCTGTATATCTGGCTCATCCCGAATGTTTCTGTGCTTGCCTTCATGCCTTAAAACTGCATTTCACTGAACCATTTTTAAATGAAAGGGGTTGTGCTGTCACTGAAACTCTTTTGGTGGGTGAAGTTCACATGGTAGAACAGAAAACGGGTCGGGCTAGCATCCAAATAGAAGCAACTGATGGCTATCGTTGTATTGTATGAAAGTGGGATGTGCCCTAGTGAACTCTGCGCCTGCAATAAGCCTTTCCATGCTTAAAGTGTCTCCACGTGTCTCACTATCAGAAAGAGGAATACATTGAGCTGAGTCACTTGTCACCGCTGCCAGCCACCACTTTCTCGATTTCCATTGGCTCGCATTTCAACCCCGTCAACGAGTTTTGACCTGTGTGACCTTTAAGTAATGTCACCTTTGAGTAATTTCGTTGCGATAATTGTTGGAAAAACACAAAAAAAACAGTTGAAGTTCGATTAACTCCTATCAGGTGCCGCTTAATGCCAATGATTAGTTAAAATCGGTTCATAAGGTTGAGATGACAAAACGAAGTTGGTCATTGGGTAGAAGGCGGACTGTAAAGTTGTATGTATAGGTCCCACCGGCATTGAAGTCCGTTTGAAGTGGATTCCGCATATCGCCGTCCTCTTTGATTTGCTTTCGCAGGCATTTGAGGCTCTGCCTTCCAACTCCCACTGAATGGCATGGCCTCTGGGGCATCCTTCGTCGTCAAGGTACGCTTATCCACAAGGTTCAGCTGACATTTTATGACGTGGAAGCTGAAAATAAGGTTGAGAGCATTGACGCATCCCGTCTCATATTGTTTCATTCTGCGCCTTTATCTTCTTGGTGCAAAGAACGTTTCATCCTGGACCACTCTTTCCAATTAGTGAAAGCGGACTCCGGAAGATGGCTAGCAGTATGTCCATCAGCACGGTACCACATTGGGTTGCTGATTTGTCTGTGTGTCGTAGACCCACTTAACTGTGATGCTTCATCCGGTTATACCTTTCTAACCCTGACTTCAACTTCCCCTTCAGCAATCCATAGATTGCGGCTCGTTTGAAAATCTCAATGGCAGACATCAGTGCCTGATGTGATAAAAATAGCCAACACGCTTTGATTGAGTTAAGCGGAGCTTTCATTGGCACTCCATCTGGTGAACGAAACTTCGGTTGAAATCGTCCGAAGTTGTCTGATATGTAAGGTAGTATTTCTTCTTCCTTTGTGACTTCCGTAATACTGACGCTAAAAGTACTGGAATGTTCCTATGTTGTTGTCCATTACCAACGTGTTTAAGAGTCTGATTTGGTTGACGACTTGTCGCAGAACTTGTATCAATTTGGTGACTGTGGGAGGGACAACAGGTGATACCATAGGACAGAACAAGACATGAGCCGCCAAGAATCGGTTAGGTGAATTCGAGGTGGAGTCGTGATTAGCGCTTCTCTGCCTGAAGCCAAGGTGGTGGTGGAAATTTCTGTACTCATCCATGTGCTCCTCAAAGGCGAAACTTCCCACCGGTATGAAATTGGTGGGGTGTCAGCAGCTGTGGCGAACTGGGCAAATTGAAGAGGACGCCACACTTTAAATACCCTCTAGTGATGCGTAGTTGTTTAAAGTCGTCATTGACGGCCACTCCATTAAAATAATTCGCGTTGCCAGAGTCAACACTGTGTCGGATTTGTTGCCTCTTTTACCTGGGACAAAGTAGAAAGCTGAGGTAGCCTCCGCCATGATTGCCGTCGTCTACCATCGAGTTGGATTTGATCGGTCGTAGATTCGGACCCACATTATCAAACCAATTGATAAAAAGTAGGTCGAGGTTGTCCTTCGTGGTGCACTACGTCATAGGGAATGAGGAGTTACGGAAAAAATAAGCAGAACCGGGATTCTATGGAGAGTCCCATTTGACTGCCACTTACCCCAGGGTGATCTGAGAGGCCACGGACCTGTCATGCCGCAGTCGAGCCGGGCAGCCATCGATACGATTCAATGCCTGGGTGCTAGCTTTGGAGAGAATACACTACGCTGAGGGTGTTAAAAGTTACCTCCAGTTTGTTTCGACATCGTTTCTTGTGCATGTTGGTGTCAACTTTGGATGTGGAGAAACGGAGTCGATGGGGCTCATCACTGTGACCAAAACGTTCTGCACTGGTGACATTAGTGGAACTTGTCAAATCGTCGATACTAGCAAGGAGAAGAGGGCATTTTCTTGACCATGGCGTCAAGTCGTTGGCTGCTGGGACGTCAACCATACTACGGAATGGCACTCATGATCTGTCAGTGCATCGGTTTAAAGTAAACTCTGAGATCCTGCTTCATCTGTACCAGCTGAAGTTAAAGAATATTAAGTTCTTTGGGGACACTGGGTCTTTTATCGCTATAGACTGACAGTTGTAGGAGTAACGTACGTTTTGAGAAGAAGTTACAAACCTTGGTGATAAGGCAGTGGCTTGTTTGGGGATAGCCACCGACTTGTCATTCACTCAAAGCTGTTTGAAGAGCAAAAAACAAGTTCTCCCTCTAAGTCAGTCAAAACACAAGTCAAGTGCTTGAATCACCTCTCCATCGTAAGTCGAGTAGGAGAGGCTAAAAGTCGACTGTCTTTGGAGCCCCTTCTAAATCATCACAAAATGCATGTTACATGAGTGGACCCACTTGGCACAAAGGGAGGCGCTTCCTGACCACGGCCAACATGCATGAGCCTTAAGCAGACTGGGGACTGCATGCCGGCCAAGCGTATATACGATGGCACACAACGCTACCCTTGAAATGTGAAAAGGTGCTTGCATCTTGGACAGTGTGTTCGACTCAGGTAAAGGACCCGACTTTCGAGTTTGGTTACAGGCCACCTGAGACTCCTCCGAACCACGCCAGTAGCCTAAGGGGTCCTACTGGTTTCGAACATACGTACACATTGTCCTAGAATTATGTCTCCTTCCCTTTACAGGGTAGTATAGGTGAGCCATAGTACCAGCATTGGAAGGCAAGCTCCATTCTAAAGAATTACCAACTTGCTTTTTACTTCTAGGCGACAAATCTTTGAGGGGAAAATAAGAATCTACCCGTAACAGGTGTAATACGTACAGCACCAACTACGTTGTGATAACTTACGCTGGAGTTTGACTAAGAAGCGTGCCGGGAATGATGCCCAAGTAAAGAGGGAGGTTTCGGAATGCTTTGTTTATTCTCGGTCTTAACAACGCCATGTGGCCCAGTGCACAGGCTATGTACGTAGCCCAATCCCCTCTGTACTCCAAGCTCACATCTTCTGCCAAAGTATTATTTGATTTTCTTATCTTCAGAGATGTCTCAATGCACTACAACCATTAGGGCTTAAACGATCTTCTATTTTCTCAAAAGTATTCCGAATGACAACAGCATAATAGTGAAAGAGCACGAATTCCTATGATTTGAGAATGGATTGTAGAAGCGATAATAGTTAATGGGTCATAACAATGAAAGTAATGTAATACTTTGTTTGTTCGAACTGCCTGTTTCGGTCACTTGGGTGGCCATATTGTACTGGCCGGTTGGCCGGCCTCCGGGCCGTGCTAACAGCCCCCAAGCCCTGCGTTTCCGGAATATATATTCTGCCCCAGTACTGTGCCTTCTTTTACCTTAAAGGGAGTCTCGGGACGCTACAGGTAAATCAATCATTAAACATGAAGCAACGCTAAGTGCTTAAATTTATGCGTTATGCGCAAAGATAATAAAATGAATTAGAGAGAGACAATATCATTAAGAACGAACGTGCTTGGGTGTTGCTAATTCGATTGCGTCCAAGAAACTGCATACTTGAAGCAAATATTAAAATAACTTAGGGTACTGAAAACATCTGCAAAGAATTTCAGGATTGAAAATGATTTCTAACCTATTACTTGACCTTGAAGGGCATTAAAGTCTTGGTGATACCAAAATTTTTATAACATTCTTTTAGGAAAAAACACGCCTGCAAACAGCGCAATATATTTCTGTACTGCATAAGTGTCTGTCAGTAAGATAAATTGGCTCAAATAAACTTGTGGTTGAAGAGCCTAGAAACTACATAAGCATGTTTTAATTGATGGTGATGTAGCGGCAAGTATGTGCAGGATCGATTTTTTGGCTTTGCGTGTTGTGTCTTTGCCAGCAGTTTTCTTTAGTCGCGACGGTAAATGCCCTGAATTCTATGCTTTGGTCAAAGGAACTCAGTTTGGTTAATCAGAAAGCCTTGATCCGATGTAGTATCATGCTTCACTACTATGCCGATATTGTTATAAAGTTTCGAAATTCATTTGAACGTTGGTACATCGCTATCGCTTTGTTCTCTGGGCCACACCTATGTATACTCCATTAACTCGTCATAGTCTACGTCCACTTTGGTACTACTTGAGACCTCAGTGGCTTGTGTTGGGGGCCCTACTCAGGTGCCTCGCTTTTTGTTTTCTTGGGATTTTATCACCAACGATAGTTTTTACGGCTTTGTGTTTTAAAAATATTGTCGAATTTTGTTCCATCCTCTGTAATCGCTACTTCGTGAGTTTTCAAAGCTTAGTATTTGTCATTCTGGGCTTTCTAACTAACTAGATGAGTATTCCATCGCCAGAATTTCGTCTTACATTCTATTAGTTGGAATTAATAGTAGATTCTGAGTTTTAATGCCGACAGGTCAGCCTACCCATTTCGATGTACTAACTTAGCCTCCGCACCTCTCTAGTGTAACACCAAACATATCGATTGGTCTGTGTGTCATGGATACTTCTGCACCTCCACCTCCTCCTTCCCCTTCTGCATCACCTAAGGAGAATGCTCGTCTCGCTTCCTCTACCTCTTCTACCACTGCATCCATCAACGAGACCCATCCACCGCCCACTCCGCTTATTAAGAACAAGAATTACGCCGGTCCGCCTATTCCGCTGAAAGAGAAGCGGCACTCCTCCTCCATTTTTAACGTCAGTCAGGATCGCCACCTTGTCCCTCTGCCATCCATTAAAGGTGTGATTCCTTATTACCTTAGATCTGGTGTCTCGACTTCTGTTGCAGCTGGTCTAGGGTCTAATTCCACGTTCTGATATGACGCGTTAATTTTAACCAATCCTTTTGTTAATGTGGGAATGGGGTGTCTGGTCTTACATTCTGCGGGTCATTTTTGCTCTTCGTTAGTCCGAAGTTCTTGGTTTAAGTGGAACTTGGTCAACTTCTCTGGGTGTATCTTGCCCATAATTAGCTACCTCTTCTTGGCGTTTCTGGATGGGTTAGATAATTACCTCCATTGTAGCACTCGAAGCAAGTGGCATTACAAATTTTACTACGAGAGCTTTTTGTCTGTGTGTTTTTTTGCCCTATACTTATGTTTGAGGTTGAAAAGAAATCTCGACATGCTTGTTTTTGCGAGAACCCGATTAAGACCTGGGTTTATTAGCCTCTGCATATCCATTGTTCGTTACTCGATTTCAGCAGCTACTCTTCAAATCTATCGTAGTAGTCTTAAGACCTACGGGCTAATTACTCGCGGAATTATTTGGAATCATGTGGAACAATGACTTTTTTTATCACCTGTTGTAGACGCAGCAACATCACAGGAGCGTGAACAGTTGTTCCTACAGAAACTTCAGCAGTGCTGCGTGGTCTTTGACTTCCAACCGGACCCACTCTCCGATCTGCAGGGCAAGGAGGTGAAACGCAATATCCTCAATGAGATGATTGAATATGTGCTGGAAGCTAGAGGTGGCGGTAGTGCCAACGGTAGCGGAGGTAACGGCGGTGCTAATGCTAGTGGTGGCAGTGCCATCACTGAGCCCATCTACCCCGCAGTGGTGAAGATGATTGAGGCCAACGTCTTTCGCACCCTCCCGCCGCCAAGCAACCCCTCGGGCGCGGAATTCGACCCAGAGGAAGATGAACCTACGCTCGAGGCCTCGTGGCCACATCTTCAGGTCTGTCGGCCTTCTCACCGCTTTTGTTTTTTGATCATTATCTTCTCCAATGTTTCCTCATGCCTACTTTTCATTCCGTGGTTGAAAGCTAAAGCCTCTATTTCAGTTCTTTCGCTTTCCGCCGTTGTTCGAGCTATTTTTCTGATTAAAAGTTATTATCTTGGCAGAAACCAATACTTTTAATCATATTATAAGAATTTTCAAGAAGTAGTTAAGAAGACGTGTGTCCCTTTTTATCTTTTTAAAGCAATTGCCTTGTTCGGTTCTACATCAGCAGAACCCTCTTTCGGAAATAGCTGGTCATGCTTTCAAAAACGTATTCATATTTGTGATGAGTTCTTCATAAGCTTAAACAATTTTTGGTCCAAGTGTTGGTTTACTCTTTATCCTAGCGGAAGGTACAGTCTGTTTGTACTGCTTTGATGCATTATCTCAGTAAACACCTCAATTCCTGTTGGAGACCGTCACCTTACACTAGAGTGCGATGTTACTTCATTGAAGAAGGGTCGGGGAAGTGTGAAGTTTACTTCCACTCCTTCACGGTACTCATTTTCGTTGCTTTTTCTATGCTAGATCCTCGACCCAAAGCGATTCAAATTTTTACTCATTTTGTTCCTTCGTGACATTAATGAACTCAAAATGGCACTCCACTTCACTTTTTCCTGATTGTGCCAACTCATCTGCCCCATTCACTTATGCTCAATCCCTCCTCTTGTTGTGCTCTTCTGCCATTTCTCATTTCCACGCGGCCATTACTACGCTTCTCTTGGCGCCTTCCCTCCAACGATGACGCCTGTGACCACTTTTTTACCCCTTTTTAGAGAGCCTATTCACGCGCTTCCGCTCCCAATTGTCAAAGTTGTAGTGGTCCAACTCCTGCATGCCAAAGTCTTTTTTATAGACACGGGCAAGAGTGTTTTACTCTTAGACAAACACAGATTCTGAAGTAAATAGGCTGTAGATTTTATATGATTTTTCAATTCACACTATGGTTGTTTAACGGTAGAGTAGGCCGGGAATTGCACCAGCCTAGCCAGAGGAAGATAGTGCCGACCTACTTTTGCATTTAGCGCTTGCATTCAATTAGCCTACATCATTATCTCGATTACTACTGTCATGCCTCTCGATGACTCGCTTCCTTACTATTCAGCAGCCGTTTCATTCGTAATTCCTCCGCATGGATGAGTAATGAAGCTTCTTCTCCTAGCCTTAGTACTGTGTTGCCACATTGGCTTCTGCTTTGAGTAATGCCTCAGCGACTCCTGAGAGTGTGCTATAATGTTCTGATTTGAAAGAAAAGGGGAGGATGAAGCATTTCATACGTACGAACTTTCTGAAGCAGTTAGACCGTGATTTAACTAGCAACCATAGAGTTGAACTATGCTTCCCTTTGTTTCACCCCCTCCCTGGTGAAAGAGTTGTTTTATTTCTAAAGAAATAGTGCACTTTTGTGGACCAAATAGGTACCTGACCCCAAAAAGGGTTAGAGATAGATGGCTTTTGCTTTCGGGCATACGCCGCCCCCCATCCATCCGTGGAGGGTAGTGACATCAAAGCGTATGGTCCTCTGTTCCCATCCGTTTACTCGAATGCGTGGCTTCTTTTGACTTGACCCCCGAGAGAAACAAACCGCCGCTGCATTGCCATCACGTGCCGACCGTCCTCTGCAGGCCTAGCCTCGAATGTTTGACCGAAGTGCTCTTCAATTAAGCCACCATTGGAAGCTACGGCTTGATTTCGTGCAAAAAGAGTAGTACGCGCGTGTCCACGCCTTCCTGTCCGCAGTATCTTCGTATCGCCTCAATCTCGTCTTGCGGTTGCCGCCTTCCTGCTCGCCTGTCCGTTTCTCTGTTTCTCTTGTGCCCGTGCCTGTCCGTAGGGCCGCCTGTCTGTACCATATGCATAGGCGTTACCCTGTGTCAGCTTGGCTGGCTGGATGTTTGAACTGGTTTTTAAACCGCCTCGCTTTCGTGTTTCCCCCTTTCTTCCAGCTGGCAAAACATCTCGATGTCCTTTGAGCGAGACTGTGCTGCGGTGGTCGTGATTAAAAGCATCGGAAATTACTTGGAGGAAAGACCTTGTGATTCTGCTCGTCTTCTTCACCCATTCTTTCATTCACGCAACCTGCCTTAGGCATTCCCAATTTTTCGAACTTTGTTACCGCTATCAACCCAAAGTGTTTGACGATAGGTCACATCAATCCGAAAATCTGTGGGTGTGTATGTATTTACATAAAAGTGGTGTCATGGGATTCTTAGTTATCACGTGGGACACCTGCCCTTCTCCGCTCACTTAGTGTGCATTCTTTGGGAGGCTTACTCATCAAAACGATAGATAAACCTACAGACGAAATTGAAGTTCTTTGCACAGAGATTTATTTACATACTGAAGCAGCAACTGCTAGATCCTGGTGAAAGGTTGCGTTGATGCCATTTGCAAGGCAAAAACGGCAGTTTAGATTAACTGGTTCCTATTCAGCTTCATTAATGAAGTAAGGCACGGAGAAAGTAGCTGAATCATAGAAAATGTGATTACTGGTACCACAGTTTGGCATTTCGAAGCTTGCTCTCGACAAGTAACAATTAGCGCCCAATTTACATAATCTAATCCTCTATTAATGAGGAAGGGTGGTGCATCACTGCATGGAACCGGTGCAAATACCAGGTGCATTGACTATCCGTGTGGTTCTGTTTTCTTTCCCTTTTTTATTCACGAAAATCTACTGACCAATGAACGCGGTCTGACTTCTCATTAGTTGTTCTGCCTTTGTCCGGTGGTTTTCTTTCTTGCCGCTCATCCTCCCTCCCGGGGATTGTTCGTATTTTTTGTTGCGTTTATCACTGCTTCTGACACTCCTTATGTTTCCGAGTAGTAATGTGCTTTTGGAGTTGAGATTTTGATCCCACTCGCCAAAAGGCTAGCGAAAAACTCTAGATCCTCACCCTTTATTAGTGCGTGGGCTGCCAGGGGTCCCAGGGGAAACTGCCCAGGTGTTTCGCTGCTCCAGCATTGGGAGCAATCGTTATTGGCGCTTTAAGCTGGTCATACGTTATATTATAATATTTTTTTGCCTCAGCTTCCACCAATTTG
Source organism: Taenia solium (assembly GCA_001870725.1). Lineage (NCBI taxonomy): Eukaryota > Metazoa > Platyhelminthes > Cestoda > Cyclophyllidea > Taeniidae > Taenia > Taenia solium. Next base: position 102,270 of record MIEF01005667.1, on the reverse strand, counting down.
TTGGGACATGACTTATCAGAGTAGCATAAACTGCTGCAGGACCCATGTCGCGCATTTGTGACGTTTGGGACTAATAAAGACGTCACGTTATGTCCGGACCGTTTTAAGTCACAAAATTGAAGTGTCAAACGGTTCCACAGGTCTAAAGGTTTATGCCTTTGATTCTCTTTTGTCCCATAAGGTAGTGCCAGTATTTTGCCGCCTACTTTCCATTTGTTTGTTTACAGGCATATGGCGCTCCGCTGTACTTCTTTATATGTTCAAGCTGTTTACTTTCCTAGCAAATTGCTGTTTCTTATTCCATTTTCGAGGTCGGAGTCAGCTGTGAGGGATTAGATTTCACCTTCGGGCTAAGGGAATGGGAATGGGGATAAAAGGTTAGGAAACTATTTCCGAAAGAAGTGTTCATGTCTTCGGAAGAAAAGTGGTTGGCTTTCTCTGTTACTATCTTGGATTTAGTGAAGGTCTCATTCAGAATTTTGGGAATGAGTGCGCTCGCCTCTTTTCTTTACAGGAGAATCAGGTGCTCTTTTGACTCCAAAGATGTTGATTTTTGCACACATGGGTGTAAAATCTGCTGATCATAGTTGGGTTTTTTAAACTAGTGTTTGAAATTCCCTTGGCTAATTGAGCCTCGTTTGCACCTACTGGTCTACTCTCCTCACCCTTAGCTTCCCTACTTTCGCTGCTCATTTGGGTACCATCGTGATGTAAGCCTTCAGCTTACTCTTCTTAACACTACGTTCTCTTCTGTTCTATTAAGCATCATTTATCAACCACGTGCTTTAATATTTTGATATCTGACTGTTATCCTACCACGAGCAAATGTTGACTTTCCCTAACATACGGCTTTCGATGCATCCATTCTTCGAGTTCCCAAAGATTTGCAAGTATAACTGTAACATGGGTCAAACATTTCAATGGTCTCAAGATTCGTTATTTTGAGGGCCTTTTTGGTCTGATAATCAATCTGTAAGGATGTAGCTATTATTCTCATTAGCGTTCTACACATGACTGTATTCAAAATCCTGACTCGATGGTGCTGTCTGTTCCGCTAAATTTGGCTCTGCCCGCACACCATGACAAAAGTTGGAACAATTTGTTCTCCTCCCTACTCCACGCGGGTGTAAATAGCAGCGTTAGTGCTTAATCCAACTCCCCGACCTCATGAATTTCTTAATTCAAGAAGGCAATCGCCTTTCTTACAGTGCTTTACTATTGTCATATTCCTCTTCTCTCTTAGCTTTTAATCTTCCCTCTTCTTTCCTTCCCGCCAATCTTAAATGTGCTTTGTTTGCCCTACTAGTAGGATTAGTCACGAGGAGGGTTTTCACATTGTCTTTTGTGGTCTCACCGACCCCACAAATGGGCTAGGGAATTATAACCGCTGATCAATTCATTGGAGACTCCAGCATTGATGCTGACAAAGTTTGTCCTGGTAGCATTCCTTGACAAGCTTCCCGATTCCGATGGGGTTTAGGAGGTTCTGGGCTGCTGTAAAAGTGGTAAATAAACTCCTCTTAAGTCAAACCCATCACCTCCAACGCTTTGGGGTCCGATCTTCCAAGTGCACCAGCCTTGTCTTTATCCGTGTGATGAATTTAGCGACGGAGTCTACTTTTTAAATCCGTTCATTGGAGCGCTTCAGTCCTCGTGTGCTAATCTTGAGACTAGACAAATAGGGCCTTGTTTATTGGTCCATCTGTGCCCTTTCGTTGTAAATAACAGTATTGCTGTTTGCGCTTTTTTACTTTTGGAACTGTACTTATACTGCGCAATAGCGGAAAGGCCTTTTCAAAGCAACTGTTAATAAGTACGGTTGGATCTTTTCCATCCACTGGACTATTCATTTCGGAGTGTTTTAAACGCTTGTGATCAGGGAGCATTGGGCGCTGTGCCCAACAGCTGTGATTTTTGATGTCTGTTATGCCAATCGCCGTCGCTATTTTTACAATCCCACCAGCTAGATCCACCAACTTTGTCACGCGAATCAAGGAAATGCATTTGTTTTTTTCCCAGCGGGAACCAATGGATGTGGTTTAAGTAACGCTGAGTGAACTAGCCAAAAAATGTTGAGAGCTAGGGAGGAGGGCACATCACAATTCCCACGTGTGTGTGCGTGTTTTCCTCCGCACTGCGTGACAGCCTCGTGCCGGAAGCGCTCACATTTTACTCGTTCCGTATGCAAATCACATGCATATGCGTGTATGTGGGCACAAGCACTGCTTGCTTCCGTTGGTTCGTTTGATCCTCCACCCTTGCCCCCTCCTCTCCCCATCTCCATTTCCTACATTCGATTCGTTTTTAATCTTTCCCTACGTAACTGTGCCATAAAAGGAAATCCGCTGTTCTCACGCTGAGTAAGTTGCAAGGCATGCAATCCTGGATGCTTACAAATAGGCCTGAGAAGCCACTGTTTTTGAACTCAAACGAGCAGATCATCATTCATCACTGGAATTGCTGAATCAGGAGATGGTACAAGTATTCCTTTCCATTGACGACTTGATTTCTTTCTCCTTTGCTAATCACGAGGCAACCGGGGCATGATATCGGAATAACTGGTAAAATACAGTGTGGCTCAAATTGTTCACATTTTGTGGGTGTCTGCAGCCAACATAGGTCTTCCATAACTTCACGCGCTGTATCTGCCCCATCCATTTATGTGCGTTTCCTCTAATGAAATATTTGATAGGGCTTCCATATATGTGGCATTTAAAATGCTTTTGACCACTTCTTGGCCATCCACTTCAAAAATTGGCTTCATTGTTGACTCGTAGCTCGGGGCAGAGCCATTAACCTCCTGTGTGGCGGTCCAATCACAGTAGTCTTAGGGGGTCTGAGTAAGCGTTCATTTAAAGGCAACTTCATTTCTCCTCTAAGGTTCATTGACACTTTAGTTCACCTCTTCTTACCTGTATGCACCGGCATGTAAAAATGCAAGGAAAAGGGTGCAAAGCATTAGTCATTCGATGTGCATTCCTGATCCCTGGCATTTGAAGGCTTTACAGTTATCTCAATTCCCATATGCCCCCAGAAGCGCAACAACACCAAAATCTCTGCTACTAGCGCATTGGGTCGTCTTTTAGCCTTCTCTGTCGGTTGCAGTCAGCCCCGTCTAGTGGTATTTGAGAGTACCTTGTCTGTGATACTCAAGGTCAAAGCCCCCGTTTCCACCTTTTATAGTACTCTGATAATGGTACTCTCTAGCGTGGATTTGCCATTTCAAGAGTAACGTAGTCGTAACGATGCCACGGCGGAGTAAAAGCATTAGAGTTATTTGAAGTATTTTATGTGTTGCGATTTCGTCCTTTAGCAACCGAATGTAGACGCTTTTGGCTTTCAGTTGGCATCCGTCTTTATTACTCACACAATGAAGGAGAACCCGCGGCAGCAGTCAACTTTGACTTGCTATCCAGGGGTTTGGCAGAGCTACCTGTAATTAGGTCGCAGCGATGGCCGTAAGGATTATTTTCCAATTATCATAAAGTACTTTGCTAAAACAAGTCGCAGAGTAGTCACTCAAATAACATTCAATCTAAGCACAGCCGTGACCCTTGTCACATGCGCTTGACAGCTGCAACTCTGGTCACATGCGCCTCGCGCTAGGATTGAGGACAGTCCACTGCCGCCACTGGACTAGTAGTTTGGATCGAATCTTGCGTCCACTGATAAAATGGTGAGTGTGTAGTCTTTCACGGCCACGTCACTCACTTGAGGCTCAGCTGTTCGGTCTAACCTCTTGGCAATTTTAAGACCAAACCCTGTTGCTAGGGCGGATTTCCCACTTGATCGAAGTGTCCTGTGAATGTGTGCTTTCGTTGGCTAGCCACACCCTCTCCAGTCCAACACCTTGCCCATTTACATTTCTCTCTACTGTGCCTGGACTTGCGAAGACACGAGTGCTGGTTTTGGACTTACTCGGGATTTCGCATGAACCGCTATGGGGCAGCCGTATCAGCGACAGTTCCACGATGTTTGACAGATGATTGATAGGGTTCACTGTCATGATGCATTTTTAGGTACCTTCTTTTCTTTCATCAGCCTATATACAATGCTTGAGTCTCACTGAGTCATAGAAGATATTGCAATGCTGACTTGCAACTCCTTTGATACTTAGACTGTCACTCATTGAGGAACTTTCTTCATTGGGTAATGTCGTCATGGCCCCCTCGCCTCTCTATCAATGAATGCTTGCATTTTTCCGACTCATTGTTACGCCGTCGACCGCTGCAAATCGAGTTCCATGTGACTCTTACTACCCTTGTAGGCCTGTTACTTATTTGACGCAAAACTGAGGACATTCGCTAGTTCGTTATTTCCTATTTTCTCTGGTCCAATGCTGTCCAAACAGGAGGTTGTGCCGAGCTGCACAACTTTTTATTAATGAATAAATGGATGTATCGCGTCCCCCTCCATATCCACATCACTTGTCTCCCTGGTTAGTCTGGGTCTCTCAAGCGCCACATGGCTTCCTTTTCAAGGAGCTACGATTTGCGTTCTAGGGTATTACCTCCGCTAAAGCAATCGATTAACCTTCTGATATCTTATTTAGCCCAACTGTTGGTTTCGAACGAAGCAGACGTAAATCACAAATTGAGGTCAATTTGACTGTAGAGGTCAAAAAGGATACCACCAAGAAAAGTTGGAATCTCGTTGAGTTACCTTTTTACCTTCAAATCTCCCATTTAATGCACCGCTTGGGGTGATACCGTTGCGATCTTGTCTGTTTTATGACTCCTACAGCATTAGAGTCACCTGATTTGATTATTTGTTGACATGTATTATGGCTCACACCCCTCGTCACACGTGTTTGGCCGCCCGCTCCCAAATCTCCGACTTCATTTATCCACATGCTGTTTTGTGAACGCAAAATTGAGGAGACAGTGCTGGCGTTGACATTGATGAAATATTGTCTGTTTTGTTCTCCATTCCTCGCCTGTGACCTAGTTTCAAGTAACCCAGTATTATCGCAGTTGCCTGTCCTTGAACTTGGCGTTTTGCCAAGACGGGAACTTTCATTCAGAACGGACGACCACAGCGTACCGGATTCACTAGCTAGCCAAATATTGTACTCGTGGGTGCTTCGATCCCTGCAGTTTTGGGAACCCTGATATTATTAAATTAACCTGGAAATCCCCCTCCAACTCATTTCCTGAGTTTCATGAAAGATCGTGAGTTGTTTTTAGATCAAAATGTACCACGTACAAACAAGTAGCATTTCCTCGAAGTCCGTTTGCTTGACTTGCTCTCAGGCATGTACGCTTCTCGCTGCGTATTTGACCGCGGTGAGTCGAGTCACATGCGTGCCTCCTGCTAGGGGCTTGACCCTGTATACATGTGGCTGTGTATATATGTGTGTGTGCCGTTTGTCACCGCGAAATGGAGACTACGATAGTTGGTGTTGCATCATTATCTGCTTTTTCTTCACATGTCGGCTTGATGGACTACAGACCTCTACTCTCCTGCACTCATGGCTTCTTGATAGCACTGTTTGACCTTGATTGATTAAGTGCTACAGGCAAATTTTTACTCAACCTTCTTGATTGAGTGTGTCTTTGATAACAACCCAGGAGTATTCCAAGCCGTTGAGCCCACACCAATTATGTCAAAAGGTATTCCTTCTACACGGGTGATAGAAAACTAGAGCTGCTTGGTTTTTTTCTGGTGATGTAAAAGGCAGGATTACATCTCTTCCGCGTCCTTTTCTTCGCTCATCATAGTATTAGGAGGCTGGCCTCCAACTTTTCTGTTCAGAAATATTGACCAATTTTTCCTCAATGCAGATTAAAACACCCTAAACTGCATCATCTCTTGGAGCATTCCAATCCTTTCTGGTTGATTGGGGGTTTTTACCAAATGATAGGCCTAAGGTTAAATTATGTGTTTTTCCACGTAATAACAAGGTGCTGCTCCTGATGGGAGGGCAACCCATCCTTGTAATCCTTTCCTTCAACCGGAGGTTTGGTTTCTAGGCGAAGTCTTCTAGCATGAGGAATCAGTGGGACTGTATTAGTTCCTTCTACTAACCATCAGTTTGGGATATTGATACGCCACCAAGTTTTTAATGGCTCATGATCATCGGAACAGCCCATCGCAATGCAGTGATGTTGAAATCTGAGTTTCCTAGAGGTCAAATGTCCACTTTGTTGGGTTTTTTCCTTGTCTTGCCGACTTTTTTATCATTTGCCTTATCATACGCCAAACTTTGTTCTGTATTTGTTAATCCACTCCTAGGTGGTCTTAGATGGATGAAAATGTCTGCGTCTTCTCCTTTAAACTATGCTTACTCTGCGTCTCTTTTTAGCTTTAAAATTGCCCTTCCACTGGCAGATCATTTTGATAAGCTTTGATTTGGCTATTATTCGTAAAAGTGACGAACTAAAAAATCACTCTGAAGTGGTCGAGTAGGTGCGCTACGGGGCTGCAGTCGCCAAATTGGGACATCCATTTGTTCAGGGATGAAGAGACGAAAATGCCTTTATACTCAGGCGAACTTTTCTTTTTAATGTTCCACTTTTTTTAGATCCTCATACATTTTTGGTAGACTTATCGCAATTGTAGGAAATTGTGTAACTGCGTATTAATCAATTCAATTTTGGGCCACCACCTCTTAGCTGACAAGCGTGAGGTGACACCATACCCATCGACTCTGCAGTGGCAATTTCTTTGCTAAATAATCCTTTTTTGCTACGATCAGGTTTTGTTTACCAAACAATGGGTGTGTGCACCCGGGTGCTTTTTGTTATTGCCAATCGCACCTCTACGTCTTCTAACAAACACTGGCGATGGCTTAAAAGGCGTGTGAAAAATTCGTCACACTTCTGCCTATCTAATGTGCCTTCCTTCTTTTCTGGGGAGGTTTCGCCGGTAGTTGGGTAAAAACTGTTTGCGTTGACGCCTGTACTTGCGGAATGATTTACTACACAGTCCAGTTTTCGCATTATCACAGAGTAGCTTCATCATCGAAAAGGTGGGTGACTGGCAGCTTACCCGGAGTATGCTCTATTCATTGACGCATTTCTCTTATTCACTTTACTAGCTCGTCTACGAATTCCTCCTTCGCTTTGTGGAGTCACCGGAATTCCAGCCCAACGTTGCTAAGCGCTACATTGACCAGCGGTTCGTGCTTCAGGTAAGGAAAGGAGCAGTGCTTCGGACAGCTTTTCTCTCAACTTCACGAACTCCGGGTCTAGGTTTGAAGCATCCATTTTGAATGAATGTTAGGCATAATCACCTGCAAGGTGTATAGTAATCAAAAATAAACCTTAGGTTTTGGTTCTATAAAGTGCTTATCGAGCATATAGTTTTCGTTCTTTTTTATTTCCCTCAGATTATAGAAGATTATAAGAGAAGGGGTAAGTCGGTACCATATTCGTGCTTCGTTTCTTCGCCTGTATATTTAGTTGTGCTGCAAGTTAAGTAAAGGGGCTGCGAACCTACAACACGCTGGAAAGTGAGCTCCAGCTTTGAGTTATGGCCATTAATCTTTTGATCTCAATCAAATGGCCTTTTACGGATACGTGGATGAGTCTGTGCTCAAGTTCAGCTCTTGTTTTTGTGAGGAATGCAGAAATTGAATCCGGGAATTGGAGCATCATCGTTGCTGCCTCAGTGGATCTGCCACTCTGAGAGGCGGTAGAGGGCATTTGCATCTCGAGGGATCCATGAAGAGGCAGCTTCCATAATTACGGGCTCTAAAACAGCAGATTGGTTGGTGCATCGCGCTTAATTGCAACATGGCCACCCATTGACAAGATATAGTTGAATCTTATGTCACAGCCTCCCATTTGATATCGCAATAGTTGGGTTCAAATGCAGCATTTGCTGGTCTACTTATTCAACTCCCCTACGTAAAACAAGCTTTCATGCATTGACTGGATGTTGGCTTGATCGTTTCCTTGCAAGGTATGCAAAAAAGAGGCGTTAAACTCTCATTCAACAAGTCGTCGCCTCTCGTTCGCTCAGATTCCAGTGCCTTCTTCTCGCGACCGGCTTTGAATCCTCCTATCATAACAGCTAAACCCGACAGATGTGGTTTGGCTTACTTGCTTTACAAGCTCTAGGAATCTCAATATGGTTGGGGAAGGTTGCGGTAGCATAATGCACCGCTTTGAAGTGTTAGCTTAGGTTGATGCATTACCAGATGGTTGCTATTCACTTTGGGAAAGATCCATTTTTTCCTTAAACTTATGGTATAAGCTGCATAATGTCCTATGCATGTTGGCTTGTTTGCTGACTGACTTTTGATGAGAAGTGCCTGGAGTTGTATCATTCGATGTCCGAATAAAAGCATCTCTGGTTAGTCCCCGACGATCCAGAACACGGAGCTTGCACGAAGATGGCAGCTGAGATTTGTGTACTCAATACCACCGCGGAAAGACCTCTTGGGAGATGGTCGAAGCTCGCGAATTAGTCAGAAAAAGGTTCCCTCGTCGCTAAGGTGCACGTCGCCTCAAAACCCATCCGTGAGGGGTTGCACCTTGGTATGAAGGGAAGATACTGCTTCATCTTTATCCTCCATAATCTCCGTACCTCCCCACAAATAAAAGTGCTATCGTAGTGGCCGTACCTAAGGCCAGGTTGTTTGCCCCTCGAGACACTCCTTTCCAACATGTGCGGACTTGGCTGGTTTGCGTCCCTCACTGGGGATGGAAAAGTAAATACTCAAAAGTTATTTTCTCCAGTTATCCTATTTTTGTGCCAAAATCACAAGAGAGTATCTGAACCTTTGAATGCCTAATAATTCTCTGGTTTGCCCGTTTGAAGCGCACATTTGCGTCAGTGACTCGTCTCGTAACACTTGAGAAAGGATTAGCTCGAGCTATGGTCAAAAGAAATTCTACTTTTTTTTGGAAAAAAGTTTTGCCACCTTTTTGCAACAGTCTTCTTCATCTATCCCCTCGTCTTTGTTGCCTGCAGTTACTAGAACTGTTTGACAGTGAGGACCCACGGGAACGCGATCTAGTCAAGACAATCATGCACAGGATCTACGGCAAGTTCCTCTTTCTCCGTTCCTACATTCGACGGCAGTTCAGCAACGTATTCTACAAGTGAGTGGCCCATCTTTCCTCTTCCTTTTGAATACTTCGGTATTTGTCAGATTGATAAGCCTGAATTTTACCAAAAACCGGTATCATTAGTCGTGCAAATGTTTAGCTCGTTCGGGGGCGGGAACGCTGCCGAGTGTGACCCTTGAGCCCTTCCAGCTTTGCTTACTCACAATTGCCTGAATTGCTGGCAATTATGTGACAGGGTAAAACAATTCCCATTCTTGCATAGACATCAATTGCTGCCCTCCGTGGTATGGTATGGTATTGCTGGGGACTTGGACCTGCATTATGGGCAGCAACAGCACCTGTGTTCGGCATTCTTTGAATTCCTCTCCATAATTAGCCCTGAATTCTCAGTAGGTCTTCATAAATCCTCGTGGCTGTTCCACACGAATTGATTCCAACTTGATTGCTTGTCGTTCCCAAAGTGAAAGTCACTTACCTATCGAGAATGTGAAAACGATACTTTTACACCTTTCTGAAGTGTTGTTTGATTAGATTGTTCCTCATTAAAGACTTCGATGTAGATCTTGTAAAAGGTGATGATAAGTGGTGGAACCCGGCCATTTAAAGCCTACCCGCATGTTCAAATTCGTCACCCTTTTGACAAGTCAGGGGCTAAGGAACCTTTGCTATAAATTTGGAGTGGATTACGAATCCATCAAGGTAGCCAACTCATCTAGGATTTGTAGTGAATAGTAAAGGTGGGGAGGTTGTCTCCCCCGCCTCAAGTTTCGTCAATCTGAACGCTGGCTATAAACGAACGTCATGACACCGAGGCGGACCTGGAAATCCGCTGTAACTGGATAGCTAGAAGAGTACGGTCATTATACGAGCAGACTTATACCTACTCGGCTTGGAGTTCTTATTATGGCGGAAGTTAAATGTCGGCGTATCATTATGGAGCAAGCCTCGACCCCCTTCAGGAGTCGTCTGGCACCTCTGCACTGATTGCCGCAGAACTATTCGTATGCATCGATGTCACCCATTTGCGAGAGGGAAGTGGAGATAATCTGATCACTTGCCCCTCAGAAATTAAGATAGTCTTCATCAATGAAATGCGCCCTGAAGGCCGACGTCTTCCACAGGACCATCCACCATGGGACCATAAAATTTATGAGCTACCTAGCTTTGTTCCATCTTTTAGCTTCTTCTTGATAGCATTTGAACTGCTGCTGTTTGGGAACCAAACACCGAATTTTTCTGCATTCACTCCCACTGGAATGTACCATTTCATGGCACCTTTTCTGGTCTTTTAAATGTCATCTTCATTTATCACACCAAAAGGTCCCAAATCCGAGACCTTAAGATTACGAAGTTAAATTTCCTGTTCTTTTTTTTGAACATCTCGGAGGACATTTGCGATAAAGACGTAATCTGGTCTTCGACACGATTACCTCCTCCAGCGGCACCTTTTGTCCAACCCTCTCCTCCCCCTCGTAAGGCGCAGAATAGTTGCATTCTAAGTCCCCACTGTTTGGGCAGAACTAACGCTTTTGTCCCCTTTTCTAGATGGAAACTTAGAAATTGACGTAATGATGGGCATTCCTTCGCAAATGTATTTATTGCTTGGCTTCAAACCGTATTCTGGACGCAATGCATTTTGCGTACCGCCTTCTCTGATCTATTAAATGCTCCATTGAAGAATCTGCTTAAGGAGGTGCACGAGGACTACATTTGAGGCAGCGTAGGGAGTTAAGGGGTGGGGAGTAATAGCAGCACTGAATTAGGTTTTGACTGACTTGAACAGGTGTGGGCTTGTGAACGGTCTCACCACTGAGGGCTATGCCATCGTCTCTCCTACAAGTCTCCCTCCTGAGAGAGGGGTTCGTTCGGGAGGATACACTCCCACGATGCATATTGGAGTGCGTTTGACCTTGGCTTTGAGTTTGTGCTTGAATTGCTTCACTTCTAGTTATTATCATGTTTTGCAGCTGTTTCATCCACACCGTGCCTTCAACCAGCCTTGCTGTCATTCTGGTTACAAGTTAGTCGGGCAGATTTGGCATAACTGACTGTGTGTGACTTGATAAATGAGGTCCACCTAAAGCTCCCTGATGGTTGACCAAATCCGATCCTTGGACTTGTTGTTTTTGTCGTTGTCAATCGGCTGATTGGTGTACTGTTCTTGCTACGGTCGTGGTGAGGTAAAGGGTCATTGTGCCAGTACATGCACAAAGCCACAAAAAATGCTAACCGATCCAGTCACAAAGCTGGGTCCTGAGGTAGGTGAAGGCGAAATGTCTTGTATTCAGTCTTTCCATGAAGTGGAATAAAGACCTGGTTCTATCTGGGGGTAGATCGAAGTCCGGTTTTCGACCGTTTTGTGTCGTCATCTATTTGGCCTTTTCAAGGAGGCAGTGGTAGCTCCTCTCTGACCAATTCTCCATCTTCGCTATCAAGTAGTAGTCTGTGCTGTTATCATGACATGACACCCATGTTGACTTGTTATTGAGAAACGGAGGGTTAGATCCAAAATTTACCAGCACCCACGTTCCTTCTCCTTGCAGATTCATCTACGAGACGGAGCGGCATAACGGCATCTCGGAAATGCTTGAAATTCTTGGCAGGTGAGTTCGAATTTTTTTTCTGGCAGGGCCACGAGATTTACTTTGCTTTTCAAATTATGGTATATAACGGTGACTTGGGTCAGTTGGAGAGCTCGAAATTCGTCTCTCGAAGGCTGGTGAAGTTTGGTGGGTAGATTTCATTTCTCTCTCGTTCATCTGCGGTTGTTTTGTGACCCTAATTAGGGTATTTCGTTCACTCCGCCTTCGTCAGTGTGTATGGATCTGCTGTGGTTCTTTGTACTTAGGGGAAGTATTGATGCTTGAGGGTACAAATTGCACTTGTGATTTGGTTTGTTTCCCTTTAATTAATTACTACCATCCGCTAATTGCTTCCTGCAGGAGGAGGCTGCGGGATGAAAGGTTTTGCCCCACGCCTCGTAGTCATTGCTGCGAGGCCAAGTGCGTAGAAACCTTCATGCACAATGGGTTAGTGAGCCGGGTTCTTAAAATTCTGTCTAGAGCGTGAGACAAATTGCCACAAGCTATTCGTGGGACTTCTTTGTTGTTACTTACCCTACAAGACGTCGGTGTTTTACGGTTAATGAAAGGCCAAAGTTGGTATGCAAACAGACGATGGTTGAACAAATTAAAGAGCTCTCACGAGAAGCGCTGTCACTAAACAAACCGGCTATTCCGCCTGCTTCCAAGAAATGGCGACTTCTTTGGTGCGAAACACGTTACCGTTAAATATTGGCTTCTACCACCTCCAAGCTCTCTCACTGATTACTCGTGTACTTCAAAAATGTCACAATTTGAGGAGGCTTGCTGTTTCCTCTGTGCTCGGTCAAAACCCCAAATGGGATGTTTAACTTATCTCGACACAATTAGCCTTCGTCAACAAGCTATCCTTTCTTCTCGACTATCCAACGAATGAAACAATGGATGCGGGTTTTTTTCGGTCTGAAATATCGTGTTTTCACCGTGGCTACCATTTCAAGTCATGTGCTACCACAAAAGTAAACTGAGTGTGAAATGTCACAGCGGTTTTATCGAAACACGCTTCGCTTTCTTATCTGTGTATGAATACACACGACCCCAAGTAGTGGAATATGAGTTAAAACAGTTCTCAAAAAAATGATTTTACCATTCCTGTATCCACGAAAGGTGGAGATGTTCGGGCGTGCAGTCGTCACGGAATGACTGCTAATTTGCTGTCATTGCTGCATGAACCCTCCTCACACTGCCAGTGAAGTATTCCTTCTGCCCTTTATGAGTTCAAAATAATCCTGGTATCGGATAGTCCTGGCATTTTTTTCACTTAAGCCTTTATTCGATGCCGCCAGTTGGGTTTTTTCCATCTTTCGTCAAATGTGTATTTGATGCAACTTTTAAGCCTTGATCATGAATACTTTCAGGTCTTGTTGTGACCTTTCAGGCCTGTTCGTCGTTTGGATATGCTGAACCTCAGGTCTACATTTGATATACGTGTTTTAATTTTGCTATGGCTATCTCTCTCAAACATGGAACCGCTTCATTTTCTTTCGTTATTTATCCCTTTGATAAAAGTATCTCTTCGGTCTTGTTGAACCGAACTAGCCTCGGTCACGAGGTTCCCACGATTTGGCTTTTCTGGCGTTCTTTTTGTGTTCAAACAACTGCTCCTTTTTTCTCCCCCGTCAGGTGATCGACATAGTTCGTGGGGTTTTTTGGTGTGTGGCTTTTTTCACACCGTCCTCCTCGATTGTTGATGTGCACATATTATATGAAGTAGTAATGGATGCCAGTCCAGCGATACGGCGCCCTTCACAGTGCCGAGTCAGCGTAGTGGATGGTGTTCGGGGTTGTCTGACTTACCAGACGAATTTGACTATTTTCCAAGGATATAGACGCTTCCCATTTAAAAAAGGGTCACAATAGAACGTCCTACATTTGGGAAGACCTCCATTGGCTGGAGTGGCTCCAGTTTACTGTGTCACTAACAGTTTTGTTGTTTGATGTTAGTTTACGCCTGCATTAACCGGCACAGTCGTGGAGGCAAAAGTGAGATATCGATACAAGTTGTTTGCTTCTAGGCTTCAAATACTTTACGAAAGAGTAGCTTGCATCTAGCTTGTGTCCCTTTGGGGACGATGGATTGTTATGACAATTGTTTCGACGATGTCTAGATCAACTTTCAGCCTAGAGGAACTGTCCTCCTATGCGTAGGTTGTGTGTGCGTTGGAGTGTTAACGTCTGACCCAACTCGTATTGGATGTTCCGTTTCCACGTAGTTTGAAACGAAATCAACAGACTTCCACAGATTTTTCTGATGGACGGATGCCTGAGGTGCCGCATGTGCGTTGATCGTATCTGAATATGCTCCTTCTTCTCCCCCTTGTCTGCAGCATAATCAACGGTTTTGCGGTGCCACTGAAGGCGGAGCACAAGACCTACCTGATGCGAGTCCTCATTCCCTTACACAAGGTCAAATCTCTTAGTGTCTATCACGCTCAATTGGCCTACTGTGTGGTGCAGTACCTCGACAAGGACCCCACCCTCACCGAACCAGTAAGTTGCATCCCCCTTGCCTTCTGGCTTCTTCGTGCGTAATCGCTGACCTTTGGCACAGATCACTTCTCTAGTTTGTGATTGAGTGGATTTTGGCATCCATGGCTAGGTGTGGATGGGTGTGACGTTTACTTCCCTCCCTTCACCGGTTTATCTACCTACCACAAGGATGTGCTCTACGTACATCAGTACAAAGAGAATCGGGTAGCCACGCTTTTCAACTTCATTCCACGATGGATGCTATTATTGAATCGTTGTGCGAAGTATATACGTAATTGTGCAGAGTGTTCGTACGTGCAGGAAGGATCTTCCAGAAGTTTGTCCTAACGTCACTAGAAGTCAGGATTGCTGAAATGATAGATACAAATCTTTTGGTGGAAGTATCGATGTGTTAAGAGGCTTTTGTCGTGTTCTTGACCCCTTTTTTGACACAGCGGGTTGCTTTAGTTCTCTTGTCCTCATAACAACGTAGACGAATGTGGAACGAGGCGATTCCTCCCATCCCCGATTCTAGAGCTGGTTGTCAGCAAACCTCACTTGACCCTTCTTTGTCCCTCAGACAGGCGTCCTCAAGTCGTCGCCAGAATTATGATCTTAATAAACTTGCTCTTGAGTTTAGAGTCTTCTACATCACTTTGTTTAGTCAAAGGTAGATTCATATTGTTTAGCACTGAGAATTCCGTTTGAGGACGGGTAATAAGTTTATGTAGGCCAATACGGACTACGTAGAGGGGCACAAAATCGCCAAGTTTAGTCTCTACCTCTACCCCAAGCTCTGTTTTTGGCTGCAATAAATACTGACCTTGAACAGGAAAGACTTCCTCCATCGATACCAAGAAGTGAGCGAGGTGTACACTAAGAGTCTTCAACGTCCCACAGGATGAGTTTTATGTGGCTTACCCCCACAAAGTTCAGGCATAACGACCGACTCCCCCGACCAGGTAGTCAAGCCGACAAGCAGAAAGCCCTGAGAGCTTCGTACAGTCGCACTTTACCACATGCCAAACGGAAGTTTTTTTTTGTCTTCCATGGGGTTCGTTCTCATTTGCCTGTCCTTTTCGTATCCCATGACTTTACCATCTGAAAATGTGTTGGCTAGTATCTTCTGCTCCCGTATTCTCCATCTCCTGTTGGTTTCTTTATGCTTTTTCGGTGGAAGCTCGACTAATACGATGCCTTTCTAAGGAGGGATTTTGCGGTACTCCAGATTTTAACATTTGAACATTTGTGACCTTTTGGCACCCTAATCAATCGACTATAGCGGGCAAACTGATGGTCGTTTAGCCAGTCATTCAAATTTGTCAAGCGGATCTCGGATCATTCCCAATCTTTGATTGTGAGTCACAAAGATGGACCAGGAGGTCAACTTGAAAAGCTATTCACAGTCGCCAGCAAATCTCTAGATAAGTACCAACGCTGGTTCGTTGACAGTTGATTGAATGGCGGAGCTTCTTATTCCAAGTTATTTTGTATTCGGCTACCGGCGCTAAATTGCTTCCGGTTAAAAAATGTAATCACTCGAATCACGAGTCGATGTATTGTGGCGCCCTGGATCATCACAGAAGATGTAATCAAGCATGTCAGGTGTTGACTGGAGACCGAGGAGCCCAGCCTATTAAGCCTTAGCCCTCTCCTCTTCCGTCCAGATCGTGTTGGGGCTGCTGAAGTACTGGCCAAAGATGCACAGTCCCAAGGAGGTGATGTTCCTCAACGAGTTGGAGGAGATTCTCGATGTGATGGACGCCGCAGAGTTCAAGAAGATCATTAAGCCCCTCTTCACCCAGCTGGCCAAGTGTGTATCTTCACCGCATTTTCAGGCAAGTCTTGAAACCCTCCCATCCTTCTTCCCCTCCTTTCGATAGTGGAACACTCATTTTGACTCCGTTCTTCACCGCTTTCAGGTGGCAGAACGAGCACTGTACCTATGGAGCAACGAGTACATTCTCTCCCTCATGACCGAAAACATAGAGACCATCCTTCCCATCATGTTCCCCGCGCTGTACAGAACCAAACAACATTGGAACAAGTATGTGTCTCGTCTCTCACCCCTACCTTTCATTGTCACTCTCATTGTGTCTTCAAACCCACCCTCTCTTGTCTACTTAAAGAACCATTCATGGTCTAATCTACAACGCTCTGAAGCTCTTCATGGAGATGAATCAGGTACTTTTTGACAATTGCACCACAAAGTACAAGGAGGAGCGTCAACGGTGAGTCGCAAGCTTCTCTCCTACCCTAAGCCATTCCCTCATTCTCCTTCTACCTCATTAACGCTTGTGTCATTCCGGTTTTCTCTCGGTGGCTTTTGGCAGCTCTTTTTGCTTTGGGGCTTTGGGGATAGTTATTTTTCCCTCGGGTCCTGAGTAGAAGTAAATGAAACATTAGACCAATGCACCACCCAAGATGTGGCGGCTGGTTTTCCTTCAAGGTTTTGAGAGGAATCATGCCAGACGCTGCGTCCACTTTTCGACTGTTGTCAGGCCAATGTCTCCATTTCACTGTCTTCTTTCACTCCTCCTCTCCAGCGAACGCGAAGAGGCTAAGCGTCGAGAACGTGCTTGGGCGTCGCTGAACGCCACAGCAATGAAAAATCCACTGTACAAGCTGGTGATATCTGGCGAGTCCAACGGTTCTGATGCCATCGCTGCAACACCGTCGACAGTGGAGGGCAGTGGCGGTGGTAGTGGGGGAACAAACGGTGTCGCATCACAGTTGCAGCAACAACAGCAAACGCAACCACAGGAGCAGAGAAATGGCGCGGAAGTTGTTGTCGCCGACAGTGGCATGGACGCCAGCGGTCCACCCATTGACAATGATGAGGATGTCAATGCAACGCTCCGTTCATTGCAGCAGGAAAGTGAAGAAGAGGTGGGTCATTCTCATTCATCACACTACGGCCGCAGGATGCCTTGTCAGAGGATAAGGCCTGACGGTTATGCTTGTCGTCATTCTAGGTGCGTAAGCTGGGCGGAGAGGGTCAGGGCACCTCGGCACTGCCCTTCCTGGTTCGCAAGATGGAAAAGACGACACCGGCGTCCTTGCGTCGCAAGTCCGACCTACCACAAGACCAGGGCACTATTCGGGCATTGGAGCAACACAAGCGACCTGATCAATTCCTTACCACTCAACCCGATCAATAGCCCCGCTCCATCTCTGCCTCCCCTCCGCCGTCGCCAGCGCTGTTTTATGGACTCTGCCTGCTCACAACAACAACTCGGCCGTTTGTTCGCTTACTCCTTCACAGTCATTGCATTTCCTTTTCTCCCTTCTCCCACCACCGCCGTCGTCGATACCGTCTTCTCTAGTCAAGAAACTAAACGGACAAATGGATCGAAGGCATGAACGAACAAATCGGCTTTCCTTTTTCCTCGGTGCCCGGTCATTCCCAATTGTTCCCTCTCTCTTTGTCCCCCTCCTGCCGCCGCCTTGTGTGTATATGATGCGAATTTCCTTCTCTACCGCTGCCGCCTATGCCGCCGCCTCTCTCTACCTCTCTCCTCCTCTTTTTCATAATCTCGCCAGCATTGCTATTATCATCATTATCATAAGCGTCGACTGCTTTGCAGTTGTTCGAGTCCATCTGCGTTTGTTGGTTGTTTTGGTTGTTCGTTTGCGCGTTGAGCTTTACCCTTCTCCCTCTTTCAGGTTGTCTGCTTCACGTCCCTCTCCAACTCTCCTATCCTCCTCTCTCCCAGTTTTCCTTCCCCCTCCCTCTGATGTGAGGACTTATGAGGGAAACAAGGCAACGTGCCACTTAAAAGGCAATAAAACAGGCATATAAATATTGCATAGAAATAAGTGAAACAGCCACACCGACAGCAGGTTATTGCGTGCTCTCTTTCCATGCTTAAGGGGAGAGTTGAAGTTGTTTTTAACTGTTGGTCGGTTTAGGACTTGCTTTTCGAGATTCGCTGTCGTAGTACTCGTAGTCACTGGTAAGTCGGATTTTCGGAGGTATCCATTTTGGGGGCTTCTCATTCCAATTGCGTAGCCATCATCCCGAGTGAAAGCATTTGCCGAACGGGGGGTTTCCCAGGATTTGCCCTCCTGTACTTGTCAGATTGAAGCATTGACGGGTTTGTTTTTGCTCCCTGATGGAGAGAAAATCAGGTGTTACTTTTTGGGGATTTTATCAGTCGGTGTGCTGTCATCACTAGCGAGGGTGTGACATTTCATGATTTGCATAGTGGCGCTTCCAAAATTTGATGTTCAGTCATTCGCGAGGTGTGTTATTTTCGCTCGTGACCCTGTACATTCGCCCAACGGTTCGGTAAGGTGACCAAGTGTGAGAGGCGAAGGCGGCATGTGACAGTTTTGAGAGAGAGCGGGGTGTGGTCACCCAGTGATGGTTAACGGCTTGTTGGATTGTCGCCCCCTGTTTGTACGGTTGGCTGGGTTTCTGTGTTAGTGGAGGGTTGGGAATGCGAAATTGATGCCTGACACGGATCAGTGCACGTACATTGCGCCACACCCTGTCAACACGCACACAGATCACGTGACTGCGACTTTTTGACCGAGGTGTACTTTTGTAGGCTTGCAGATTTTGTGGCTCCATCGACACCGAAAGAATGGTAGGTTTTGAGGTGGCTGTGGTGCGCAACTGTCACATAAACGTGACATGGGACCCCAAAGGACCCAGAAACGATCATTTCAGGAAGGTAAAACGTGGGAATCAGTGCAATGCTGCTGGCGTAAAGAGGTGGATAAACAAAGGAAGATTTAGTGCTGTTTCTGGCTGTTTTTAATTCCCGGATGGTGCTACTACCTCTCACGTCGAAATGAGGGTCGGTGCCTAAAAGTGCAATGACTGAATGCTTCTAGTAAAGGGAAGTAGCACAGTTCGGATTGGAGTTTCATGGAACGCTATCACTCGCGTGACGGAGAGGGCGTCTTGAGTGCCGTTTTTGGCTTTCGATTTGTGGCGAATCGTCGGTTCAGCTGCCCAAGTGCAGCCACGAGCCTTGGGGACCCGTTCGTGTCGGGTCTTTTTGGCACAGCCTTTTGAAAAGTCTTGTGGTCTACTCACATTATTGTTGTTATCACATTGCAGAAGCATAAAAGGGCGAAATTATATAAGAATATTTTTTGAGACGCGTCTAGTCCTTCCTTCAGAGAGCTTTGTGTTTATCATTCAGTCAAATGAAAATTACAGGACCAATTCGTAATGCTTGAATTGTGCAAGATTTGACGCGGTGTGAGAGAAAACTTAGAACTTTTGAACTAAATTTTGAAGTAGATAACTAGGATGGCTTCCATGCATACATTAAAATCGGACCTCTGAAATGACTGGGAATACAAACAGTTTTTGACCATTGCTGTGCATGAATTGACACCGGAACTTCATTTTCAATTCTTACAGGATGGGAACCATACCAACCCTTAAGAATGGCAACCACACTTCTTATACAAACTTTTTAACGGTGTAACAAGGCGAGTGCTCTGAAACTGACAACGTCAATTTGATTAATGTCTGTGTAGCGCATAATTATACATAACATACATTGAGCTTTGGCTGGAGGTGAACCCATGTTAAAAACCCCAGCTTCATTACTGTTGTACGGGCCTTTAGGAAGAGGCTTATTTTATTTGTACGCAAGGGTAGATTCCTTTGCTCTATAAAAGCTGCAAAGGCAAGATTTACAAGCAATGCACTCGACAAAACTATCGCCCATTTCCAAACCTTTAAGACTTACTATTGATTCGAGGTTAGAAGAGAGTTAATAGACTATTAGCCTTGATCCAAGTTTGCACAACAGAATTTATGCAGCACCTTTTAGTTTGGAATGCAATCGGACTCGTAGTCATGTTAATGCTACAATCTCAAGGTGAACAGTCCATATTAAATTCATAAAACAAATGTTTTGTTGCAACGCTGTTTTTTGTCTGACAAATGAAATGTAATCAACATAATCCTTGCAAATTATCAACGTTCACATTTTCTATTAAATTTATAATTATTAATGTTTGTACAAGCCGCCAAGTTCTTATAAATTTACTGCAAAGTATTTGGTACGTTTATGATAAACATGAAATTATAGAACATATTATGCAGAAAATATTATTTTGAACCAAAGTAGGCCAGTTTCTAGTTTACGCGAAAGGTTAATCAATGGTATTTTAATGTTTAGGGATCACTGTCTCTGTCGAAGATTTGCTAATGGAAAAAGTGCTTTCAAAGGGTTATAATCAAGTCACAGATACACATTAATTATCTTGCTCTTGAGAAAACCTAGGTAAATCCAATTAGCAGAGCAGCATTAGTGATAATAGTCAATCGTTATGCTCATTTTCTGCTTGTTATAGCAGCAGAAGTTTCCAATAACATGACTTCCTAAAGATTCGTTTCGAAGATGCCATAGCAGTATGCTAGAAGTGCTCAGTCTACCTACTTGGCCTGGAGGCAGTGATTGCCTTTTGTAGTTTTCTGCAGGAAATGTGTATTGCACTCTGTTTTGCGCTATTTATGGTAGTAAAAATAAAAACGTAAGGCGCTGCGCGTTGGTCCTACTTCCCTTCGAAGCTATTATCCCAGCAACCCTCCATAAAAGAAGGCGGTACTTGTTAGAATTTAGGGAAATCCGAGCTACTTGAACTTAATCATCACAACATCAGCCAAGTGGAATACCGATAGCAACTTACAACGCGTTTCTTTTACGTTCTGAGGAGAGCATTGCGACCACCATTGGCGCATGATTAAAGCCGCGCCTCGTTGAAGGTCGGCTGAACTTGATGGATGTGATTCCAATTTGTCAGCTTTGCGTAAGCTGATTTCAAGCTATTTCCACATCGGTAGAAGCCTCTTATCAACTTCATCGGAGAGCATGTGGTGAGGGTGTGCTGTAATGTTGTTTATAATAGGCGCCAAAATGGAGGATAAATGGCCTCGTGTTTGATGATGATGACGATGATGATGTCGCTGATGATGGCGGTAGTGATGGTGATGATGGGGAGGAGGGAGATGAGGAGGAGGAGGAGGAGGAGGAGGAGGGGGTAAATCACTCTGCCTTACCCACTTTGTCATCTCCCAGGAGGAGGAGGAGGTGTGGGTCGAATGCCCTGACGCCGTTGGTGGCAGTGAAGAAATTTGGAGCTAGTGCCACAAGTTAACGATAGAGTTGAATCAGCAGTTGGATCACCTCTTCGTAATCTCTGTTCTGAATCGGCCCTCATCCATGTCCCCGCTATGTTTATCCAATCCACTTCACCATTCTGCCCTTCCAAAAGCAAACACTGGTGTTTGTTGAGCCCACTTTGATCGATCACCAGTGCTCCATTCTTCCCATTAGAAATGCATGTTTCGTCCACTTTGCTTAAAATGGAGAAGCATCTTTCGACTGTCACGCAATTTCGGAATGTTAGCTGTTTATGTTTCCATCCAATCCCCTCCCTCCTTACCAGTTCCTTAACAGCTTTTCATAATAAATTTCTTGTGATAATGAAAAATGGAAAGAAAGAAACGTGGAATTGAGTGCTGCCTTGCAATGACATGAAGTTGCCTTACCTAGCCAGAAGAAAGGAAGCAGGGCTCGAAATTCATTTCCTAGGAGCAATGGCAGCAGTGGACAGGAGCACTCTTCAACTGGTCATGAATTTAAGCACCGATAATGATGCTTCCCTTTTATCAGCGGGATTACTATAGCCCGTAGGATGCGTCGAACATCCTGCATGCACTCGTACAAGTGCTCACAACGCAGTGGTGGCATTTTGAACGAGGATCCCTCCACCACTACATCGTGTCTCCTCCAGTCAAAAGGAAAGCATACCATAATTGTGTCTTGAAGCAAGCCCTCGTCATTCGGCTTCAAAACGATGCAAGGTTGATATCTATTATTTTTGACACAGAACGCGACCTTAATGTCAAAAAATTAGGCTGTTGAATAAATACTTTGGCGCTTTTACTGCATTTTTATCTAATAAGGGACCACGGGGACCTCTAGCTGCATGCAATAAGCAAACAAGGAAACAGCCTTCTCTACGCAGTCACCACCGAAATCACTGCTCTAACGTGCAGCAAGAAGTGGGAGACTTGGATCTCCCTGTCAAAGCAAGAGTAAAAACAAAAGAATGGAACTTCTTCATTCGCCTCTATGAAGTCTAATAAGCAAATTCTTGCTTTATTGCCTGTATGTCATTAGGGCGCAAGGTGATTAATGGAGAACCGATTAACGCTGTCGTGGCACATATGTGGAATGCAACCGATTTTCTTGGACTACGATTATTCTGCCTTTTTTAAGTGATCAGGCAAAGAATAATGCCATCGATACACGTCTTCGCAAAGGCCGGCTGCCTGAGGCGTCTATTGGCTCATGCCAAGGTCATTCCCGAGGCAGATGATGCATCAAATCCCACGCTAATGCATTGAGAAAAAGGAAAAAAATGCCCGTAAGGGGTGCCAAAGCGCATTTTTGTTCAATTTGTTTATCCCCTTCCAAATTTGAGCGCGATACTACTGAATATCAATTAGCAGCATTTATTGTGCTCAATCTTTAGGATATTGGACAAAATGAGAACTCGGGTTTTGAAGTTTTTTCTCCTTATTTCACGAATCCATGTTCACGCGTTTTAAGTAATTGAAAAATCTTACCAGAGCAGCCGTCCTCACGAATAAGCTTACTTAAACCCCCAATGCTACATTTGAGTAGTATATCAACCGCTGTTGCCAATATTGCGGTATTCGACGATTCAGGTATTTAGCAACTGAAAATTTCTAAAAATTAGGAGTAGTTTATGCATTGGATTCGGAGTTAGTATTGGTTTCTTCCCAAACCTGTCAGCCTTTATAACTGTGAAGAAACTTTTGACGCAATGTAGTGCATCGCTGATGAAAAGAGCGGACCTAGGATCTCAAAAAAAATTTTCCACCACATCAGGTTAATCTTCACGATATTTATGAGTAAAAGATTTAATCAAAGTTTTCTAATGCCTCTAACGATTCCACACGAAGTAGCATTTACAGACAAAACGCCGTATACAAAGAGGTAGGTTACAAGAGCCGTCAGGATCACACTGCTCGCTGTGACGCGCGGCGGAAACATCAGTGTTTGAGTTGCTGTTCTGTCATGAATATTCTTAGACATCCACCAAAATAAAAGTCTTTTTCTGACCAACCTATGCTGGTACTTAGCGGGTTCAGTATTTTTTCCCACCGCCTTTGCGTGCGCTGTGGATGAGCTTCACGCTCAGAACAGGAAGAGCTCGGGATGAGCGTCTTTAAACACCCACATGGAACGATAGAAAGAGTCTTCTGCTCCAATTAATGTCCAAAAGGATTTATACGTTATGATTAAAAAGTAACTCAGATATTTGGCACTTGATACACACCGCCACTCTGCGACCCAGCTCTCAAAACCTCCTCCCTCTCAGGCGCACCACTTCTACAATGACTTAGTGGTGAGCGGTAGGTCGTTTGGAGGCCTCAGAAATGTCAAAAATTTTTCCGCGTGAGCAGCTGTCTCAATCGACAGATAATGTGAATTCAAGTAGCGTAATTACATTTTTTGACCGGTCCTTATTGTCACTTTAAGTGTAAGCATTCTGAATTCAGATTTCTGGGGCACAGGGTAGCCAGATTTTGGACTTGATCAAAAGTTCTGCAAAGTTAACCAAGTCGGAGCGGTGACATGTGAGCTAATTATGGCAATATTTGCAGCCAAACGATGGTCCATTGCGGTCTAGGTGCATTCTCTTACAACTGCATGGAATGCCT
This sequence comes from Taenia solium, assembly GCA_001870725.1. Taxonomy (NCBI): domain Eukaryota; kingdom Metazoa; phylum Platyhelminthes; class Cestoda; order Cyclophyllidea; family Taeniidae; genus Taenia; species Taenia solium. The sequence goes on along the minus strand of MIEF01005667.1, from coordinate 78,457 downwards.
CTACTTGCCCCGAGATGCTGCTTCCATCAGTAACCCTGTTGTAAAATTGTGACAACACTACTTATCAATTTATAGTAGCATCCTCACTTCAAAGCCGGCAACAAGCAGAGAAAAAGTGTCTTTGCTTTGCCTAGTCTTAGAGTCATTACTCCTCTTCTTCACTTTTCGGTACTTTGGCACAGGACTCGGTGCAGTACCGGATTCGGGAGTGACCTTGACATTAGCCAATAGGCGCCCCCGACGGCCGTCCGTCGCGGAGGCGAATCTGGATTTGCGAGACATCGTTTTGGCACTGCGACTGCTGTAGACGTCTCCGTCCATTGCCAACTGAAAGTAGCTTCATTTGTTGATACTTTTACTGCTGTACACATTTATTCAACATTAAAATGTCAAAAATTCCCCCAAATTAGTCCCAAACGATACTCGACAATCCATTGACCCAACTTGTGCTTCATTTCCGGTTTGAAGTCTGCTCCCCAAGTAAGTAGACAAATAAGTAAATACGTGAGTAAATAAGCGACTGGGCTAGAACTCTCTTCGCAGACAATGTAGAAATGCTCAATCATCAGTAAACGGAGGAAGAGGGAGGCAGTCCTTCCCATTTCAAAGAGCACGAAGCAATCTTGCCGTAAAAAAAACCAGAAGTAAATGTTTTGAGGGTATGATATCTACCTTCAATGAAGTGCTAAGAAGAGTCTTTAAAACGCACCACGGAGCCACTGATTCTTGAAGCGAACGACTCCCTCACCACAGGAAAGACGGAGAGGGTGTGATTCCCTCCCTCTCTCTGCCCCTCCATAGACCTTAGGATCGGTTCAGGAATGAGTTGAAGGGATTTCTGTCTCATCCTGAGGCATCGCAACGTTGGTCAAGGGGGAGTAGTTGCGGGGAAAAATAAAAGTGGAGAGGACGGAGCACTTTGCAATCGGTAATGGGAAAAAGGGGACGGAAAAACGACATGAAGTCGACGCCTCACCCACACATTCTACGCTCTCACTATTGGACCCCGAGAATGGAGGCATGAGGTCACTTTACCGATAGAAGGCTTGGTAATTCCACCTCACACAAAGAGCTGATCATCAGCTTTCCCCGAGAACGGGGTTCGGGCAGGTGCGTGTCAAGGACGGTCCCTTGACAGGCGGCAGGCTTCCATCAGTACTTTACATTTGCCTTTGAGGTGGCATTCACGGAGACATTCTCTGAAACTAGGTCTGATTCCCTCGCTGGCCTTTGGTGGTGCATCAAGGTGGAGCTCACTGAGTGGATGTCCATGTACCAGTTCTCTGATGTCCACCAACCACCTAACTAAGCAGCAGAATTCCACATTTTCGACATCCAGAGTCATAGACGCATCCGGTTAGTTTCTTCCCACTACTCCCAGCACATAATAATTCGCCGGAAAGGAGGAGAGGATTCATCGTACACATTCCAAAAGCCTGCCTATCAGATGGAAGGCATCCCCTGTTTACGGTTGGGCCCGTAGACACCCACAGGAGAAACACAGTTGACTTCAAGCCGAATGTAATAACGGCCAGCAGTTGAAAGAGATCAGATTGGAACAAAGTAAGATAGTCCCCCAAAGAAAGGTTGTAAAGTTGCCGCGAGCACAGCTATTAATACACAGAATCTAAGGCCGCAGTATTCGCTATGGCACACGGACGCAAATGTTTCCACGGCAAGGGGGGAGAATGTGAGATGGAGAAGTGAACCACCTCTAGCCATAATGAAATCTCATCGTAGCGTCTTCTCTTGAGGTCGGAGGATGACCAAAGTGGAAGGATGTCACGAGGGAGCGCCGAGGAATCCCTCGAAACCAGAAGGGAACTGCATGCTTCACTGCCACTTTTCTCAAATCCAACATTTGCCCAGAAGCTGTGGTTATGCCATCTCTACCCTACTAGTCTATCTTGGGCTACAAGATGTAGCTGGGCCTTGAAACTCCCTGCATGCATCCGGCCGTTGAAACAAGCACACCAGCTTTTGAAAACGAATCATTCCGAATGACTCAAAGCGTTGAGACTGGTGTCTGGTAATCCGGATCCTTTCATCCAACTTGTACATCCGGTGGCCGTGATGTAGAATTAATGCGGTTTGAGATCTGCCGTTCAATTCACCACTTAAAGATGGTGTGATGTGGGATACCGGAATGCAAAAACTTAGAAACGCTATCCTGGAGACGAATCACCGCCCGGCGAAGCCTTCCAGATTGAGCGCCAGTAAAGAAATATGCAATGATATTAATGCTGAATATACTTCAAGATGAGCGTGTCAGAAACAACCTCTGACGAAGCTATGTTGAAACCGAAGCAATGAGTCTCAATACTCCACGCTAAGACCTCAAGACTTTCAAGTACACTGTAACAACGTGCCGTGAGCTTTATTGCCGTTGTGAAGCTTGTGATGAGAAGTGGCTACTGGCTACTTGAAACATTTTGGAAGTGCGAACCAAAAAAACTTCCACCTCGGGAACAGCCCGCAAACATTCACTCAGTCGATGAGACAAAAGCCCTCCTCTGGATTTTGGAAGACATTGCAAGACCGCACCTCTTACCGCACGGACAGATGGGAAATGAAGATGGGATAAGAGAAGAAAGGGACTAGAGGTAACTTATTTCCTGGATACAAAAAAAGTTCTGCAAAAGTAGGATTCTCAGTGTGGTCGTGTTTTGCAGGGAAGGAGCTATAAACTTTAATGGTGGATGCCAGTTACACCCTCAAAATATGCACTTCGGTATTCCAAGGCTACAGACCTCCAGTTTCAAGAGGCTCAAGAAGACTGATTTGAATGGTTTTGGCTTAAGGTAGATAATGCTATAAGTGCATGAAGTTCGACACACAATAGTCAAAATTACAGTCCAACTTGATAACACACACAAAAATGTACGGCATTCATCAACTGATACATATTTTTAAAACAGCGATTAGTCTACAGTAATATGAGTCACATAAACATACTTTATGTACCTAATAAAACAGACGTTGGCGATGGCTAAGTCATTTAGTCTTGGGCTTCGCAGGCTCCTCCTCACCCTCCTGCATCATTTTAATCGAGACGAAGCCCCTGGATCCACTCGCGTTCGAGTCATCGGGGAAGGTAAACTGCACCAACTTCAGGGGTCTCTCACTCTCCCCATATGAAGGCCGTGGGGCTCCTTTGGCTTTCTTTTTCGATGAACCTGACTGAGAACCTGAGGGCCTGGGTAAGCAAGGACAGCACGGTGATGGTAGCATGACTTTACTGAACGTCGGTTTGAATGCCGAACTTGTGGAAGCGGTGTCCACGCCACTTCCAATCGAGAGAGGTGGTAAAAGTGCAGGACTCGTGCTCAAATACACATGGTAAAACGCCCCATGATACGAGCAGTGGAGCATCAGCGTGTTTAAAAGTGGGTAGCTTCGTGATCAAGTAGTGGCGAATATGGAATGTAAATATTTATTTTCGAAGTCATTTTAGTAAAACAAGTAGAGAATTGTGGTCATGAGCCTGACAAATAATATGTCACCGGCTTAGATGCCGTAATGATAAGAGTTGTCAGTAGTTATTTGGACTATTTCAACTGCTGTTCACAAATCAAAATACTAGTGCAGTCATTTATTACAAAATGCCGAAGAACGTGCACCACAAAAATTTTGCTTAAGGCTTATAGATTCCTAAGCTGTCGCTATCATTCAAAACGAAATTTGGACGAACATCTTTAATTCCAGTGGTCGAGTGAGGTATTGCTACTTGAAGTTAATAAGTAGGATACACTAGGCACCAAGAGACACCGGCAAAGCGATGCCTCTTGCGGCAAGACAGATGCATTAAAAAATAGCCGGACCTAATCTTCTACAAAGGCAAAAATTCAGGAAAAGTTTATGGTCTTTAACAAATCAAGCAAGTCAGTTTCCCTCTCAAGCAACTGTCAAGGTCCCTCTGTGACAGGGGGTACGTAAACTACTCAAAAACCAATTTTAAGCTTTCTGACCATCCAGAGAGATTAAAATTATTCAAAACAGCGAGGCGATAGAGACAGAGATAGAGACAGAAGCACTGGACACTAGTGGGTTTTTTTACAACTCCCTAGTTTGTGCCAGTCTCTTCAAGACCGCAGGCTAGGGAAACCTCAAATTAATATCTGCCTAATGGAGAGTTTCACATGATTACGAACATTCCACTCAATCTCATCTTCCCCAAACACCTCTTTGTCATAAAAATTTCTCATTTTGTTTTCCGATTCTGACAAAACTTTCCAAGGGCAGCCAAAACAGCGCCTTGAACCTCCTTAAATGACAATTTAGAAAATATTTACTGCGATAATTTCCCGGAATTCATTTGAATGAAGCAGTTTCGGTACTGGGGTACCTGTACTTAGGCTGATTATAAACTGGGGCATCGCCCATTGTAGGTTGGAGTTTCTGTGTTCGTGCGGTTCCCAACCTGGTAAGCTACAGATGGAGACCTCGGAGCAGATGACCGTACTGGCAGGGGCGTGTGAACGGCACACATCCATGCGGTGCTTTTATAAGCCTAGTAATCAGCCATCAAAGGCCGCCAGAGAGTGGGTGCGGACCTGAAGCGCTTGGCAGTGCTTATCATGACCGTTTGTCGTCGCTAATTAAGCTTGGACTCAAAGTGGCTGCAAACGCCATTCAGGTGAAGTGCAGGTAATGTGACATTCAGGCAACCATGAAGGCGTGAGCGAGAGCATGACAAAACAGAAACTTCTGTAAAACTAAACGGAAATGATTGTCTTAGTGAATTTAGGACTCCTTAGCAAGCTTTACGTTAGAAGTTAGGCAGGTCTGCATCATGCAACTTATACTCGCTTATGAAGCATTCGGTTTTGTGCCAAAAGAGCACATTCAAAAACGGACTTATTTTAATGCATTAAAGCGAATAACTAGCCTAACCATTCAGATAAACCTGTCCAAGTTGCATTTCACCGACCTCCACGACGTCAGCCACGCAACCGCTTTCATATCGAACGCACTGGAGGAGGACGCAATTCACACGACCAACGCGAAGGCAACGTTTGCATGAATGGTCTATTTAAAAGTTCGCCACTCTTAGTTGGAAGGTCAACTGCGCCGCCATTGGCGCACGCGAAACATGCACAACTTTCGCCACCCTTATATGTTAGGCGTGGCCTTGAATTGTAAGTCTGATTGGTCGGTAGGCGCTGTTTGTTGTATACAGCTGTCCTAACGTGTCACCACGTCATTTCCAGCTGGAATGCTTCGCGTGGTGGTTGTACTTTCGCTGGCGGCACTTGCTCTATCCTGTTCAGATGGGGGCGAGTCCATTTTGAGACACCATATATATCCTCTGGGCGGAGTCGTTCCCTTAAGTCCCGAGGTGCTTCAAAGTGAGGAGGTGAAAGAAAGGGTGGAGGAAGCGCTGTCACAGCTCTCCAGTCAAAATGGCGGTCTGATGACCCACCGCATCATCTGCATTCGCAGTGGGACGCGTCAAGTCGTTAATGGATTTAAGTACGTCTTTGTGGTTGAAGTGGAGAGCTCGCCGACGGAAGGGGCGACGGGTGTGGAGCCTGTATCCGAGGTCTACAAGGTGGAGATCTACAAGCCGGCTTCCAGAGGCGCCAAAAAGCAATATACCTTTGAGAAGATCCCCACGAATGAGGAGTAGGCCATTTGCGCTGTTCTCTTTTATGTGCTTCCACTTCTCTACTCGGGCTCTGCGTCATCTAAGAAGACTCATGATTCTTGGGCAAAAACCAGACTGTCTCCAAATTCGAAGATTTTAAATTCATAACTCGTTTTGTTCTTTTTTTTTCGTGAAAGTGGAGGAGGATACTTCTTTCTCCAGAATTGGGAGCAATGCCAAATCGCTTGCAGTCATTGTGGAATGCTGGATTAATTACAATTCCTGGTTGGGGCTAAGATTTCCCTTTTTGTGCAGATTTTGTGATGTGGTTGGATTGTGCGCTCTGTTTGTAGAGGGCTCGCTCACTTCGTAACCTGATTTGTCCATTTCTTAAATGGCGTGACCAATGAGGATGTAGCGTGAGGAGGGACTAGCTACGACTGGATTGCTGCTAGCTGTTTTGAAATGTGCTCCCCAAGTTATTGTCCTGGGTGGAACTTCTAGCATTCGCTGGAAATTTTTGTATTTACTAGTGTAGAAGTTCTGTGATCTGGTAAAGCCCCTTCAACAGCGAAGTAGGCATTTCTAAATGGTTTCCGTCATAAAGGCCCATTAATGACGCTACTTCTTGGGATCTTTTTGAGGCAGTATTTATTCAGTTTGAAAATATCGTGGTGAAGTGAGTTAACACTAGTTGCGAAACCAGATTTTTTCAACATAACTTGAAATTCTGAGACCGACATCAGCGCGTTTCTATTCCAGCTAAGTCGGCATCCAGCTTTCTCACGAAATAATCAAGCAGAAGTTACTGTTAATTCGCTTTTGCCATCTTGAGACTTCATCCTACTAAAGAGTATAATGGAAACTGTCGAGAACGGAGAATCGTCGCCCCGTAGCCGGCCCACGCTCGGATCCGCCTACCCATTTGGTGGGTTTAAACTCGTTTTCGTGCTCGTTGCCTTACTAGAAAACCTGAAAATGTGAGAAGCCTCTTTCGATTTCACCATGAGGTGTAGATAGTGCAAGAGCTCATCAAGGTTGTTCCAGGGTCTTCTAGTCCATATTTTTAGCTCTTGGACGTCATCAAGAGGATAGTGCAGATTGTTAATGAAGTGAAAGTGCTATAAACAGGGTTGTCACTATTAAGAACTGGAAATCCTCTGTCCGAGTCCGTTAGGTCAATGTGTAATTAAAAAGTTTTTAAGACGGACGTCTTCACTGATTGACCCAGGCATGTACTCCTGCGGCTACGGAGCTAGGTGCTGACTTCTGAAGACTGCCCAAGGGTGAGTCAAAGACTCCACCAATCAGAATGGAGTGTGCAAGGCTACACCTTATGGAATGTTGAGGAGGTCTCCTCGAGTCTGGGGAATTCTAGAAGCTTGGAAACAGGACGTTTTCTTACAGTTTCGAGTATCCCCAGGAGAAGTACCGCTCAAAAATTATGATGCTTTCTCTGTCTTCCGGCCAGCGGATTGGTCAGACCCCTCTGCTCTCTTCACAATTTTCCTCAGCGATGCTCATAACTTCACAATGCATAGATGTGGATTTTAATTTACTTGCCGTGAACTTTGTCCTCCTTCCTTGAAAATTTCACAGTTTTTATCACATGACAGAACTCTCAGCAGGGTTTTTTCCCCCATTCTGTTTGATGTATTACCGCGATTCAGTGTTTAAATCATTTTGGCTATTTTGAATTATGGCGAGTGGTAAGGACTGTTTTAAACTTGGACTTTTCTCCCATATCTTTTCACAGACAATGCCATTCGTCTAGAGATGGGAACGGGGCCTTGTGCTTGTGGGCATAACGAATCTCGGAAGGTTTTAGGATCCCGTTAGTAGAGCTTTGAAGAATGAAGAGCAGATTGGATAATTCATTCACCTCTATGCTGAAACACGATTGATATTTGATGTTTTGATGAACTGGGTGTACTCTTCAAGTTGTTGATCACAAGACTTGTCGTTACTCCATCTTCAAAGCCTGTTTGCAATGCATGACTCAGTTTTCGCCTTGAGGGCTTTTAAGAATGCATGCCTTGGAGTTTACTTTAGCGTTAGTCCAAGTAGAGCCTCATATCGTCGAGGTCGTAGCCGAGTTTGAGTGTTTGATGAAGCATGTCTGCCCTTTAGACAGCTCTCAAAGGGAGGTTCCAGGCCCTCCAAATCTGGTCTGTCGGTCAAAGACACTGGGACCAGGTTTTGTAGTGCAAGGTCGCATAAAATTGAACGTGGCTTTGGTAGACCTCCTTCTGGTAGTTGTCTGGATCCCTCCCCGCGGATGTGTTATAGCCTAAGGCTTTGCTTTAGCTATTCAGGAAAGTGTCTCTGACGAAAAGAAGAGAGGCAGCGCGAATGGAGTGACTTCACATCAACGTGGGGAGCGGAACGATGGAGACTGGAGAGCACAGAAATTCCATACTCTTTGAGGTTACCATTCCGCTCATCCATCAATCAGGATTCGAGGACGTTGATCAGGAAGCAAAATTAATTAACCCGGAGCACTACCTTTTTTAACGTTGGAGTGATTCATTCAGGTGAGTCACCGATGACCTCCTTTTCCCTACGACCTATGGAAGTGGAAGCACCCTGTCCCCTCTTGATGTGAATACTTGTCGCTGGACGAAATGTGTCAATCCGCCGGTACGGTGCTCTTCTTTTTGTTTGCAACCACCTTTCTTTTTAAATAGCAAGGACCCTTTCATCAAGTAGTGTGGTTGAGGTCTTATGAACAGATGCAGGGGTGCGAAACTGGTTTTGTTGCTCCAGAGGGAGACCTATCGACACCCTGTCGCTTACTTTAAGCCCATGGGGTTTAACAACCTATAAACTGAGAGCCCCCTCAAAATCAAATGAGTTAATTGAACCACTATACACTGCAAGAGGCATCCGACTCCCCATTCCCCTCAATTATAAGATGTCCAGGGCAAATTTTGATAACAAAATTTATATTTTCCAAACGAAGTTAGTAACAGAAACGGATGTGAGCAATTCACTGGGAAGCCTCGCACCCACTTCACTTGAAGTAAGTGTCATTAGCACTATTATAAGCTGCCAGGTGCTTATTAGCAAAGTGAGTTTGTTACTCCAGGTAGTAGACAGGTCTAGCCGTCCCGTTGGACGGAAGAAAGATGGTGAGATTGGACACTGGGTTGCCATGGAAGGGTTCCTTGCATGATGCCTTCTGTGTGGTCTTCACTTGAAAGTGATATTTTACTCCTTGAAAAGCTTGTTTAGTTCCGTTGAGAATCTTTTCAAGCATAGAACAGGGGCTGGTTGAATTTAAAGCTGTCATCACCAACTCCTGAATCTCCTGCGACTGGAGCTGACTCTCACAGAGGGGTTTCGGAGGCATGCATTGGGAGTCAACTAGGGCCAAGAGGAGCGCAGCAAGTCCAAAGACATACCACATCTCGTTTGAAGTAAGCATCAAGCAACGTACGGAGGGCGTATTATATACTTGAAGCGAGTAATTAAAATAATTAACTGACCAATCAGAAGGTAGATGTGTCCAAGACCCGACGCCTGTCAGCCAATGAGGGCACAGATCGGGTCAACCATCTGGTTGGGGGTGGTAATTACCATGGTTTTACTGCAAAATTAATGGTAAAAAACGTTTGAAATGCTGGTACTGCAAGAATTATAGTGAAAAATACTTAAAAGAAAATCGCAGGCATAATCATTATCTGTGGGGTTTAATGCATTGCCAAATACCGGAAACCCTAGAGTCTATTGAAGCCTTCCCAATTTCCTATTTCAAACATTCCCCATTTCTACGCGTAACTTTACAGCTGGCTAGCGAATTGGTTTAATTCCAACAGGTTCACTTGTGTTTAGAGGTACATAGTACCACTTTTTAACTCTCTAACTTCCCGAACTTTTTAGATACATCTCAATCCACTTTGGTTTCATGAAAAGGGTAAAATACGGTTGAAAACCATTAGGATCCTTGGAACGAGTTATTCTCCAACCCCTACAAAGGATAAAATCGAAGAATAATTAATACTGCTTGTCGTTGGATAGCTTCTTGCAGTTAAAACTCCACTGGTTATTTAAAAGTATTGGGCCATTACAATGGGAACACGGGTTATGTAGCTTTAAAGTGAAGATCAGGTGCAGCTGTAGCGAGGCAAATCTTTCCTGAGGTCACAAAACATCAGAGTTTTATCACAGAATGCATACTAGTGATGCCCAGAGGCCATGACACCGAGGGGTGGTGCAGCCCTCGAAGACTTAAATGCGGTGTTAAAAAACCCGACGAAAAATAAGGCACGCACTCACGTAACTAGACGGAGGATGGATTCACCAAGGTATTCGCAGGGTGGTTGGTAAACATTCAAACCTGACCATTTAATTTTCCCCATGTGGCGTCCCGAAACTGCCCTCAAGGCGAAATAAAACATGATTTTGGGGCAAAATACACGTATATTTGATATACAGTGGGGCTTGAGACTACAAACATGGCGAAGGGGCCAGCTCATCCGGTGAGGCTATTTATGGCGAAGCGCCTAAGCGGGCCATTCACCCAAACTGAGGGGCAAACAAGCAACCAACGTCTTTCACACATTTTCCAAAATGCAAAATGGTCCAAAAATTGTTGATTAAAATGATCACTGCTGGAGAGGTCACTCTTTGTTCCCCTTCCAAATGACTTAATTGGTCACTTTACAAGGTACTCAAAGTCGCTAAGGAGCAATTGACCACACCAAGCGGAAACCTGACGGGCGTCATCACCCTCAGACCAGGAGCATCAGGTCACAGACGAGAACATAGGGGCAGCACATATAGGCGATGCTGGTAGTGAAGACATTACTAGCCATGATAATCTTGTTTTTCACCGAAAAAATAGAAATTTTGTTACTACTGTGGCACATTTTACATTGTAGCAGGGATTGAAGAACGCCCCACTTTGGGGCTCCGCCATCGTGCCCTAGCCTGCCAGTGGCTTCCTGAGTAGACAGTAATGTCCGAGATAAAGTATCATCGCTCTTCTCTTGGTGCGGATAATGAGCATCCACCTTATGTGCTGGATAATCAGATGGGCTTCTTACTTGAAGCCATGAGTAAGCTTCCTAACTTGCAAGAAGGCGCTAGAGATGGCCAAAAGATCATTTAGACAATCTGGAAGAGCAAGCGGAGTAGACTGAAGACACTAAGTGGTTCATTGTGCCTTAAAACAGTAATCAAATGGTAATCCTTAAATATCAATTTACCATCCTCATCGTATGCTACGGCATTAAATCTTCAAAGATCCATTTAACGCCACAATTCACCAATTCAGGACACAGCTACAATGCTAAAGTTTTATTTTTTCACACTGTTGTCAAACTGAAGCTTTCATTATCGTAACCAGAGCTGAATAACTATCTTCTCAATTAGCCGGAACTTTGGTGAAGACACCACACACAACGCGAATGCTTGAGCCATTTAACTAGCGAAGGTAAGTGAAATGACAAGGCATTATCGTGCAGTCTCGTATGATTGTAATGGTTCATTTCTTTGGTGATTTGATGCATTACTCTCGGATAAGACCACTTGACTCTGCAGGGATTGTGTATCCACCCCGGGTGGGGTTTTTGGAGCATGCACGGTGTTAACCCTTCATGTGATAAACATTTGTTTGAGCCAAATTTTTGACGAATAGCGGTTGGTTTATGCTAACCAAATGACAAAGCTGATGCAGTTAACCCCTTTAAACATTGTCAACCTGTGGAATCTCATATATGTTTCAAACAAAAGATGCCATTGTAGCGTCCCGAGGCTCCCTTTAAGGAAAAAGAAGGCAAACCACTGGGGTAGAATATACATTCTGGAAACAGAGGGCTTGGGGGCTGTTGGCACGGCCCGGAGGCCGGCCAACCGGCTAGTGCAAGATGGCCACCCAAGTGACCGAAACCGGCAGTTCGAGCAAACGAAGTATTACAGCCATCCCCTAACATAGAGTTGGTTAAAATAAACCAATTAATGGTTTTGGCAGAGGCTTTAATTTGAGTTCGTCATCACTCCACTGCCGTCGAGTGGCAAGGGCTTCAGCCTACGTTATAGTCCCAATCACTTGCGTATGTTGACATTGCGCGTTCTACCCACGTAACACGTCTTCTTTAGCCTTCAGGGTAGACTCAGGAAGCTACATATGCATGAGAATGGATCAGCAAGCAGAGATGAGCTAGTGACTTTTAGTTGACTATAATATTTAATTGCATTATTATTAATAAACACATGTTATTAACATAGTACAATTATGGTCATACAAGTAATTACAACCGAAGACCATGATCCTGCTAACAGTGTGAAGTAAGCCACATAAAATGCATTAGACAATGGTGATAGTTTTTTGACGAAATGGTAGCGAATCGAATACGTTAGTTAAGAACATTGATTATTACAAGTGCAACGCCTAGTCAACGGTGTCAAAATAATTGTGGCACTGTTGCTGCAAAAAAGAAGCTCTTGTTTTTAGCTTGTTTATGTGAGCAATACAGTTGTTTTATATCTCTGACAGGGAGCGGCAATAATGATGCCTTTAAATTCACCAATCGGAATCAGTCGCACTTGTGGCTTTTAGTTTGGTAGCCCTAATTGTGCTGCTCCTAACTTTCTTACGTAATGGTGGGTGTGGTTTGTTTTTCTTTGGAAGCGTGTTCGAAATTTCTCCAACTGCTTGGATAGAGAAGTATTTACTTTTTGGGACCGATGAGTTGGTCGTGGGATTGAAACGAGTCTATCTACTTAATAAGTGATTTCAGGTTGTCTGACTTTGAATTCTCAGCATGCGTTCGGGTTTTACTACCATTCTGTTGTCCAGTTTCACAATCCAAATAGGGTATTTTTTGCCAGGCTTATGTTTTTGGTGTCAAACCTTGCTACGTATTTGTCATTGCTACCGGTCTTGTTTGCCTTATTCTGCATTGCAGTCAATCAATGCCCTATCAATGACATCCATTGCTTGTATTTTCCCAGAAAAGGTACGGATATCAGAGGAAATTAAATTAAATCGCGTTATTGCGCCTATCTGCTCAATTCCAAAGATTTGTCACTCTACCATATTTAACATCTGGGTGCTACGCAGTTAAAGCTTTTAAAGTCATTGCACTGATGTCGTGCCAGTATCTGATTGTAGAAAATTCGGCATAGTCTCATCATTTGACTGTTTTCCGAGCGTAAGTAGTAAGCCAGCACAATTTGTTCACTCGTTCCTTCAAGTCAGACGACGTGGTGGAAGAATTGCAGCGGTACAAGGAGCAGACGAAGGTGGACGGTGAGACCTTAGTACGGACGGTTTTTCCCAAACGTGTGTTTGAGATGCGAGAGCTCCTTGCCTCGAAGCTCTTCAATTTCGGTGAGTTGTTAACCCTTTTCTCATCCTAACCATTCACTTCCTTTTTTTTTCCATTAATTGTCTCACACACCTTGAATCTAGAACCCGCTAGCGTCTATCAGAAAGTCAACTTACCCGTGCCTCTGACTGGGGAACAGAATGGTGTTCCGCCAGCAGGAGCGGGTTTGCATCCCGATGGTGATGGTACGGTGCAGAAACCTCTCACCGGGTCGCCCGTCTTTACCTTCCCTGGTGGTGTGGTATCACACAACACTCACATCAAAGCCATGATTGAGGTAAGTATATAGCCGTCATTCCACTTTGTGGGGTAAAATTGCTTGGAGTAGAGTAAGATTTTGAGAGTTGGGCTAAGATCAACAAGTGTGACTGGAAGTTGCATTTTCTGGACATTTATATGGGAGTACAGTCCTTATGTGCCTTAAAAGTGAGAACTGTTGCTGATATTTATGGCTTCATTGCTTGTGAATATTGAGGACCTAAATGAATCCGGCTTCCATGCTCTGCAGATTTAACAGGGATTTTCTGCGTTAGTCTTGATTTTTCAGAATTTGCCCAGGTCATCACGCTTTGTTTACATTCCTAAGGCGTGATTTTTGTGCTGATAACCAATAGCGTTTGCACGACTAGTTTCTTTTGCCATAAATGAAGGCGTGAAGTGATTCTTACGACCCGCTTTTAAAGTCGCCCTCATTAATGCGTGCCCATAAAATCCTTTTGGTAGCAGTTCGCTCTAAAGATGATTACTTGCTCCCTTGTCCTGTATTTTGCAGCAACTCTTTTTTGAAAGCGTTCGTTTTTGGAGTCTTGACTATAAATCTCTTCGATGTCCTATTCTAAATAGGTCAATGTATTAAATGAAAAACTGTTCTTTTTCGAAAATTGCCGACTTGGAATGATCGCAATTAAGGCTTTCAATCTATTTCTGACCCATCCTGCGGTAGGATTGCTTGAAGCTGAGCAAAATGTTGAAGCCGTTTTAGAGCGAGGCTCACTATTTCACGTAAATGGAGTTCACTCGGATAAGGCAGTGCAGCAGGCTGGGATATTTGCTCCTGTCACGGCTTTCCGAAGGATTCATCTTCTAAGGACCTTTACTACTCCATGAGTGAAGTTTTACAGTACTTAGGATTTTCTAATGAAATGTTTCGGTAGGTCAGCCTAGCACTCAAATTTGCTTCTGGATAGTGGCAGAATGGCGCCTTAAATCACTGCAATTGGTCTAAATTCACCCAAATGCATCCATTCCCAGACCATCTAGGTGAGGGAACCTTCGACCCATTGCTGACGTTGGCTTATTTTTTTTTGATACTGTTCATTCCCGTGAACTTTAATAACGGCCCTTAACTTGAGTGGACACTATTGGCTCGGGTTCAATTTGGCTCATCGCAGTCTAGGATTGGCTTGATTTTTGCTTTTACGAATGATTCATGTAACTGGAGGTTAGTGTGGTTGTGACAGAATTACTTTTTAAGTGGCTACCGGTGCTCTTCAACTTACCCCCATATCAAAGCTACTCATCATGATGAGCCCTGTAGTTTAAAACTACTGCTCCAGGCCCCTGATTTTCCTTAATTCGGAGATCATGCTCATTGGAGTGAGCTGGATTATCCCTATTTCTACTGGTTTAGTGACTCTTATGGACCGCATTTTTTTTCCACATGTTAAAACATTTTCATCCAATTAGTGATTTTGACTTGGATCGACTACGTCAATTCGATTACGCACCTATTCACACACTTATTCGTCCTTCGAGACCTATTTTGACGCTCTCCTGACTGCTTGATTCCTACGGTGCTGAGGACTGCGTCACCTGCCAAGTGCTTTCTGATGCATATTGCCCTTTTAAGCACGCTCCACTGAACTGAATCCAATTTATTGGCTTATTTTCATCCCACATGCATTCTCTGTTATCGACGTTCGGGGTGTCGGAACATAGGCCCTTACCCACTGACATGACACGGGTGTGCGTTATCGCGAAAAAAAGCAGCTAGCCTCGATAGTAGTAACGCATCTCATTTATCTTGAGGGCCTTCATTCGCTAGGCTCTCTGACACAGTTCATTAGCAAGATGCTAATGGAACATTCTGTAAATCTATTTTAGCGCGAAATTGTCCCAGAGTTTGACTTGTTCTACCCGCTTTGAAGGGATGCTACGGTTTTCATCTGATTGTGACCGTCTTTCCCCTTTTTCGCGGTCCATTCACCCATCTCAGTTACGGTGCATGTAGGAGGTCTGGACTAGACTGCTAGAATCGTAGGCAATCGTGCGCCATTTATCACTTTAGGCCAAAATTATCGTAATGCAACAATTCGTCATTTGACCGGTCCACTTCAATCAAGCAAGATAACCTAACCTTCGCCATAGCTTTTACAGTAGGCCCTTTTCTGCATCAGTCGCCTCAGTATCCGAATCCATGTAAAGAAGTTGAATACGATGATTGTTTCCGGACATGTTGCTTTCTCGCATCCGTTTACTTGTGCTATTGTTGTCCTCAACTCCTTCCATTGTTGGGAGGCGTCGGACTTTCCATTTTCGTTTGTTAGCACGACATGGTGAAAATGCAGCACTATGAGGAGGATTCTCGACTTCGGAAGTATCCACCTATCCCGACGGGCGTGACTTGTATTAATCGGTGTTGTCAACACAGGTCATTTTGATGGTACAGGAGGGTTTCTTGGCTTTGGCATCTTGATTGTAAATCTTTGACTTATTTTACTGTTACTCAAGTGTATCAGAAACACCTTAGACCTCTTCTAACTTCTGTGAGTAAGGAAATTTGGATTATACTCATCAATATTTGTCTCCTTCCCCCTTGGTTAGGCTACGAAACCCCATCTGACGCAGCTAATGGTGGAGGCCCAACTCGTGCGGATGTGGATCCAATTTAACGTCCCGCGCATCGAGGATGGCAACAACTTCGGCGTGAGCATCCAGGAGGATGTGCTCTCCGAGGTCTCGGGTATCGAGCGCGACGCTCTTACTTTTCTGGACCAGTTTACTAGGTTAGTGATTCAGTCGGAATTGATGCGTCAAAAGGGGAGCAAGGTTAAAAAAAACATAGGTGACCCTGAATGCCGTCTGTTTCATAGTTTTATATTGGCGGAGACTTAATTTTGGGACTGTGGTTGGTTGGTCATGGGCATTCGTTTTTGGGTCCTTTTCCTCTGGTTTCATCATGATAATCGTCGTAGCTTGTATTCGCTGGATTTTTCAAAGTGAGTGCGGAATTTTAGTCCCTCTGTTGATTGGCTTCTGTCTCCTATTGACTGGGGATGAATTCGGGTATGAAAGCGTACTGAGATTCGTGCGACGTGGAGGAAGCTAATTTTGATTGTCTCTTACCAGTTTTAATGGAAACATATTTTGCTTTCTGTGGAGGTTTACATTGTGGCAATTGGAGGTCCACTAACTGGCCAAATAGTGATGGTCTTTTGTTTGTCTGCTAAATCTTCTAATTTAGTTATAGCCTCGGGAGTCATTACTCATTCAAGTGTCAATTCTGTTCATTACTCGATCCCCAAATTAAAGGATATCAATTTTCAAATCTTGGTTAGATTTTACTTAATCTGATTTAATCGGCCTATATGCTACTCCATTTGGATTTTTTGTGGAAGAGCTCAGCTCAAAGTCATCTCTTGACCTGCCCAGCTGTCCCCGCCGCTCAGGACTACGATGAATACTCACCTGATCATTGCTTATGCCTACTTCGAATTTCATATTCAGAGTAGCCTGAAGAAGTTTCTTGGACCTCTACCGCCTTATTGGGAGGTGGTTTTCTCTTTCGAAGGCAACTATGAATCACTGAGACTTTGTTGATTCGTCTAGTTAGACTCCTTT
The DNA here is from genome assembly GCA_001870725.1 of Taenia solium. Lineage (NCBI taxonomy): Eukaryota > Metazoa > Platyhelminthes > Cestoda > Cyclophyllidea > Taeniidae > Taenia > Taenia solium. Next base: position 61,696 of record MIEF01005667.1, on the reverse strand, counting down.
TAAGATAGGATGGGTTCCGTTAACTAGTACGACATTAAATGGAGATTTTTAACGAAGTAGGCATTGAGGCTATGCTTCAAATTATCTACTTACTGTACGGTTGGAGGTCATTTCGTAAGTACTTGTTCGTTTATTAATTTTATTCATGGAAACTACTTTTTCATAAAAAGGCGATTTCTTCCACCAAGAATTCGTTTACAATAAACAAAATGGTAATTTCCTTGCAGGTTCATATTAAGGTCAAAGGTGAGCTTAGGCAATATTCCAGTTAGGTGAAAACGTTCCTCAGGAATTTTGCCCTAGATTAACAACCACGGGATCGGTCAGCACTTGGACTTATGAACCCGATTGCGGCATCTACGATGGTGTTCATCAACTGTGTACTTATTTCGCCATCTATTGTGCAATGTTTACTTCGTGTCTTGCGCAAATACACGAGGGATGTAGGCTACTGGACAACTATTCTGTTGCCTCATTGTTTGCGGGCGACAACAAAGGGGTGCTCATTTCTACTTATTTGACTTAATTAAAATAAATCGGCGGTGTTACGGGGGCTAAAGCCCAAACCCGAAAAAAAACTGTCCATTTTTTTGATTATATGTGCTTTGACAAACAGACGCATTTAGCTTTTTTGATCTGGTGGGTTGCGCTACCAAAGTGCTTTTTAACGAGCTTAAAACGGAGATTCGGCTCGCGTCAGGGCCCAAGTCCGTGTGAAATGGGACTTGAGGGGTGATTGTCAGCCTTATAAACAGCGTTTGCGCTTTTCTACGCGGCAGGAAATGATTTTGGGCCATGCACAAGGGACCCTTCAGCACTGATTGGCTAGCGCAAAAAGATGAGCTTTTCATTTGACTGAGAGGGTTGATCACTTAAAAGAGTTTTGTAAACCTCAATGAAATTTCAGAGATGAGGCGTCACCGCAGTTCCCCCAAGCTTTCAGTTTAGATTATTTGCTTATTACCCTGATTTGATGTCCCCTTTTCCTTTCCAAGCCTTTTAACCTAATGCTGGGCGGCGAGGCTTGTACAAAACGGGGTGGACTCGCCGGGTCAAGCTGCCATCTTGTTGTACACTGGGTTTAAGGCGCTGGTAACTTGGTCTGAGCCTCGGGAAGAAGGCATGCTAGGTTCCTTCCACACATTCTCTGTGTGAATTTCGAGCTATTGAGTGGCTTAGTGTCTTGATACAGTTGGTAATGATAGCCGCAATTCCGATGCAGCCTCTAGTGGATGCCCACGTCCATTGAAGTGGGTAGTGGAGTGGATGCAAGCCCATTCCGAAGACAGCTAACAGCTAGTCACTCTTCGTACTGATTAGCCTACCTGCAGTTTGAATTGTGGCATAGATGATGGAAATTGGACTTTCCAGGTTCAAACTGTGAGGTAAAAGACAAATACACCAAGTTGCCGCACCTTGGTTTGAGCTCTTATCTATCTTAATTTGAAACCATCCGAGGATTGGACGGGATTTGTGGGCTAGATGTGTGTTTTGATAACTCCTAGTTTCGTTTTTTAGCTGAAACGAAGCGTAATGGGCAGTTTGCTTGCCACAACCTATTTTGGAGGGGTTTTTTGGCAGCAGGATGGCGGCTGAGTTGCGAAAGCTGAAGACTTCCACGCTAAGCGCCGCATCCTCATATATTTACCTATCCCCCCATCATAATTTGTTGGTAGCCAAGTCAAAAACATTGGTAATAGAATTGCGTTTCCATGGCAACAACTGGATTTGGCTGACAGAGCAAGACCGCCATTGATATTTTTCACCATTCAGGTTGGAGAAATTGCCTCTCTGAGGCGCTTTTACCAACGCAGTAGTGATTGTTGACTGAGTGAATAGGTGTTAGTTGTAACCCCTTGACTATATGAGGCTTGAATAGATGTTTCCTGGTTCTCCTTATACCCTTTTTGACACTTGAACCGTGAATTAAAACGAAGCGTTTCCAGCGCCTTTCGGTCTTTCAAAGGTGGGCCACCTCGCTCCGAATGCGCTTGTTTGTGGGAAAGGCGGTAATTGTTGATGGGTTTGTTCGATTGCACCGCCCTTGACAGCTTTCGTTCACAGAAGAGCATCGATGGCCTGGCTTTGACTTTAATGCTGTCTCTCTCCGTTGTCGTGCAGGTACTACGCTTCGCGCGGTAAGCTGGTGGGGAAGGCGGCCAAGTTTCCGCACATCGATGACTACCGTGAGTGCATTCGCGACATGGACGAGAAGCAGGCCATCTCAATGCGCTACGTCATCATGGAGATTCGCAATCACTATGTGAGTGCCATCCCCCTCTCCTCTTCCCCTTGACGGGGCTTTTAACATGTGGATCCCAAATGCGTTGATTTCGGTGATGAATTTTCGTCGCGTTCAAATAGTTTTGAAATTTCACCTTCTTTTTCCCTCTCGTTGAACATGCCATATTCGCTAGAGCTTGTTCTATCAGGTAACTCATTTTGGCAATCCTCTTTCGTTTGCTCAGTGTTCCGAACCACAGTGCTATCATCCACCTTAATGAATGCAAAAGTAGGAGGTCCTCCTTGAACTCGGCGATGAATCAGTTACCACATTCACTGATGTTGGATTTTGTTGGGATGCAAGGCTGCCATTTGACATTGAGCAGGATATTGGGTCGGGATGTGGGAAGACCTTACACCTTTTCTCCTCAGAATTGTTGCTCCACTTTGGAACTGTAACGGGAGGGAAGGAGGGGAGTTTTGAACGAGTTGAAATTGTGTTTATCCGCTGTTAACTTTCTCAAAGAAGCTAGGCCAAGGAGACCGGTGTTTTATTTACTATTGCTTCGCCGTCATAATTCATCTCACCTCACATATGTTCACTCACTCTCAAGGTCAAGGTCGCGGTCAAAACACTTGTAACTATGTCTAGATTCCTCCACCTCTGACCCTTAAACATGACTGTTGTATTCCACAGTATATCAACAACTAGGCTGAACTCATTTGAACTATCTTTGTCTCGAATCAAAAATCAGGAACTAGGTTAAAGCTATTCAAAAGCGGCCGTCTTTTACTGTTGGGGGGGGGGAGTTGGCTGGTGCACCTGGTTTCTGCATGGATGAGTGGATGCTGAATTAATTGTCAGTATTACATACCTGCTGGGGATTCGTATTTAATAGCCGTTCGTGGTCACCCCTCATTGACCCCTCATACGACACGCAGTGTGACTCTTGAACGATCTCCTTCGCTTAGATTTTGGGTGTACGCCTCTTCGCTCGTGAACTCGCGTGAAGTTGGTCATCGGAATCGAATTTGACAGTGGATTAAAACTGTTTTGGCTAGAAATTGCGAGCCTTCGGTTCGGTTGTTTTCAGCCAGCTTGAACTTTTACTGCTTCATGATGGAATGATTAGGCAGGATCGACGCGGGACACTCATTTAATACCAGAGGCCTATTATAGCTTGAAAATACCTAAGCCCTGTAAAAACACTTACTCTGATTCCACGAAAGCTTTAACACCGTCTTTCTTTTCTTTGACCTCCTTTTTAGGCGGTGCTGCATGATTTGATAGTGAAGAACTTGGATCGAATCAAGGTGCCGCGTTCTAATAACACAATGACCATGTATTAGATTGCGTGGAATAAGTGGACTCAGGGAGCAGCATCCACTCCCTCCCGCCTCTTTCCCCCTTCCTCCCTACATCCTCCGTCCCCATCGGAGATCATGATGATGGCGACGCTTTGTATACCTCTAGCAGCGAAACGACAAAAGCCATTGATACCGTCTAATAATAATAACAGCCACAACTGCCATTGTAGTTGTGCTGTCCTGGCCTGTCCCGTCTACTGCCTCGTTTTTTAGCTGCTCTAGTAGGCGTGCGTCTGTAGTGTGGTGCCTTTTGAAACTAGAAGGAGTCAGTAGGTGTTGAGGTGTTAGCGATGACACTCGAGAATACAATCTCACTTTTGCCTCTGCGTGTTGACTGTGCTATTCTCAAAGCTGAAAAGTGTGAGTGGCTTTCTGGCACTGCTGACATACTCCTTGGTTGCTTTGTAAGCCAGCGCTTTCTGATTAGGTGTGCTGGAAGGTCAAATTGGGGTCTAGTGACCAAGAAAACATTTCCTCGTTCCTCAATCTTGGTTATCAGAGCGTGAGGCCAGCGGTTTACCGCCACGGATCAGAAGTCTTTTTTGTTCTGAAGTGGGATTTTATTGCCATTAATTTCCTTTTTTACCGTTTCGGTTGCTGCTTGAAAATTGGAAGCGTAGTGTTTGACAATAAACACGTGCCACATGTTTTATATTGGGAAGATCCAGCCGTCACGCACGTGTGACGCCGGTAACGAATGTGTCGTTAATACCGCAAGTACGCTTGTTGGTAATCGTTTCAATGGTAATAGCTGTTTGGGTTGGTGTGGTGAAAAGCGAACCCACTTATCGCCCCCTTTCTTTTTTTACCACTCCCGTAGTCCCTGTTCAACACGCACACCCGTATCTAGTCCTCTAAGAGGTGCAGTTGAACGAGTAGCATTGCGGTTCTTCTAGTCTTTCTAGAATTGAAAGTGACCGAGTAGTGCTGCACACTCTAGGATTGGTTGAAGCTCCAGAATGACATTGGAGAAGTGGATTGACAGGTGGAAATCCAGTCTGTGGAGGCTAGCGTCTTCGTGTGGCTAAAAGTGCGGACAAACAAATTTTAACCCATGTTAGTGTCTTATGATACACTCATGTGTTGTGTGGACCGAATGGCAAAACACGTGGTAGAGGTGTCCTGTGCTCTGCTGCCATAACGAGGCGTTTTTGCAGACTCGCAGTCTTGAAAAGGCTCCATCTTCCATCTTTCCGCGTACGGCGGGGTTGGGATTGCTTCCCCCTCCCCCTTCCCTCCACCCCCCTCTTAAGCATAGCGGGTCCAAAGGTTTTGAAATGATCCTGTTTTGTTTCCGAGGGAATGCCACCCGGACATTCCCCACCCCCTAGCCTTGAGACTTCCCTTTCAGACTGGAAAAAAAGGATGAAATTTGAAAAGGTAATGCTTTTGGAACCGCCTCATATATTTAGTGTCAAGCTTTAAATCCAGCTTGTCAGTAATTAACTTTTTACGAATCCCATTTGTCTAAAACATCTTCCCATTGGATTAAAATGACACTGGGTCCACTGTTGTGCTTCGAGAGGCCTCTGGAGATGGAAGAAGGCAGAATGTGTGTTGCCGACGCGGAGTAGAGCTGGGGGACTGCTGGTGTGACTCGGAGGCCATATCGCCCAGTGGAAGTACAACTGTGGTACCTTCAGTGCCCGTGAAGCATTGCGTGGCGCTTTCCTTGGTCTACGCCCTCCGTTGGTCATCCTAACGCAGTCGATGCTAGGGGGAAACACGTCCGCGAAACAGCTACGCCAGGTATCGAGGAGGTGTCTCACCCCAACGTCACCATTCTCCCCCTCTTCCTTGGCGATTCCACTGTATATGGAGTTTCGTCCTGAATTTGAGGGGAGGGGCAGTGTGCTGGCCAGCACGCGTGTACACCTGCTAGTCCTAGGACCACAGGCCTAAAAACAGTGTCACGTAACCAAGGCCGGGATCTGAATTTGTTCCGTCTGTTCATCTTTGCCACTTCATTCCTATCCAGTCACAAATACCTCTGGCTTCCATTCAACTGGTAGAGAGGTGGAGAAGGTTTCGCGTGTTCGCCTCAATATAGGCATTGTAGACAACTCCTTGACAAATGCTTCCAGACGATTTACGACTAGTGTCGTTTCAGTTGTTATCAACATTCCTACTGGACCTCTAGATGGGGGTGATAAGCACTGGAATAACTACGGGAGGCACGTGGAGGATGAACACGAGGCGACACTTTCCCCCTCCATCCTAAATTTCCGTGGGAGGTATTCTCAAAAGTAAGGTTTGCGTTGTGTTTTGCTAGGCTGACGAGGAGGGCTTTCTTCGTGTCGATTCCTCCGCTCGGGTAAGTATCCCTCTTGCTCTGATTGTTTGGCCTTTAATCTGAAATGGGTCATGTGAGATTTCGTCTTCCTTCTTTTGCACTGAGAGTGTAAGAGCGGATACTGCGAAGTGGCTGATGAAATGTTTGTTCCTTTGAGAACTCTTGGAATGGAGAAAGTCACTTTCAACCACATTCCGGTCAGTCCGTCAGGTCATGACGCGTTTTTGCAGCGAACATTGGGATGAGTGAAAGAGAAGCGATTAATGCAGGACTTTTCCAGCTGACAAAAGCGCGAGCGAATTTTTCCACCATTTGCTGTTGGTTGGCCTTGACACGTCAATCCCGAGCTATTCCAGCCAATGGGAACACGCCATCATTGTAGCGTGACCTAGAGGGTCCTCCTCAACGTGGTCCACCAACCATCTGGTTGTTAAGTTTTGGGGGCATCTAGCTTACGGGACTTCATACCCTACCCCGGATTACATTGATTGCCTTCGGATCTCGCCGCTGGTAATTCGCCATCAGTGCTCCTCTTTCTTGCTGTAATCTGATTAACGGACGAATTCACCTGTCACTAGTGGGGAAAAACCTTTCTGGTTGTTATTTAACGTTATTTTATACCATTTTTGTTGCGAGCTGACGCCTCTTGACTATTGGGCGTGCTTTTTGCTTTAAAAAGTAGCTGGCACTAGCGATTTTTTTTCAGGCTGGAAATGTTAGTAAGATTAACTAAACCAAATTTAAAGCAGTTAAACCCTTTTTGACTAGTTATTGGGAGCAACTCAAACTTCGTTTGATCGGAGAGTGTGGACTGAGGATGCACGTTTTCGTGGCCCATACAAGGTCAAAAATTTCCGAGACTGGTTGATTTATACCGGCTATAATGTAATCAGTGGTGTGACGGTGTCTGGAAAATAACTTTTCACTACTCATTCCACGTAAGGAATTTCGGCGCAGTCGATACCTTGCGAAGCAATTTGGTGGATCCTGCTTAGTTGGCCACGTTCTTGGGCTCAAGGTGGTTGGGGGTTGATAGGCGAAATTTGGAGGTGTCGCCTTCCACCTCAATGGCGCTGCTAGTCATTTGAAGTAAGTCTTCTCGGTTCCACTAATTTTGGCAACATCTCTCACGCAAGATATTTTAAGTGGAGCCTGCTTTGAAATCAAGCGGTCTTTAAAGATCCTTCTTTTATTTATTCGCATAGGGTTATAAGTTCACTATGATGGATGAGATCGGTGGGCGGAGATAAGGAAAGTACTTACCCAGGTCGACTTTAACGGGTCCGAATCGGCCTAATACATTAGGGAGATCCGGTCGCAAGAATAAGCTAAGGATGGGAGTACTGAACCACATTTACGCCCTAGTGTTTGTTTCCTGTGAGCCTGCAGCTAAAATCACAAAAACAGTAAGGTCGTCAAACGCCAGGATGCTACCCAGTTGTGTAATCACTGCGTAAATGGATGGTTATGCAAGTGAATCCCCTTCGTTTGCAGACTAGCGATCTGCATGGGAGGCGAAGACTCGTTGCCAGCAACTTGAAACTGCACAACTGTCGATGGCTTTCACCTTATAAACCAGGTCTGAATGTAGCGCACTGGCACCCACACCAAAGCGGAACTCAAATCGCCTTAAGCTGCTAAAAAGCGGCTCTGGAAGTGTTGATCTGTCTTAAGAGAGCACAGGGATTCAATTCGCCATCAAAATGCCCGGAAGTCTGTGATCACGGAGCTCTTGGATAGTTGTTCTTATTTGATACTCTTCAAAGAGAGAAGTTGCTTGACGAGTCGAATTCAATTGGAGTGGCCACTTCCGACGCCTCTGTCTCCTTGGAAGCAGGGAAAGTAGAGGATGTCATCCTTCCACCCACCTCTACAGTAGATCGACCTTTTTACCCGCAGTCTGAGCAGATCTGGGTATCATAGTTCTCCTTGATGAGAAATGAGGAAGGGTGCACGGATTATTCGTCTCACGGCCCTATCCAAAAAGGGTGAACCGTATGTCGAATTTCAAGGTTCCTTCCGAGGAACAGCTCGCTGATAGCTCAAGAAACTGCCTCCTAACTTCATGTCCAGCTCTTCCTCGAAGGCTGTGCAATTGAAAATCTGTTTCTCATCGTCCTGCGTCTTCAGAGTTTGGACTCAAACCAGAGGAAGCGAAGTCGACTGTCTTCCCTCCTAGATCATCGTATATTCCCCTGGCAACTCAGGTGCTCTTCGATGATCTCTTGTTCACGGTAATGCCAGCTACGATCTTGGTGTCTTTTCACCTCCCACCCTCCATAGGTCAATATTTGAGGTAACGCTTCCATAAACATTCCACTCCGCCAAACTTCCATTTACTCACAGGAAGTCTTACCACTCGTAGATACGATTCGCTGCCCTGCCGGCTGACCAATCACACCACGTCCTTGGAAAGGCCGCGTGACGCCGGGTGGTCGATACTTGTGTAGGCTACTTGGGGAGACCTTGTTTCCTCCACGCGGTGTCGCTTTCCTCCGCGTCAATGAAATGCCCCTCTTCCAGCTTGAGATGCCTGCATACATCTTGAACTATCGTCGAGTTAACCTCTTGTCAACCACCAACATCGTCGGTAACGCTGTCAAGAGGAGACACCTGTAATGTTTACGATTCGTGCCTCCGAGGATGCGGATTGCAGAGAACTTCACCACCAGTCGAAAGACCTTCTGAGAGAACACGACAACCAGGGTGATGACCCATGGATAAGCTTGGAGGATTTCATGGCTATTCATACTGAGAAGTTTGTCCGTTTTCAAGTCCTCACCTCGAGAATACGCGAAGCTAGAAAGGTCAAAGTTGATGAGGAGAAAAAGGAAGAAGGCGAGGGTGTAGAAAGAAGGAGGAGTGGAAAAGAACGAGGGTTAGCAGCACCAAAGGAGCAGGTTGTGGGTTACATTGCTTTTGCCGAAGACTTTGACCTGCATTTTGGTGGGCAGGGTTTTCTGGTAGACCAATTCTTCATTCGTGAGCAGTTCCGTGGAAAGGGTCAAGGTCGGCGCCTCCTCAACTGTATCCGTGCCGAGGCGAGAAAGAGGTCAATGAAGTACATCAAGCTCTTCTTCCAACGGACAGCTGAAAGGGATGCAATCTACTCGCATTTGGGATTTACCAACGTCACCGAATCGCCTCCCTGCATCCACTACTTCGAGGTGTACGGTCCGGAGGAGATGAAGACGCGCCTGAACATCGATGTTTACGCACCAGTGGAAGAGGACGTCAGCCCACTGCCGGTGAAACCGGGAATTGACGTGTTGGAGTACCTCCAAGCGCACGACGCACAAGATGGCTACGGACGCATGGGTCTCTTGTTTAGTTTGCCCACGGGCGTTTCCGATTCTGGTACGCCTTCAGCAGGTCTCATAGTTCTTATCCAACACTCGATTCACATCCATCCTCTCCCCGGCCTCTTCGAGGTCCACTCCCTCAAACGATTCCTGTCTCGACACGGAATATCTATTGACGATCCACCTCCGATCCTTTGGACCCAGATTGGGAGTAAACCCCGGGGCGCTAATGATGAGGAGAGGGATGTTCTCATCTGTGCGTTTGTAGAACGGCCCACCGTGTGCTGTTGGCTAGGCCATCAGTTGACGTTCAGCAATTTTGCGGGCGACTTACAGATGATCTCGAGGGACCTGCTGGTGCGACGCATTCGAGCCTGGTCACCCAAATGGGGACCGGTGTTGGGAGTTAACTTTGAAGTCGCCGGTGATGAAGCGTCGAACAATGCGCTGGTGCGTCTGCTCACCTCGTTGGGGGTTCGGGAGGACGCCAGCTGGAACTGTGCTATCATGACCGAGGAGAATATTCGTGAAGGCGCTGAGAACTAGTCTGTTTGGCAGCTTTTTGCCTCGCAAATTTGGTTTTGTCCATCTCGGATTTATTTGCACACATATTTTGATTACTTTACTTTGGAATTTATAAGTCTTTTACCCGTAATCACAGTGCCTTTTGAGCATACTACTTAAACCTCATATCTCATTATTAGTAGGGTGCTTCTGCGTAAATTCATCCTTCGTCTCTCTGTGGGACAGCCCTTAATTCTTGTTACGAGTGCTCGTAGAATTGATCGCTTTCCTTTTAGTGCAGTATGGAGTAATTTTCCTTAGTAGTGCTTAATCTTACTTGCTATTTCATGCTTTAATTACGATGCAAATTTGATTTTGACGAAATGGGAGTAGTCTACTGAACAATAAACAAGTAGCATTTTAGAGTCTCGAAGTTTTTTTTTTGGAAAAAAACCGACAAATAAGAATTTTTTAAGAGTACTACGTCAAGCGTAATGCCGCTAGATTTTTCTGAGGGTAAATATGAAGTCATAACGCTGGGACAGATACTGTGTTGCCGATAAGCAGAAAGGCTACTGACGTGGCCCAAAGGTTATGCCACCCAGCAGAAAACCGAAGAGGGCGATTTGAGCACTCGCGAAGCCAAAACGAAGAGTTAAATGAACGAGTAAGATGTTACGCGTTTCGCTTTTCCTCTTGAGCATCGTCATTAGCGCTTCTGTTGGTCGACCTCCAGGGGCCCCTTGAGAGGGGGGAGTCTGTCGGGCTCTTTCTCACTTTATTCTGCCTTTCAACGGTGGCGATTTTTCTGCGTTGGTTGTAGCAGTAGTCTCTCAGTAATTCAGTAGGCTGGTTGAATCAATGCGTTCATTCCTCAGGTTATAATCACTGACAGGATTAATGGCGGAAGTCACTAGCTAGGTTCGGCTCAAGTCAAAGCGATGTTCCACTGCGAGCACATTTCTTATGCTAATTGCTATTGTTCTCAGGCACAGCTTGCATGATGGTCTTCCAACGACTTATCATGACTTGAGTCTGTATTTGCGCCGAATGCACATCTCACTAGCGCCAAGCGGTCTATGTGTGGCATCTCCAGATGTCCACATCGCAATGGAGTATCAGCTCTTACAACTTTATCCTCTGATCGTTGCTGTGTTTAGTTTGTTGAGTCGCTCAGCTGGATCGGGAATTTAGCCGTTTGCAGATTACGTGCAAATTAAATCATCTACATCAGATGGTCTTCCCCCACATCAAAGTCCTTGGGAAGTGTCGACAGAGGCGCCCCAAGTTTTCACACTAGGCCGAAAGTTGCGTGTCTGTTCTAATGTGTTCTCACTAACGCAGAGCCCCACTAACCGCGAAGGCATTGGAGGGCAATGAATGGGAAGACCGGGAGACCGTTATCACATACGAAACGAGCAGACTTGGAGTCACGGAGGGCGTGGTGCTGGGAGTGGATAAGCCGGAAGTACTCTGCTACAGAGTTTGCATCCTGCTGATAAGCCGTTTTACGTTTGGCAAGGACTCGGGAGGTCATTAAAAAGATCAGGAAGACCGGAGTTACTGATGGTGTGAATTGAGACAAATATCAGGGTAGAATTGCCGAACCTTTTACAAAGTTTGTGTTGTTAATTTTGGCTTCCGGAGGCCTAAGTCCAGAGGATCAGGTTGAGAGCCTTGTCAATGGTGTGGCGGAGTTTGTGCGGTTAGGTGGTACGGCTTACTTTCCTGAGAAACGCCGGTTAGCGTTGGCACGAAGTTCTCCGTTAAAGTTCAGAATGGATCTTTCACGAGGAACAGTCCTGTTGCTATTACTTCTGGTCCGTGCGTGTTTCCTATTTCACGCTACTGCTTCTTTAATTGCCACTCAGGTTTGAGTTAAATCAATCTGTTAGACAGGGAAGGTCACATCACGTCCAGCTAATTCAAATGACATTTAAGGGAGCCAAGGCTTAAAAAATCATTGTAGAGAGAGTAATCGAGGGCGATTTGTAGACATGATGACCAGATCTTGTGATCTAGCTCGCAAAAACCTCAAAACAGTTTTTCCCGTTAAGTATGCAATAAATAATTGCATTTTCATTCTCTCATTTCGGTGCGGGTTTTCAGGGTTCCTACATAATTTCTACATAATTTCGTTGGCCTGCTTTTGGGTAATCTACATAAATTTTGCTAACTTATGTGTGAAAGGACATACTTTCCCTATGTAATTATTGCAGATTCTAACTGTGCTATATTAAACCGAACGGTTTCTCAAAGCACAGGACAAAAAGTTGCAAGCCAAAATTTGCTCTTCGAACTGCATTATCATGCTTGTAAAGGCAAAGCACTGTGCAAATTCTAGCATGAATTGCACAGTTTTCAAGTAATAAAGAGTGTATTAAGAACCGGAGTTCCAGTCATATAGTTCATTAAGAGTTAAATCAACTACAAAAGAATAGCACGGTCAAATTATTGGTTATGCTTTGACATAAAAAATGCTTTACTTCCAAATCGCAGTTCTTTAAATTATTCAATTCCACGCAGATATCATTACACAGGTTAATGGGCAATGTTTTAAATGTATCATTGTGAATTTACAGAACAATTTATCTTTTAAAATTTCTTGAACCATAAAGCAGGTTTTAACGAATTTTATATCCTTAAACCACCTGAAAATATCTGAGGGTATTTTGACTGTATGTGATGGAAATACCCCAAGTAAATGCAAATGTCATGAGAATTTGATACCTGTTTCTGTTTTGCGTCCTTATGCATCAGCTAAGTTATACGATTTTTTTGGACTTTAATGAACGCTATAACCTGGATCTATCGTCGGTAAATTAAATTTTATTATGTCTTGTTTAAATCAAGAATGAATGTAACGCCTGATCACCCTGCAGGCCAAGAACATTTTTTAAGGTTCCGGCCTGATAACTAAAGAGGGAGGGCACCAACTCAGTTGAGCACAAATTTTCTGATCGTTGTGTGGCATTAACGTATGAAAGGCACTTAGAATGAAAGTAAATCTGTCGGATCTTACATGACATTCCAAATCAAGCAACACGGTCACTATAAGGCAAAGCTCGCTTGTCTGTGAGTAGAACACTTATTTACATACCTTAAATAGGGTTGGCGATAAGAAAAATGGATGTTCTTGACACTGAGTCCTGGAATTGCTGATTGGGTTTCAAAGGAACTTAAGAATTTTATTAACAGTAAAACTTCCACTTTTGATGCTGCAATCGAATTTCCCACAATTTACGTAGCGATCACAGATCTTGAAAACTACTGGAACAGCTGAATTGTCGAAATCACAACTGTTTAATGGTGGTGATTTTCCATCTTTTATTCTTTTGCGGTAAAAATCTGTCTTGGATTCGATTCGTGACTTGTCATATGCTGGCAAGTGTTTCACGGTCATGCGATTCTTGCGCTTGCCGAGCCTGCACGTGGAGGATCACATTGAGCTAGGAGGACTACAGTGACTGAGATCGTGACTAACATAGGTACAGACGTCCTCCAAAGTTTGGGACCATGCCTGGGCAATAACACCTAAAATGTTACTTCTTCAAATGATAGGCATACTGGAGGAGGTGCCTGCAGTTGTGGAATTGGAATAAATTTATTTGGTAATAAAGACAAGGTAGAGTCACATTCGCTAGCTTCGCAATTTGAGGAGCCTAGTAGAGGGTGTCGTGAAAGGCAACGAGGAAACCTCATCCATAGGTGGTTATTTACGCACACATGCAACAGCCCAGAGCTTTCAGGTTCCTGCTGTTTGCAAGGTAACTGTAGTGGCCTCTAATGCAAATAGCACGAAGAACTTGTTTGCCTGACATTTACAATGCTAATGGGATTTGCCAGCAGCAACAACGTTTGGATGCGAGCGACATTCAGGAGAGAAGAAGCCCATCTTTGGGCTGTCGATGCATAAGTAGATTCTAAGATGGATACCTTCACGAGCGGTGGTATTAAAGCGCGGAAATTGATTCTAAAAGTGAACACGAACGTACGCATTGTAGAAGGTGGAACCACTTTGGAGAAGACTGATTTGTACCTCTTCCTGCAAATGCGGTTATAAGATTGCAAGGCTAATTTGCATTCGATAGAATGCCACCGCAGATTGTATCAACAATCGGTTGAAGACACAGACAGCAATTTGTACTCATAGCTTCTTTAGATCTTCTGCGCATCAACAATAAACCGCTCCCCCATATTATTTTACCTCATTACGGGTTTGGGGTTTGTTTAGTGATGAATGATCCGCTTTTTGACTGCTATTCACTAGCCCTAACCGTCACGTAGATAAGACCTTTATAGTGGTTAAATAAAGGCCCAAAAGGCGCGCTCGATTTTGTGTTTGACACAATGACCGCTTGTGGCGTCAACATTTAAAAAAGATTATGATTAGTTACCCCACTTCTATCCTTTTGCTTTGAACAGACTGGCCTTCGGAGGATGCTCGCTCTGGAAAACCAGCCAACTTTTAGCACTATCCTCTCAATTAGTCATTTCACTCTACAATTCGCCTCACCGGCAGCACGTTTTGCCTACAGTGCCAAGCCATCGTGCTATCTTTGATTCCGCTTGTTACTGCTGCAACAAAATGTGTGTTGACGTGGAGTAGCAAAAATGACGTTGAAAATAAAATTAACTGACATCATCAATTAAGCTGGTCTTCTAAGTCTTTTTGGGCTATGTTATTAATGGCTTGGAGGCATAGACCAACGTACACGCTTATTGTTAGTTTATGCAAACCTAGAACTTGCATACTTGAGAACACTGGGATGCAAAGTGATGGGCGACATCAATTATACAACCACATTCTCTAACATCATCATCCTTTTTTCTTACTGCTTAGGGTTCGACATTTTTGGTATTTTTGCTTTCAGTTACACACTTGCGTAAATATTCGCTAACTGACCTTGTGCAGAATCCCCATTGTTAATGCATATAATTTTTCCGTATTTAATTGCACGTTGCTAACTTCCGGATCACCTATTATGCTATTATTTAGCATACTGTTGCACTATATCCAGTATCTAAATCTATTCGCCTTTTTCATAAATAACAGCACTTTTTAATGCGCGTTTGTTTAAATAAATACATAACTGTGGTAGTTTAATTTAGGAGAGAAAACCGAAGGGAGGGGTCGGCTGGCAGTACACACACAAGGTCTTCATCCACAAAGAGCATGGATTTAGACGGCAATTGGTAAAAAGCACCCACAAAATAATGTAGCTTACCACGCCCACATTTTTGAAAATTTTGGCACAGAACCAGTGCGTTTGAGTAAGCGATTATAGCCACTTTCTCAGTTTAGACTTAGAAGAGGATGGGCTATTTAAGTTGTGATTCGAGTTAGGTAACATTAAAAACGTGTTAGCATTAATTGTTGCTCAGAAATTTGCTTAAATACCTTTGACCAACCTGTCAAGTCACCTTAGTACCTAAAAGCTTAGGTAAAATATCGCTTTTGACATGTGACACCAACTGTGTAGGATGAGTCGATTAAGAAGGAACACAGTTTCGTTTACTAAATAATAAGCAGATGACTCATTTAAGTTGTCTGAATCGGACTTTAATGATCGAGCAGATGTTCAGCTAGTAATGATCCTAATTTTCAGGCTGCAAAGACTGATTATAGCCGTTAGGTATCATAATTTTGCACTTAAGGTTAGAACCACTGCCTTAGTGTCTTTGGCAGGAAATTTTAAAATATTATTAATAATTTGTACTCTAACAGCGTAGTAAACAATAGCCTTAGGACAAAGCTACGTCGTGCCGCAGAAGGAATAGATATAAATCGCCAAGAGATAAGAGGAAGCAGTGTGGTCCTTTCCTTTTTCCCTATCTATCTCTTGAGTTCTTGAGAGATATCGTTGATCTGCTTCCAACAGACTAGCCAGTCCTGCATCCCTCCACAGCCGAACTTCGAATTGGATTACGTCAAGTAGATAGACCTCGGACATACACCTATTTCCATACATACAAGGCAAATCTGGTCTTGTGGGAATGGAGAGGTGTCCACCTCAATGGCATTATAGATAATGGTATGACAATCGGTAAAACTAATTTATCACAGTGGTGAGAGAAACATGAAGACTTTTTACCAAACACCAATTATTTTCCTCCTTAAAATCCGCTAACTCAGCTTCGTGGATAGCATTGCTGGAACATCCACTTCTCATAGGATCAGCACTGATGCAAATCAGGCTTCTCGGTGAGGGCTTGAGTACCATACTGGTTGTAGCGGTTTGTGGTTCACAGCAGCAAAGAGGGTGCCACTTTTTGTTACCCTGTGCCTCCACCAAAATGATGTCGAACCAAACCAAACCCTCTAGAAGTTCGCGGTGACAAGGATTGGTGAAGCACTTTATAAACGTGTTATTTTAGCCCACTTGACTCCACCAAGTCTGCAGCTTGGAAAATGGACAAGTTTCTCAATACAAAAAGGCCTTGAACTAACCTCTGACCCATAATGACACTTCCACAACCCTGTCAAAGAACTAGAACCAGTGACAGACCTCTTTTAAGTCAAAAGTTTTGATGTTTGAATCTAATTTAGGCAATAAGTATCCATAACCTGAGTAAGCAGGTGGATAGGGCGTTTACCTCCTTCACCCTTCCCTTCCTCCTCATCCAACAGCCATTTCTTCCACAATCTACCTTGACTGCTTAAGGTGAACAAAAACGATCGGTCTGCATTGGCGTTGAATTAAGCTGCGACTCTGATGTAGACATCACTAGTTCAGAGGCGACATTCGTCAACAAGTCTTTCATGGTTGTCTTTATGTGATCAATACAATTCGTCTCCCTTCACGTGGCATTGCAAAGCCGGTTTGCGACTGTTGTCTACGAAGGCAGGATTCTGTCTCAGTCCAAAAAGGCTACTTGAAGGATCTTCTGCTAATAAGTGTTCCTCATAACTCTCGGAAGTGTCTCAACGGTGCCCTGCAGATGAGGTACATCCACCGACTGGAGTATGAAAATTCTTCAGGCACTCCCCTTCCTCCCAACTGCGGGCGATCCAAACCAACTTTGTGGAAGGAGTTGATAAGCAATGTGTCAAAATCGGATGACTATCTTTGATTCTTGTACAAAAAATAGGCTCGAGACTCTGCGGTGTGGTAATTGATCACGTAATGGTCGTCACACGACTGGAGTCGCTTGAATTTCAGCGAACTCGATGGAACATTCACAATCATCCATCGCCTTTTTCTCTCGAAATTGTGGTCTGCTCATGCTTGGATACAAATTATTCCGAAGCATTTTTTCATTCCTAACTACAGCCTTGGGAATGAGACTCCCTCAAGATCCATTATCGCCAAAGAAGTTTTCAAGGCAATGCCTTCCCTCCCAAAAAAACAGGAAATTTTATGAATTTTTCAAAAGAAACAGAAGATACAGAAATGCATAGGTAAAGAACCTACTGTATTCTAGCAGGAATGGGCTTTAGGAGTATTCCAGTCGAAATCATCAACAGCATGCCGTCCACATCCACTTCACGCATGCGGACGTAATGAAAGAGTGAGGTGAGGGTGCTGATTTTCAGTAGTAAGGTGATCCCAAAATTAGGCATTCGAAGCTGCATCTTGAAAGGGTAAATGACAAGAAACACGATGGCGAAGCATCAAGTATTGCTGTCATACAATCAGGGGATTATTTACGTTTGTTTCGTCGAATACTACTTATGAACTTAAAAGTAGCTCTGTCAAGGATTGCTTTACAGCAATGAAATCAGATATGGTCGTGCAGGGCGCGCCAACGAGGAATAAAGTCTTAATTGACTACATCAAATACTAGTAAATGGGACGGCTAAATTATTTCTTGTTACTGCGTTCTTACCGACTTGAATTTCCATCTCGCGTTCACTTTCCGTCTGTCCTTTAATCGCAGTACTCTTTTAGCTACTATAAAGTGGGTAATTAATGTGATTTTTAAAGTCCGCAGCAGTTTGTCTAGTGGTAAAACGTCTCCCTTGTCCATCACAGAAAAAGTGGAGATGCCATTAAGGCAGTCATACAGTCGGACGCTAGGTGCCTTGATTTGGCCTTCATCCAGACGGCATAGAGCTCCCTTATTGGCGCCTTGTGCTGCCCCTCTATCAATACCTTTGATGGTTCTACCGATTTCAGTTATCCGTATGCTGCCAAGTCATACACATTTTGTGAGGAGCAACTGAGGTATTCCTATGCGCGCTTCGTCTGTGAGTTGAAACACTCGGTGTGGTGGTTAGAATCGCGAGAGGAGGTTTTGCATTGTGGTCACGTCTAGCCATCAAGTAAGCGTCCGCGCCTTACAACTGCACCTTTCGTTGATTGCTTTTAGTTGCTCAAGAATGAAAGAGTGCGGTTAGGTCCTGCAACTTCAACCCAACTCAATGCACTTTAAAGGCGAATAAATGGAATACACGCCGTTGGAAGTGGTCTGAACAATACAGCTAGTTACGCAACCAGTGGGAAGAAAGTCCAAGTCTCAGCATCACTTGGCACATCCTCTTTTAACCTCTCCAGAGGTTAACTATCAGTTCTCTTCTTAGACTAGACAGTCATGTGGTTACACGCGAAACAGACAGCTGAGCAGTAGATGCAACGCCGTGATACGACGGTCACAACTCGGATTTTGGTTTTGTAGGCAAACTACTCTACCAATATGGAATGTGCCTTGTTGATAGATGCGCGTAGTTACAAACTCCAGTCATTCCCGCTCCTCTTGGTTTCTGGTTATCTTTGGCGACTCCAAAAGGAAAATATTTGCGTGGTGATTTCCTCTTCGAGGTGGTGCCATCCAACTCAAAGCATTTTGTGAAAATGGATCTCCATCTCTAGAGTAGCAGCGAAAAGATTCATAAACTCTGTGCCTGTCTCGCCGTCTGACAAGAATCCTTTGATGAAACTCATTCCTTGACCATGCCTCTCCTCCACAAAACTGGGACGAATTGGAGGGAGGTGGCTTCGCCCAAGATTCGAGTCCTGATGAAGCCTTTGACGGGGTAGCTAAGAAATGACTAAGAGGGAGAAAATGCGAAGTCATCGTAGCATTGGAATAACTGAGTTACTGTCTGGAATGTTAGATAGATTTGGTTTTTCAGGAACCCATGCACAAAAGACGAATTAGTGCATTAGGCTTACAGTCCCCATCATATACGTCAAACAGCTACTGACTTTTGCGCGCTGTAGGAAAGTGGCCGAACTACAGCAAATAGATGACTCTACAGCGACACTCAATCCAAAAATTGCTTCATGAAAGAAGTTTACTTAGCTGTCTCATAAGCATTCATCCACTTTTCTATCTTGAATCCATTCATTCGACAGTCAACTAGCTGTGTGAGATGGAATGATAGGTTTTCACGGCATTCCAACGAAATGGTCTAGCCTGTTCTTGCAGTGGCAATAGCATTACATTCAACCCAGCAGTTAGTCACTGCGTTTGCTTTAAGTGGCATCGAAGTACTGCAAAGCAGTTCCCGCTGGTCAGGGCCCTAAAAGCAACTGAGATAAACACAAAACTAAATGCATCCTTAAAGTTGGTTGTACCTACCATTACAGAATGGCAAATATGGGGTTTAGACCGCACAAAGAGTTGGTGCAAGGGCATTAGGCGATTGGTGAACTACTTCTTATACCCCGGTCAGGTCGAACATCCACCATTACTCCAGTCCCATTTTTGCTGCATCTCACCCAGCCTTCTAAATTCTTGGTTGATGCAATCAAGTTACACCAGGGAATTAGTCGGCCACTTGCCACTTTGTAATAACTGATTTCCTTAGACTGATTACATGCACGCCACTTTACTAATCAGAAAGGGAGCTGTAAATATCAATCCCGTCAGGGAAACTATTGGAGGTCAATGACAAGGAGGAGTTATCAGCGCCCTGATCTTTTGGACCTACACCCTACACCATAATCTGCATGCTCTTCTCACTGGCAGTGGATGGTAAGCTATAGATAAAAATTCAGTTAGAATGCGGAAGATGGTTGGAAACGCTGTGCTAGTGCAGGCCTGAATGTTGATCCTTTTATTTACTCAAGGTCGCTCACCACACTTTTCTTTCTCATCTTCCAGCCGGTCCATTCTAACTAAACAAGCCTGATGTGGAGATATTACTCTTACCCTTTTCAATCAGCCACTCGCCATTGAAATTGGATAAGCCATACCTTGTGTGACAAGTAGATACACCAGATACTACTGAATCGCGCTTATCAGTAGCAATCATATTGTGAGTTCATATCCTAAAATACAAAATTATTCTGCATTTACTGAGCAGACTTCCTCTAACCTTATACTAGGTGACGGACTTCAAGGTAAGGCTTCACCTGGTACTCTGCTCTGATTCAGCGTTGTGTGCATCACTAGGGTAACTAATTTATGACCTACGTGCGGTGATGGTAGACCTGGAGGCAGTTTTTTCCCTAAGGCTGAGGCCAAGAACGAAGTACTCTTTCCAAATAGTAAGGTATTAGCATTCGAGAGTAGAAGGGATCGTAAATGCTTCATTGGGTTAATTGAATTTAAACACTTTTCAATGTGTGCCCCAATGGAGAGCTCTGGATCAGTCCACAAGGCAGGATCAGGCACAACTATTCAATAAAAAAAAACAGACATGGGTTCCTTCAAAATGATTGATTTGGATAGCCTTTGGGGTTTCAGGCTTCAGCTAATACCAATAGATATACCTTGTCTGATAAGTACCGGGAAGACGATTTTTTGGGACATTAAGAAGGCTTTGTACTTCCTATTCGAAGTTCTTGAAAGTTGTCTTCTTCACAAGCTGCATTAACAAGCAGACTTCGATTTGCAAGACCACTAATTTGTGCGGTAAATGAAGGCAAATACTTTTACCTGACCAATGGGAAAGAAAAAAAGGGAATTGGACTAAAAGTGCTTTAACAATTGCATCAACCGGTGGCTTTACTCATGTGAAGACAACAGTGAATACTGGGTTGGCGATCTCTGCTTATTAAGTAGTGTTGCTTACACCTGAGGCGAGATGTCTTCAGGGCACAAAGTGGGGGAGTTAGAGACACAAACTTCGGTGTTAGTAGGATAAAGATGGAGAGAGCGGTGAATCAAGTAGGCACTCTTCTCATCCGCTTACCCAGCCAAGGGGTTTGCATTGCTTAAGACAGGCTTTGACATGCATTAGTTGGCTTAAGGTGGAGGCGATTGGTGGTTTTAGCTCCTTATTAAGACTGGAGAGATGCTTGAAAGTGATGGGGTTGTATGTGTGCCTGAAAAGCAGTACAGTTCTGCTCCAAGCGGAAGCAAAACCTTCCTTTCTACGGAGCAAAATCACTTATCTTCTCTGCGTCGAGTGTGATAAAGGGGAAATACTCTCAAAGTGATTCACCAATCCTTGTTATTGTGGACTTTCAGGCAATCTGAGTTGGCATCGCATCACATCAATAATAAAATCCCCTTCTTGTAGAGAACAATTTGTAGGGCAACATTGTGGTGTGGATGTAGGACAATAAAAGGCGGTGCGTTTTGCTGATGTGAGCCGCAAATCGCTACAACTAGTGTAGTGACTAAGTCCTCTCTGGGAAGTTTAGTTTATATCAGTGGGTGTTTTTCTACTTTTCTCACAATTGTGACGAATTGGCAACTTTTGATTCTCCACAATCCACTCCTCGCCAGTGGAGGAGGCACCAATTCGTGTCTGAAAGACCATACTTGCCATGTATGTGTATAACGACCTCACCGAATACCAAAATTGTTACTGAGGTCCATTCGCTTGGCACAATACAATTTATTTGTGTCCAAGAAAGGTCCTTTACGCAGTGAAGAAGGATTGGTGGATCAGTTGGAGGTTGATACCATTCCTAGTATCACCAACCCTCTCCCAAGACCACCCCATGCTCTCTCACTAGATTGTGGAGGGAGAAGGGATGCAAGGAGATATCATCTCGTTGTTCTCGTCCTTTCTACTATGCTGACGGTACGTCTGGGCGTTGAACCCTCATTTTATGGCTGTTGACGTCCATATGAACACGTGGACGATAAAGGTTTGAGGAAGAAGAGTGATACAGATGAACAGATGGTAATCGTAACTTGGAGCCTACAGGCGTTTGCTACGTTGGAAGGGAATGTGCACTGTGAATTAAGGTGTCTGGACGAGCTTTTTGCCCATGGTTAAACTCTATTGTAGGGAGGTGCTGCTAGTCCATTTGATTTCTGTACGCTAGGACTGGTATGCGACGATTACAACTGTGTCCATAAATTGGCTTCTGCTTGAAAAGCACTTTTAAAGGAAGCACAGAGGCATCTTCCCCTCCTGATTGGCAAAAAAGGTGAAGTTAAATATCATTTCCATTCTTCTTAACAGTGAAGCATTCTTGCCCTTCAGCTATTGTTCTCAGCACATCAGTGCAGAAAAGGGAGAAAATCACGTCAATTGGACTCCTTTGGACAGGAAGTAGGGAATGTTACCCCCCAAAACTTCCCCTCTTATCAGTAAGGTATAATTCAATAACCACCAAGATCATAAAAGAAGTTGGTCACCCTCTTCAAAGGAAAAAGTTTTTTCCTATTTTGTTTCACGGACCTGTGCGATTGGTTTCAGAACCCGAGGGCAAATTACTACGATCCTTTTCATGTGCTGAGGTGTAAGGCCTATCTAAGGCATTTTTAGCGTATCGCTCACGACCAGTAGAACAACTTTTAGAAGAAACCTCCAAATCCAATTAATTTTAGGTTGTTATTAAAAAGTAAATATACTAAATGGGCAATCTTAAGTGCATAAGAGTATAACCACTGAGGCGTCAAAAACTTACTTTATCTTATCTAACGTAAAACATGACTTGCTAAGACTGCTTTTACGCCTGATTTCGACGCTGCAAGCTACTTAAACAGATGACTTTGTAAAAGTCGGGTGTGTTTCCCCCATTTTATTCCATAGCTTAAGTCAGAAAAATCCAAAATAGGCTTATATATCCGAAAAGGCTTATTAGTACTGGTGGGGAAACCTAGACAGCCACCGACGCTAAATATCTTCACTTAGTTTCCACCTTTAAATTGGCACAGTTACAGAGTGATTTAAACAAAACGAAAAACCAACTCACTGTAATAGTGAGGGAGAGGGTCCTTACATTTTTCCTATACCAAGTTGTGTTCCAGCATTTTAAAAGAGGGTTGAAAGTAATCACAAGTACTCCTTAAATATGCATCCTAAATTTGAAAAGGGCAGCAAGTTTTATACGCTACCAATGGGATGCAACTTATTCCCCTGACTGGGTCAGAAATGTCACAAAACATCAAATACCCTTATCCGCAGCAGCTCATTATGTGCATTACTTAGAGGATGCACTAATAATTTAGCGTGCCGAGACTTCCTTTAGGTAAAAGAAAGCACAGTACTAGGGCAGAATGCATACATTCTAGAAGAAGAGAGATTGGGGGCTGCTGGCATGGGCCGGAGGCCGGCTAACCGGCCAGTGCAATATGGCCACCGAAGTCCGAAACCGACAGTCCGAACAAACAAAGCAGTACAGATGAAGTACAAAAGAAAATGCTATCGGGAAGGCTAGAGCTGTAAAATTATCAAGTTCAGCATTTTGTGCAGCCTTTAAACCTTTATACCTCATCTTTCAGAACTTCTAAAGTTTTGTAGCCCATACTGTTAATCAATTAAGTAGAAAGCAAGCATTTTTGACAAGTGTGAAAAAAAATTCAAAAATCAGTGAATCAATTCGGCCTTGTCATACTAGAGAGCAAAAGTCACCTGAATAAAAGGGTAAGTAATGAAACACAACTTAAGTAAATGATAGCTGGTGTAAGGGCAGTTGATTATCACGGTCTCAACGCGTACTATCCACCTATAAAACTGAATTTTAAGGAGGTCCCTCCGCTACCCTTAAAGATTTAATTAGCCGGATAATAGGGATCCTGGAGTTTGTGGGTGAGCCCCAGACACTTCCAAATCTTTCAAAATTTTCCCCAAAATTGATCCCAATTCAGGCGACATTAACAATTCTGCCAACAATGGACTTATTAGATGTTCAAGCCAGTTGTAGACACTTAAGTGTTCAGTCTGCATCTTGGTTCCTGCAATTATGGGTGCACAGGTCCCATTGCTGGGTCCACTAGCCTGATTTTGTATGCTTTGTTTTCACCCCCGCCCCCCCCTTCCCACCCCTTTTCCTTCCTTCTTACTTTGAAGCCTCCTGCCACTGAGTTCGAGTTGGAGCTCGTACGTATTATGAGAGGTTGTCCGCTAAACCAATCAATTTCAGGTAGGTGTCGAATCAACAGAAACTACCTGTTAGATAGGTTTTATACCACTGAACATGGAGAGGGCCAGTGAAACAGAACAGACCACCCGAAAGCGTCATTAAAAAGTTCGCCCCTGAGACTGATCATCACGTCATGCGGTAGTGTGAGAGGGAGAGGGAGGCTCCTGCCCCATTGAGGAAAGGAGGAATTGCGTGTCACTACTGACTAAGTGAGCTAAGATTAGTGTGGTAAGAATTAGGAGTACAAATGCACACAGGCCGGGAAAGTAGTCGTGAGGCAGCCAATGGCTACTATTCAGATACATTAGCGGATGGCGGGAGGTGAGTGTCCACACCTCGAAGTCGAAGTTGCATTCAAGCCTTTGTTAATTTTTACGGGTCTTCCTTTACCTTGTCACTTCCTTTTACCTGTCATAGTCATAGTCCACGCAATTGCTGTCAGGGCTTGCAATGTCAGCACGACTTGATGCAGCTTGGTAGTGGGCAAATATGCAAGTCGCCACGACGAATTAAAGAGGCCGCGACAACTTATCAACCAATCCGTTGGAAAAAAATCAAATTTCTTAGTTCCACATGACATTTGCAGACCGCCTGACGCAATTTAGGAGGCACTGCCTCACCTCAGCCGCCTATGCTAAGGCTGGTTGCCATCTAGACAATCGGCAGTTGAGGAAGTAAGCGAGATGTCAAGGTGCGATAGCTACAAATCGACCTTTGAGTTTGGAGGTGAATTCTTTTATGAAAGTTAAATGTGCCTTGTCGGCAGATGTCGTCAACATGAGGCTGGTCTTGCACAGCAGCACTCCACTAGATTTTTAGTTCCCTCTACTTTCGTCTGGGGAGAACACTTGCATTCCGATTCCCATTTGTAGTAATGTATCACGCCAATGCGAGAGGATGTGGAATGTGAATTGTAAAAAGGCCCTCACCGACGTAAGAGACGCAAGTGATTCCCCTTCAAGCCGTCGCCTTCATGTCTTAAAATATCCCGTTGGAATGGACTGCCTCCAACCGACGTTTGGTGTAGGTGTACAAAGAATCATCGCCTCGTCCGTCGTCTTGTCAACCGTCCACATGCCTAAGATTTGGGTAACTTTCTACGCTGCTAAAAATTCCACGTCTTAATCACATATTTTTCTTTATAGAGACTAATTGTATAGCCTAGCAAACTCTTGGAAGAATGGTTAAGGCGATTTCTGTGGAATAATTCTGAATGGGGGAATGAAGTGCCCATGAGCGATGACTCGTGGAACCGCTTTCTCACTTCCACCTGCTATCCCAAATCGCGAATGGGCCCACACACATCAGAGGGAGAAAAGCTGAACCGCCTCTCCACAGTACTCTGGGTTCAGTGCCTCTCGGCCAGGTGGAAACCGGAATCGGGATGAAGCTTATTGCGGGTATTTATGAAATGCACCCTCGCACCTCATTTTATGCCTTTCGTTCCACAAAGATTTATCACCACTTCCGCTGCCTCGCTATTGGTGGTGGTGATCCCGTCAAACGGGGTCGTTTCCTTGGCGGAATTGACCATTTTATCGCGGTGTTGGGCACATTCCTTACTTCCCTCTAATGACCAACCAATGCCCAAAATGTCTGCTTATAGCTAAGGCAGTGAATTCATTTTAAAGCCACTTTGAGCAAGGCATCTGCCCAAGTTGGCCGCAATAAAGATGTGTAAAGTGGATACCTGTCAGCTGCCATTAATGAACGGGTGATGGCCCAGAATAATCAAATTCCACAATGTGGCCTTCATGACGGGAATTTAAGGCCTAGCTAATATCATCTGTAGGGGCTTTGGCTTACAATACTCACGTATGTTTATCATGAGATGCATTTGCCAAATCCACATACATTTTGACAGGTGTGTCACGTTGACAGCTGCAAAATTAACATGACTTGGTGGCAAAGGAAGGCTAAAAATACTTCATTTATTAACTCAGTACTCAAAAAAAACATTATAATAGTGTAAAGTGTAAAATTTTTAGACCTTCTTATGTTAAAAAAGATCTAAAATCAGTCCAGTGATGTTGAGCAGGAAGTGGAGAAGTGACGTGGTAATCCAGCGCCATAAAATCCTACCAAATTGATTGAACCGACAGCAGTGTTAAAGTGACAGTGAGGCGGAAACGCAAAAAAATCACCGTTGGAAGTAATTTTATTAAGTAAAGAAATCTATCATTTGGAAAGGCTAGTACAGGAAAAAGTTGTAAAGTTCAGAGCATCATCTGGTTCTGCATGCTAAAGGAATTTTAATTAATCACTTTCGCAAAGACAGAAAGGTGTATCAAAATCTGCTGAAGACACACATCGCATTAGACATGAAGGTATGGAAGATGGTGACAACGTTCACGAATGATGGAGCGATAACCTCCCAAACTCTGTTGCATACTACTTATTAACTGGGTCAGCGGTTGTGCTTATGAGTTAAGTTTACAATGCTGTGGAGCCTTGCCGCTTTGTTGTCTTAAGCTTCCAGATGACTTATTAACTATTCAGGCACTTTCAAATGTAATATGTGACAAGGTCCGATGGCTACTTACTTTGATTTCAGTAGATCTGGGCTGTAGCAATCCACTGAGATAGGAGGTCTCCCTTGAGTACCACTATCGGACGTATCCGTATAAGGTATTACACAAAAATTGGGTAGATGAGCAGTTTGAGAGGATTTTCGTAACCTCCAAACACTCCTCAAGTGCAAGCGATTGCTTATATGGGCAAACAACAAGTCCCTCCTTTCTTCGACTTTCTTCCTATCTAACTAAGGGTGGTGGATGAATTATGAGCTTGTCAAACTAACTAGTAAAACTAATATCGGTTTGTAAAGCTGCAGAAGCCTCTTAGCAAATGGCGTGATGGCCAAGTGTACTGCCCAGCAGTTAGGATCAACAAGCTGCCTCAGGCGATGATGTACACGTTCAAGAAGGCCCTTTATTACCAAGTAACTCTAATTCTATGCTGTCCATGCTATTTAACATTTCTAGATTTAGGTTTCCTGACCAATTGTAGGTGGTGGTCAATATCATAACCGAAAAAAGAACAGTTGGTCTACATCTGCGTCAAATGAGAGGGGAAGAAATGATTGACAACAAGCTTCAAAATAGATCATTTTACTTTCCGCTTCCATTGCGACATAAAAATGTACCAACTTATGACTGCTAACTGTCATGTAATGAGAAATAGCCTTTATTTTCCTGTCACGCAATCGAACGCATCACTGGCCACCTCTCTGCTTTCCTTTTACTAGGGAATTACAAAGAAGTAGGCTGAGGGTACAGTTGGGACAGCGGCGCAGGTAATATGGAGCCAAGTTTTTTGGCCTTCAAAGGGGAATACTGTAAAATCGAATTCGCAGCTGTCTGTTGCCCATTTGGAAGAGAATTAGAGACTCTAACAGAGTTATTCAGTTAAATGGTTCTACGCGTGGTAGGCAAAATAAGCCTGTTTCGATGCTCCATAAATCTTCTTTGTTAAAAAGTCTAGATATGGCTCATTAAAAAAACCTATTTGCGTCGTTTTATCCCGGCATTTGATTTACTTGTTATCATGTTATAATAGGACCGTAGGCACCACCGTTGTTACCATTGGGCAAATATCAAGACTAAAATAAATAATCTATTAATTTTTTCTTTTAAATAAGCTAGTTTTGCAGTCTGGAAGGCAAAAGTGTAAATGAAAGTAAAAACTACGAACCATGACAGCGAAAGGTGTTGGCCTAACAGTTGGAAACATTTTCAGCTACTCCAAAGCTTGTTAAGTCAAACATTTCTACTTTTCAATGTCATAAATGACAGTCCGAATGTACATTTATGCGATAAAATACCCATCAAATGATGTTCATACATTTATGTATTCATTTGATCCAATTAATGCATAATATTTGTTACTGAAATTGCTTATCAGTAGCATTTGCTCTTGACATGATTTTAAAAGTGCTGTATAATTAAATAGCAATTTTTTAAATTAATTCCACCCATGGCTGATTTGCACTTACATCAGGAAAAAAAATACAAGGTCTTGTTTTGCCAATTCTGTGGTAAATGTTCGGGAACACATTGACTTGCTCGAAGGGAATAATAGGAATCACCTTTCGGCTATCGAAATAGCAAGGAATGCGTTCATTTTTAACCTCTTGACAAGCCGCGTTCTATGAAACCCCTCTTGGGTTAGTTAACTGAAAAAACAGGCTCAACCGCTATGATTTTGGAATAGTTACGGACAAACTGGTCGGCATTCCTGACATTCCCACAGCAAGAGATCTTCATCAAACCAAATTATTACTCTGACTTCCTCCATTCTTAGAAATTATGGATAGAACAGTCAAACTGCTTTTACAATGTACTAAAATACAATGACAAAGGGGCTATTTACTGCATAGAGCACGAAATTTACCCGTCAATTTCTCTTAACGGATGGGCTAGAGGGGGAAGGGTCAGGATCTAACTTCAAGTCAAATGCTTAGAGATGCTGATGCGGAGCCAGAAGAAGTGCCACGAACGGAACGCCATATCGCCGACTCGAGGGTGGGAGTCAATTAAAACAGGCAGGTAAACAGGCAGGTAGATGGTCAGGGGACGAAAGGCACTATAGGTGGATGGATAACGGATGGATGGATTGCCAGATCAGGGATGGATGGTTGTGGATAGAAGGCTCATCAGCAATCGCAACACTTCCTGTGCTCGCAGAGGTCATTATTTCAAGTCTACTGGCATAAAGAAGTTAGGTCAGGAGTCTCTGATTTCACACAAGACCCACTTCTTCGAGTGCCATAGATCAGCAGTTATTCATTCCTCGTAAGTTTATTTGTGGACATGCACTGCCCAAAAGTTGACCTGTCAAGAGCAACCGAGAAAATCCAGTCAACTGTGTCACAAGATGACAGTACTGTGAAATCTGTGCACAATTGAACGCATATAAGTGCACGGAATCACCAACAAGCACCGTGGCAATGATGGAAGAAAGAGGGCTGGAATAAGTAGGCGTTTGGAAAAAGCTCTTAAAAGCATCCAACCCACCTACCGTGTGACATGAGACCGAGCTCCTAAATGGACTATCCCACTCTCCCACGAGAGAGTGGGAAACCACAGGCAGAACAGTAATGCACCGTCTTCCGTCGAGGCAATAAAAATGGCCCAAAGTGAAGCATGTCATCTTTGGTGATCATTATTTTAGGCATTTCCGGCTTAATCTACCCACGTCTACCATTTGACTGCCAAAATGAGTTAAAATCCACAAGAAACATAGAAAAATACTTAAAATAATAAAGTTTTTTTTGGACGCGGGGTCTAAAAAGTACCCGCAATCGTCAGAGGGCTGTGTACTTGCTTTTTTTTATGTCCGAAGACTCTAGTAAGCATTCACTTTCCGTTCCAAGGTAGTTCTCAACAGAACGTGGAAGAAGAGCATCGTGTACTTGTCCACTCACTCCGAGTAGGTTCTATTCGGCCAGAGATCTGTCACAGCGCACTCAGGCACAAGCATAGTAGGCATTCCGCTTGACGAACTGGAATAGCCAAAAGAAGACCAGCTTGTTCACGAGCTTGACATTTGAGTCCTACCTAATCGGCGAGGCGTCGACATGGAGAGACTTGTCCACATAACTGGCGCGTCCCTCCTGACGGCCTATCGAACTTCACCCAGGATTGTATGATCCGCGCGTTGAATGACTTCTGTGCTTGGAAAGGATCAACTCCGACTGGGATTATCTCCGACTTGCGTACGCGCAGCCACCACCACGAGTGTCTGGTCCAGTCCATGCATAAGTTGTACGCTAACTGGACGTGGTAAGTCCACTGCGCATTGAAAAGACCAAAATATCAGCCTCCTTCCAGTTCAACCTTTTTCGTAAAATGTCACCTTAAATGCCACATCGGATCGTGTACATATTCGGACAGGAAACGAATCTTCCACCACAACTTACAAAATATTATTCAAAAAGCATTTTTATTTTGCATCTGTTCTGCCGGAGACTGGGTCTTAAGCACGAAGAGCTCATAAAATTTTGAGGGAGGGTAACATTATCTCTCCACCACTTGGTCTCCTCAATCACTCTCCACATGACTCTTGGATTGACTCGCTCAACATGTCGGTGAGGAGACCACTATCAGGCATGCCAGGGACTGGGTGTACTGCCAACTCGGGAGGAGATCTCTTTGTGCATTTGGGAAATTATTTCGGTGAAAGGGGTAGCAAGGCTACGCTTCCTTGTCTCTGCCCACACCTTCACCTTAATCTTGCTGTCGACCCGTCGTGCGGAACTTCTTATTAATACTTAACCAGGAGCGCGGATCTTGACAAATAACTGCATTCTGCCTTGTCTGATCTGTAATTATTCCACCCATATTTCACAATTTTTTTGCCTAATCCATGCGCTGCTCAGGTTGAAGTAGTAATTAAAGTTTATCACAAATCAAAAGGGAAGAAATTCCAAGAAGTCTAACTGCCCTAATTTCTTTCGTGCCCATGGTGTTTGGGTCTAAGTAATGATTAAAAAGCTTCTGCCTTGGAAAGATTTTCACTTTTATTCGTCATCGGTGGTGACGTGCCAGCTTTTGAAGAGCTTCTTTCAAAGATCCATATGGATGAGTCCTCTTGTAGGATAATAATGGATCCTACTTGTATGAGGACAGCAAGACTGGGGACATTACAGTGATGGAATCGGTGGGCGAACCTGTCCCAGTTGAAATAAAGGCCCAGTTTCACGGGCTGGTCACCGAACCCATGCATCACAGAATGCAAACAGGTCCATTAAAGGTCTGGATCCACGTATTACCACTGTAAGGTGGTGAGATCGAGTGTGCATTCGATAAATCTCTGAATTTGGGTCCTCCTCAATCCCCGCCATTAGATCCGACTTCAAAATAATGGAATAGAAGCAACCTTCAAGAAAAACTTATTGTCCGGCAGGGGACCGGAGGACTACTCACACCACAGTCTACATTACTTTGCGATGCTCTTGGGGCGAATTTCGCAGGAAAACGTAGAATCCCAAAAAAAATCTTGTACACTGAGAGGCAACACTTTAAATTTTAATGCAAAATGTGCAACTTTTGGTCCTCCGATTCCACTCATTACGGCTTTACCGGAGGACTTGTTGCAGTCAAAGCGGAACAGTAACCAGGTGGTCCAAGAAGGCAAGACGATGGACTGTGAGTTCATTTTTGAGCGTTTTAATGCAAAATCAAATGAGCAGATCTATCTATCCCCTTTAGGGTGGTATTCGAAACATTCTGGCAGTATGGATGACCATTTACGGGCATGCGTTCTCACCCCTCCTCCATCCGAATAGTAGTAGGCCCCGATCCTGCTTTAGAAAAGCCTCGGATATCCAAAGCAAGCTAGATTTCTCAAAGGCATCCCTTTGGAGGCAAGGATTGGGGTTATAAAACTTCAAGCCTATAGGAGTTAGCCATGATGAGACATAGGTTCCTCAAGCAGACACCAAATGCGGTGTCCGAAAACCAAACATCCGGCAATTCGAGACCGAAACTCGCAAGCATTTTCTTTCTTTGAATTAGAGGAAGTTGGGAATTAAATTAGTAAAAAAAATTTTGCTCTTGGCAATTCTCACTCCTTTTTACCCTTCACTCCTAGGGGATGGAAAAAAGCCTGGTTCGAGAGATGTCCTTTGCAACTTCAGACAGGATCCACATAACTCTTTGTCAAAAAAAAATCAAAAACTATTTTGTCTTAGAGGAATCTAAATTTAAGCGGCAATGACGAATAGAACTTCAAATAACCGTGGAAGTGTGTTCTCCAGCTCGTCCTCTCCCCACCCCTTGCTGTCTGTCATCTACCAAACTGCATTTTTTCCCATCAGACAGCCAATGCAAGTCCCGTCTCTGCTTCAAAGGATTCGTTCGGGGTGCAAATCAGCTTTTTTTGTGAACCCTCTTGAGTTTTATTATGAATAGAAGGGCCTGTCAAGAAAGTTGACGAGGGTTTGGATTTAAATACACAGAACTCCAATAAGTACGGAAATGAGCATGTGAACAGTTGGGGAGGAAATCACGAAAGAACCCGCATTATCGGTGTTTCTTGAATGAATAGTTCCCCGAGATGGTAGCTTTGAAATGTGATACCATCCACCTGAAAAAGAATCAGAGTTGACAACATCGAAATAAAAGTGGAAAAGAATTTGCTATCCCTGTTAGACCCTTGAAAGGAAGAAGGTTGGATAGTGCCCACGTGGCAATAGAATGAGAGACAGAATACCGAGGCCAAAGAGCAAGGCTAGATAAATTGAAATTTGCTATGCACATGTCTTCATTAACTTCAATTTTGCATTTTCGCCTCAACTCGGTGGAGCGCCGTTTCAACTGCTCACCACCGAGTGTACGCTTGAATCATGAAGCGCTCCGGTATGTTGGTAAAGCACTAACCGTACTCCGGGATCGACTTTGGCTTTTGAACCCTCACTTCTTGACCTATCGGTTAAAATGGATGTGTCCGTTCCACGCACTGAGTTTGAGTCCTGCGCATTCTATAGCGATTTGAGCGTGTGGACATGAGACTTGTCAAGACTACGTTGACGTGGCGAAGCGATTTAAATCCTAAGCTCTGCTAGAGGATAATATTGCTGAGTCCTTAACTCGGGTCCTCTAGTAAATCTCTCCCTAGGGGCACTTTATGCAACGGACGACATAGCATCGAAGAAGTCCGATTCGTCGGACTGCCTTTAGTAGAAATCGTGGACTGGCAGAATGGCTGTTAGAGCTAACAGAAGGAGAGAATTGAAACCATTCTAGAAATCTCCCTTTCCAAAATGACCATGCTTTTAGGCCAGTATTCTTACGACTAGCGATTGGCATCCGAGGTGGCAAGCACATCTCCCTTTCCCCAATGCATTTACTACAGAGAACGAGGCTTTGGGTCCGGTGGGATCGTTAAGAGGGATCAGTGACCTCGCAGTCACGATTCCTCTCAGTTGCGTTTGGATTCCATGGCATGCATGGTTAACTCGCTGGCTTTATTTTAACAAAGGATGACAAAGAGCGTACCCTGGTACTTTAGTCGTTCAGAATCGGTCTTGCCCTCTGAGCGAGTGGGATCACGAGGCCGAGATTGAGTCCCATTAGCGGTCTGCTTCAAAGAAACCAAAATAAAGGTCATTATCCACATCCTATGCAAGCATTCAAATAACCAAAAATGCAAAGACTTCTTCCATCCACTTAGCAGCACGTACAAAGATTGTGACAACTTACAGACTGGCTGTCATTGTATTGGTTGGAAGCTGTAACTGGCTTGTCTAAAATACATAAAACGGTAATAGCTCTTTTTAATTACAGGTGGCAGCTGTTTGAAACACAGTCGAGGCGTCAATCACTTGGCAGATCCGGAAGAAAGGGTGCCATTCCATTCACTTCCTAATTACGCAGTAGTCTGTGGCGTAGCGAACATAATTATAGTAATTGAGGTTAACTTTTTGGTAAAAAGATTTAAAATCAGACCGGTAGTGTTGAGATAACTTGCGGCATTGACGCTGTTTGTAGTCAGCTTTAAGCAAGGATCTTGAAGTGCACCACATACTTCTAGTGATTCACCCCACAGAAGCGAAACAGCCTTTTTGACAACTTTATTACTGCCAAAAGTTCTGAGAAAAGGTATAAAAAAGGAGCGGTTTCCCATACTTCCACATTCCTATTGTTCCTTGATGGATCGGTTTCGTAATTTTGAGTCCCCGCGAAAGCAACGAACTACTACCACATTCCACCACTAATCTACCTAATTCAGTTTTGCACTCAAATCCCATCCACCTGGTGCAAGAGACACCAAAATGTGGTGAAATGAGAAGCACCAAAAGAGGCACCGGACCAAAAGAATGGGACTTTACACAGCAGTCGTTTGGCTCGTTGGGTAGATGGAGCTGGTAGCAAAACTTTTTACACTGGCCGATATGTCTGACCGACAGATGAGCAGGAGGGAAAAAGAGGTTATTTGGTGAGGTAGAGAACATGGTTAAAATAGATCTACTTCTTAGTTGTTTTGATTCACTGAATTCTAGCAAAGTGTTTCTTCTTTGTCGTGTCGAAACTCTTTTGGCTGAACCCCTTCAAAAGGGCTTTAAGCGTTGCATAATGTCCCTGCAATTCATTCCATCCTTTTACCAGAATTAATTACAGTTGAAAATCCTGTTGTGCGGTGTGGATTGACACTTGTTTAACTGCACCCTCAACCGCGCGAGCTCTTCTGTGGTATGGCCCAAGGTCCCTTCCTTAAGGGCTTTGGATTTGAAGGGTTTCGCCAGCTTCCACCAGGCTGTTCTCCTCCACATAGCGCCTGAACTCCCTAGGACAGGAGTATCCACAATGCTGTCTGCTACTGGAAACAGTGAGAGTGGCAGCGATGCCATTGTTTGAAGCAAAAAGTGATGTTTGCATAGTATAATTTCACATTTTTCGAATTTATGACTCAATGAAACATTAAAATGTATGGTAAAACAAAAGACTGGTCCTGAAACAAGCAAACACTAAGATTAGAGGATGGAGTTTCAACAGCATCTTAACTGCAAAGTGCTGGGCACAGTTGTTAGCTTGGATCAAAGCAGCTGTCACATCTGTGACAGGCCATAGGCAGGTTGAAAGAACGAAAGAGTGAGGGAGGGAGCATTTTACCCACTGGGCAACCTGGCAACCCTTTTAGCATTAAATGGAGGTGCATGCTGCTTTCAGAAAAAATGTTAGACAATGATAAAAAACAATCTTAGAGGACTTTGGGCCTTTCACTGAGTCCGAGGGAAACCAGAAAATAACTTGAATCGCCTCCTGGACAGTATGAGGGCATTGAAAACTCAATGAGTGATTCGACACCAAATGACTTGACACTCTGGCAAAGGATCCCATGCCACTTGCAGATCAGTTTGTAGGCACAAACCATTTAGGCAGTGGTGGAGAAGGCATTGCAGAAGCCCTGCTTGGGTGACTATATGGTGAAAAGGAGATCAAGAGTAGAGAGGGAGGGCAGTTGTAGGAACATGACTGGAAAAAAGACGGTAAGGAGGTTTACAAAGATATCGGATGCTCAAGGCTTACACTTCTTCACATTGCCTTCATGCCTCGAGCGTGTGACCCTTCCAGCTACTTCCAGGTTCTGTATATCCCCTGACGTCCATGGAGACCTACTTTGCTGCTACTGGTTTCTAAGGTCTCAAGAGTTTGTTTTTTAGCAATTAATCTAGATTATACGTTTCTTTAACTGCTCTGAATGCCGTTGAATTGTGTTGGATGGGATGAATGCAAAAAATATTTCAAGATTCTGCTTCCGTTTATGCTCCCTAGGTGCGCTGGTCTGCTGTCGACCAGTTACCCCTCAACTTGAGATCAATGATCATTCAGCACCTTTTGAACTTAGTGGATGCACTTTGAGCTTGTCGGCTGAAAAATGTCCTCTCAAGTCAACAGATAGTCAGTTGACAGGATAAGCGGTCAGAAAATGGGATTGGCAGCCCGTTCAAGAAGTCGCTCCAACCTGGTGGATTAGCGAAACACTGCAGTTTTAGGACTAACTTCCAGACCTGCTTGAAGGAATAAAGCGCCTCATTTCCGCCTAGGTTAACGTGAGAGGAAAGATCGTAGGGAAAGGTGAGCAAGTGGTTATAGGCGTCTCCACTACTTAGAGGTTGACTTTAGGACCCTGCCCTCCATAAAGCACCCGCACATGCCATTGGCTAACCTCAAACGACTTCTACCAGCCCCCACATTTCTGAGGGGCGCAGTATTCATTTCCAAGGTGCAGTGTATTAAAGAAAAAATTCTTTAGTAGGAACCTTTACTTGTCGAGACCTAAGGCATTGCGACTAAAATCCATCTCCTCGAAGGCGTGCAATAGAAGCTTCGCAGTCACAAACATTCAAGCCACCGCCAAACCTGTCCTTGAGGGAATTTCGGCTATTCAATGCAAAGAGAGAGGGATACTGCTCGAAATTCTTCCAAGTGATGGCGAAAAGTTGGTTTTAGCCCGACTCACAGAGCCAAAAGACTTGATGACGGCGCAAATCGCGACCAGCTTGTGTCGCATAAAGACAAAATCGGAAACCACGTATTTTCCGCGGCTATCCCACATCATTTACTTTATTCCCCTCCGCCTAAACTTGCTATGTTGAACACTAAGTCCATAATTCTAAGGCACGGACAGATTCAAAGGTTAGATAGCAACCTTGTAATTTTGTTCCACCAATAAAATTGGCCTAGTAAAAAGCATAAATTTGAAGGCCTTCGACTTAAATGGTGCCTTACTCAGACACTTTGCCCAAGGATCGGTAAGCACTAGAGATGTTTAACTTCAAAGTATACATTACCCACTGGAGTTAATGTTGCCCTTAAATCATTTTCTCACCTTCATTTAAACGCGATTCACATCTGAAACCGCGCCTATCCAATCGTCTTTTGTGGTGCATGCATTGAAGGGAAGCCTGTTTAGGAGCTTTCAGAATAAATTCTACCATTTCCCTTTTAAATGTATTCTTTTTGAGTAACGCCCATACAAAAAGGGAGACCCACAAGCCGTTTCCGAATTCAAAGACGCCGTCGAGCTCGAGGCAACCAAACACATGCACACACAAACAGAGAGAGAGAGAGAGAGGGAGAATGCAGGGAAAGATAAGGTCGGTGGTATTATGGGTCTTTAATTTTACATTTATGCCTGTCGCCTCGTGCAGAGGCACACAACCACGCCAGACCGACATGCTCGAGGCTTGTAATTTAGGCAAGGGAGCACAGCATAGGCCCGAGGATGGTCAATGCTTTCCCTCCAACTGCCTACCTTTTGCTCTCCCTCTATGTTTGTATGCTATGTACGCCCATCCTTTAATTGGCCACAAATGTTGCCTTTTTTGGTTTTGCATGGAGTTGGAGAAGAAAATGTGGCTTTACCACAGCGTAAAGGGATGTGTCGGGTAGGAGCGAGTTAATTAGACTGCGACCGGTCCGTACCCTGACAAGGAGAGCTTTGGACACAGGTTTAATGAGATTAGCGTATTACATGCTTTGAGGGAAAACTCTTGCCCTTTTGAAGGCATTAATCAGGAGTCGACTTTCCTCGGACAGAGAAGAGGAGTGGCGTAGCCTTGCATGGAGGCTCTTCCACCCTTTCGCTTAGCGGTGAGGGACTCTACAACTCCAGTATCACTTTAGTAAAATTTTTTTAAGAAATAGCAAATAAATGCATTTCATGGCTCACCAGTGTCAGATTTCCTTTCCAGATCGGCTCCAGGAAATGCCTGTTTAAGACGGCAATTAAAAACCATGAGCGATTTGGAAGCCTCTGAAACACTATCAACCTACAAGAGAAAGAAAGAAGGAGGTGGGGAAAAGTCTTATCTGCCTAATTTAAAAAAGGCAACAAATTACTAGGCCTAAACATCCTTTTTAAAGCCCAGTAGAAAACCAATCCACTGCTTCCCGACTCGCTGTGGTTCCCTCGTAATTACAGGGTATGATTTCACAAAGAAAAGCATAAGCAACGTTAAAGGATTTTTAAAAGCTTTTCTCTTTCTCCTTATTTTAAATTGGTAAATTATTTATCCTGAGGATGCTAATTATGTAGGCAGTCTCGGTCACATCGCGTCGGTAGTTGCCGCTATAAACGCTGCTCCATTCTTCTGGAAGGCCTCAGATACCATTGAGCACTTATAGACACCGAGAAAGTGAACTCTGGACACCCTCACTTCCATCTCACAGTTTTTTAAGCCTTCTGTCTCACCTGTGCTCAAAGGGGATAAGAGTGGACTTAAAAATCGCTTCTCTTTGCTCTGGAAGACTATTTGAGTTCATCTCGTCGGTGAGAGTTGTGGTACAAGGCGTGGGGTCTTGCGTTTTCATTTAAGTCAGAGAGAATTTCCTAGATGGTTGACTATTCTTCGAGAGAGAATGGGTTTTAGCCGCAATTGGATGCCATTCGGTGGATAACTTATTCATGGTGGGAAAAAAGGACTTGTAGTCGAAACACACACAAAGGACGGTCTTCTGAGAAGATGATTTTTCGTAGGCTTAAAGGCTACGGCTAGACGAA
Organism: Taenia solium; assembly: GCA_001870725.1. NCBI lineage: Eukaryota > Metazoa > Platyhelminthes > Cestoda > Cyclophyllidea > Taeniidae > Taenia > Taenia solium. Next base: position 23,783 of record MIEF01005667.1, on the reverse strand, counting down.
TACCACTGCTCATCGCAAGTCAGTCAATCGGCATTGTCTAGTGTACTGCATACAGAAGAAGGAGAAAATAATTTGGTGGTCTTTGAAGATAGCTTTTTGATTAGGCCATCCACTGAGCTACAACTTGCACCGCTCCCATTGTTGTGTGTGGAAACAAAGTGTTCCATCACGACGGACATCACTGAAGGTTTTTGGCTTCAATGGCTAGGATGGCGTACTTCTTTGTTAGTCTTCGAAATGGATTCCAGCCCTTAATCTCCAGCTTCTGGTTATGCTTTAGTACGATCATATAGTTCAACAGCGAGGTGGACAAACTACTTTTGCGGACGTGGAATCAAACCTAAACTCGGTTCGTAGGGCAGATGAACCCCGGGTGCCTCCACTCGGGTTTGAAGCATGCTTGTCGAGAGCTTAGAATGGACAAAACGATTGCATTCCTTTTATGTAATGCATGCGGCTTGACAGGGACATGGAGCGTCCAAGGCTCGGCACTTCATGATTAGGAATTGCAGTGATTTAACCGATAATCGCACAAATTTCACCTCCTTCAGACCTTGAAGTTGCAACGAAACACAAAATTTCCTGTTTATTTGGTAAATCTGTTGCTAGAACTGATTATTCCAGCCCCCTTGATATCATCAAGCTGAATTCATCAATTGTTGTCGGGGCACCACCCTACGCATGGAGTCGGGGCAGGGCTACCAGAGGCTACCAGTTTCTCCTTGCAAGGCTTATTTTTCGTCTACCGAAAGCCGTAGGGCAGCAAAGAGAGAAGCATCACTCCAAAACAACAAATCTAGGGTTCCACCATAGTTACGTAGTTACGGTTCAACTTGTCACTCAGTAAAGATTTATGATTTTTTGGATGCCAACCTACCGCTTGATAGTGTGGGGAGAGTATAGAGATACTATCAACGAAACAAAAGCTCTGTCTGTCTTTCTTGTCTCGGTGTGATCCCAGTCACTTGTCATGCTGGCCCACGATTGTTATTGTGTGTCCTTTTGGCTTACAAAAATAGACCTTGACAAGGGGAAAAATTGGGGGCTTCTACTCATTCCAATCCGAAAAATTTTTTGAGCTCAACGGAGCTTAGGAGCAACTCCTTAAAATGCAAAAAGATGAGCTAGAGAGAGCCACCAGTTTGTCGACTTAACAATGGCGGATGAAGCGAAGATTATGTGCTGTAAAAATGGGGATTTCGTTTCCCAAGGACTTGGTCTTCGTTGATATCTAATACTGCCATACGCATGGAATAAAAACGACCTTTCACAGATGGATGAAACGTTTTACATTCTCGGTTTCATGGGTGGGAAAGAGCGCCGACATCTGTCCTGATCTATTTTCAACAGTACCTAGAGCTTGAAGCCATCAGGCCTTAGGTACCACTAATAGGAGCTATAAAGGAGAATCGGACTACACGAAGAAAGACTGTTTGGGAACAATGCGCTATCATTCCTTTATAAAATGTGTTTATAGTGCTCTTGAGACATCAAAAGCACAATCATTCCCAAATAACTGGTCTTTGGCACCAACCGGTACAAATGCAGTGGTGATGAGCAGGCCGGTGCCTCGCATTACCCTGACACTAGTAATGAATTGGTCAGTAAATCAAAATAATAACTCAGACTTTGTGTAGGAGAAGGGCTTGGCGAAGTGAGAAAGGGACTGACCACAGGTTCATTGTCAGTGGACATCCGATTGAGGGACAAATTCTCGTTACTTGGTGACCATTGGGACATCCACTGGGCGGACGCCTCGTTATTCTCTTCACCGGAGTCCCAAGCAAAGTAGGTGCCGTCCACATAGCTATTTTAAATATGCAATCAAAAGCAAAAATAAGGCATCAAAATCGGCTCCAATAGTTTGTTCGAATGTGGTTGGTGTGGCTCCACTAGATGGCATTCCACACAGTGGCGCTCGAGTCTTTTACCTTACAAGACAAAGACCGAAGGGCTACAAATATGGAATCATAAAGCATAGTTTAGCCCTGAAGTCGATGTACAGTAGTTGTGGGAATGAAAGCGGAAAAGAGCGGCCCGTCTTGTCGGCGTGGCCCGACTAACTCCACTACTGACTTCCTTGACGAGGTATTTAGCCTTGATGAAAGATTAATTCGTCCGACTAGTAGCGGGTGGGAAAAAAGGGACAAGAGCAACAGAAAACGATTATGTCGAGAAAAGTCAGTAATAATTAACTACCAAAATGGACTTCCCTGCTAATTAGGGAGATGGAGCTAACCGGCAATCTTCATCTTTCTCGCGGGGTAATTGTTGGCCCAAAAAATGTCGTGATTTTGCCGAGTTAATGCTCTGAATTACCGTAGGTTGGTGACTGGATGAATGCAGAAAACTTTTTGGAAGTGCCCGTAGATTTTACCACTACAGGAAGTTTCACCTCCACGGAGCTGATAAGACCTAGTCCAAACCCCTTTAGCTTTCAAATTTTATGGTTAAGTGTGGATAACACAAACAAAAGTAGCAAGTGCGGCTTGATGGAATGACATTGGATAGATGAGGAGAACGAGATGAGGTTTTGCAATACGGGGCAAATTTTGCGCAGTGAGGCGTGAAATCTCGAGTTATTTGCGGCAAATCTGGCTGTTAAACGAAAAGTTCTTTCTATCTACTTTCTAGTTACTTTAAGCTCTACCGAACGCATTGACCTTAGCAGTAGTTGTTTGACTCTCAGGGAGCGGTCGACTGCGCCTGCACTCCACCGTACACATCCACGGAGAGCGAGCGTCGTCTTCCCCGGTAGGCATGACCCGTGGCTTGGATGCTCATTCTGGGTAGTGAGTTGATCCTTGGAGGATGTAACGATGCTTGAATTCAGGGACCATTTCTTATTGCACGCCTGTACGTAACCCAACCGGTTTGTCTGTCTATCTGTCTGTCGGACGACAATCGAGGACTCACAATGTAATACCGTTAGCCTCCACCACCACCTTGTCTTCTTACTTGATGAAGATATGAATCTGTGGTTTCCTCGACACAACCCACACACAACCGGAAGCTCTAAGTCCTCCACCCCTTGTTTATCATCAACAGGAAGACCTTTGCAATCAAGGAGAGGAAGTCGTCCTCGATGTGATACACAACTACATGGTGCTTCTTCAAGAGAAACAAGCTATTGAGACCTCCGATCCACAAAATACATTGAGCAAGGTGAAACGGAAGGAAGCCAAATTCATGTAGTAAACAAGCGCTGTTTGGATAAGATGCGTTTATCTGGCATTTTAAGATCTAGGCCTCAAAATGAGCTAACAATGGGAGCGAATACATTAAAGGCCTAGGCACTGACAGGCAGACGCATAAAATCTGCGCCTAGAAGTCTGGTACTTAAAAAAATCAGCCCAAGCGAGGCATAATGCCTTATCACAGTTAGGCTTACTAAAAAGCACACGCCAACTTTTCGTTTACCCGACATAAAGTTGTTGCTTTGTAGTACAAAGTCACTACAGGCCCTCACTTCCGCTAAATTACTATTAAATGTGCTTAGAGTGTGAAGTAATAACCCATTTGGATAAGTGTATTTCCTTTTTCGAAATAGAGAAATAGCTTGCACTTACGGTCCAATTGCTGTTCCATTCCAGCAGGCCTGTGAGGAGACAGCTGTGGAGGAGGAGAGGTGGGGCGATTCTCGGCATATTTTTGATGGAGCACTAACCCAAAGCCGTTTGAGACTTTGAAGCTGAAGAAGAAACGATAGAATTTCTGATCAAGTTTTGCAACACTTTGATGCTTACGTAATGGTTTGATAATTTGCTTAACTCTTCGTCTTGGTGCCATGGGCACTTGAGGCTTCATCCTTGAACTGCCGCTGGACAATCGAGAATGCTTGAAGCACTGTATTGATGACAGTGGTAAACAAATTTGATCTTAGAAGACAACTACCTCGATGACCATCCCTAACAATATGGGTTGAAAAAGGCAACTGACTTGACTCAGAACTGGGATGGAATGGTTCAGTACGAAGCCGTCTACGGTAATTGCACAACGATGCCAGCGAAGTAAACACTCGATACCTCCTCCGTCCCCCTACTGACTCAACACAATCAGAACAAGCACCCGGTAAACTTCATTCCTGCAAAACCGTTTTAAACGCCATCCTTTACTTAGCGACTCTGGGTCTACCAGCGGCCATCACATTCCCTCACTCTTCAATGCAGTATCAAAACAGGATGAAAATTCAGATCCAGTGGACTTGTCAAGGGGGCTCAGGGACATTGCAGTCAGATATCGCATGTGAATTCGGTGAACGATGCGGTTGGTTCGGGAGTTATAATCTTTTAAAACTGACTGCGTTGTGACGGTCGATGCGAAAGGGTGGCTAAGAGGAAGATTAAGGACGAGGTTTAAGGAAGAAGAGGGTACCTATGTAATATTTTGATTGTTGTGGATTCAGAGACACTTAAGGCTGCATTTCTGTACTTTTGTCGAGAAGTATGACCTCTGGGTTATGCCAGTAGTCACTTCTAGATCTTCTGTATCTAGACAGCACACTTTCTGTCAGAGCTCTATGACTTCAGAAAGGACTCACTGCACAACACCTGTGCATCGCTTAGCCCTTAACACGTCTGATGCGGCCAGGTGGAGGGCGATTCTCCGAATATTTGAACTTTACTAGTCACATTGAAGGATAATTTAAATTTAGACGCACTTTCCAAAGACTTAACTTGAGAGTGTTGAAAATACCTTGTGTGAGATCCGCATGAACTGGGTCTGTGTGGAGATGGGAGTTGTGGGTCGCTTTCTTCCAATAGAGGCGGTGAAATCCAACGAATCATCCCTCTCTAGACTGGCAGTAACTAAGTCAATTCTGCATTCTTGAGGGACCTGTATTAGAAAAGTAGAGAAAATTAAACAAATAGCAATGATTTATCCCTTCAAAACAGGTCAGAGTAGAGAATAGTTGAAGTGGGCATTAAGTAAGCTAGGAAAGACAAAATGTCAGGTGACCCTTGCGTAAAGTGGTCTAGACTCCTCGGACTACATCCAGAATATGGATCCCTTCAACAAAGAAGCTCCAAAATGCCGCAACACAAACAATCTAGCTCGGATCAAGGCGGATGGGTGAGCAGATTAATCGTCGCTATTACCCTTCCATCAGTTATACTTGACCACTTAAAACGCTTAGGAGGAGATGAAGAGATCGGATGAAGGGGAACATGGGTTGCGCCCTTGCATAATTTAAACCGCGAAGGGTGAAGGAGACAGAACTGAGATAGTTCCCCACCCAATCATCCCTGTTCCTAAGAACTTGGACCTTGTCTATTTACTTCGGGGATTGTACCCTCAAAAAGCAGCCCAGACAGTTATTTCTATCCACCGTCCATAGTACCAATCCATTTTTCCAAACTCCCAACCATCCCATCGTGAAATGTGGGAAAGAAGTGGGATATTATCCCTCCAAAAGAGCTACTGGTTTGCATAGGGGAAAAAATAAAGAGATTAAGTAAACTTTTAGGTCGTCATTAAAAAGCTCGGGTGGTGACATTTTTAATCAACTTGCACCATTCACCACCTTTTTTCCTCCCCGTGATTAAGTTCTTGCGGCTGAAGGAGCTTTGGCAGAGGAACGGCCCTGCCACTTGAGCAATTGTCATTTTGGTGGAGGTATATTTCGTAGAGAAAAAAAAATAAAGGGAAACGAAGCTTGCGTGATTTGGTACAAAGTTACGTGAACTTAAGACGTTCACCAATTGGCGATGGCCTAAGAAGGCGTTTGAATGCATTTTTTCCTCTTTAGTTTTACTCTAACCCAGGATAAGGGACGTACTCACGCCTTCTTCCGTTCCCAATACTGCAAATCATGGACTATTTGGTAAAAATCGAGATTTAACCATTGTTTTGACAGGGAAGAATTTTACTCACCTCGTCCAGGACAGCCTTCATTATGACCCGATAGAATTCAAGGATGGCTTGGGGAGCGTGGAGCATGATGCTGCGGATCATGGGGTTGGTGAAATTTGACCAAGCCTGAAGCTGATCATAGAGGGTGTCTGAAGAAGAACAGAGGGACAGGTTATTTACGCCATTTTTTCCACTCCTCCACCTTGGTAAGTTAGAGTTGCTCGGTTCTAAGGCTAAAAATGTGTTCCATCTGACTGCAGTGAACTGGAGACGGAAATTGCTCAGAGTGCCCAACCATAGGCAAGATGGTCTAGCATTTACTATTGAGAAGGGTTCGGCTCTCATCCGACATGTCGGCATGGGAGAGAGCGAATCTGTTTCGTCAAGTGACAGGAGCTTTTGTTGGCACTGACATGGGGGGTTGACAGGTGTGAACTAATTGAAAGGAGTGTTGTCGACCGGGAATGATTTTTTTTGCCTCTAGAGCCAAAAGCTGTGCTGTAGGAACGTATTTTTTGTAAGCCTCGATCATCTACTACTATTAATAGTTTTTCAGCCTGTCCTGGATCACTGGTGTGATAGAGCATTTAAAACAACTTCGAGAGTAAATCCAGCGCCATCGGCAGGGCATTCAGGCCCTCATGGCTTTAAAAAATGACCTAAATTTATTTAAGGCTAGTTCTCGCTTAAAGCTAACGACTTTACAACTCCTTTGATGACCACGATTGAAAAGGTTGTCAGTTTAAATAAGAAGTTCTGACATTGTCTGCCTCACTCCCTACCGTAGAGGCTAAAATGCTGACCCCTGAGGTAACCTCCGCGTGCCAGCGGTTGTAATTAAGCCCTAGTCAGGTGTCTGAGGGTACAGCGTTTTATGCAGTCAAGTAGTCACAGGAGAGAGCTGGGCTGAGAACTGGTCCTACTGTCAGCTGGCCAAGTGCCTCTTTAGTCAACTCTGCTTGAAGTCTGTCGCCTAGGTCTATAAGAAACGCCATAGTTAAATGCAGAAGTCTTTCATCTTGACACTCATGGCACGTCTCTCCAACCAACGGCGAATGATGTTAGAAGTAACCAGCTGCACTACTCGACACGCTATTCGGCAATTTCTGGTTATTGCATCAGAAATGAGCCGCTCAATCCATCCTTAGACTTCGTGTTTTGTTATTCAAATTCACCGAGAGCCGATAACCAACAGTGACGTGGCATGGGCGTAGCTTTGTGTTACCTTCGTAGATGTTGGTCCACAGCAAGAGTGAGACACCTCTCGATGAAGTAAACCAGGCAGATACTAATCTGGGTTATAATGTACCAGTCGACTATGCAGACTGATGCATTGCTCTAAAAGTAGTTTCTCGCTGGCACAAAGTGGCATAATGCAATCCAATTCCCTTTCGCCTGCAGACTCACTGATCAGGTTGGTCCAGGAGGATTGAAATTTGTTGATTGGACGAAGACAACGAGCCAAGGAGACCTCACAGAAGGCGGGACAGGGGTGAACAAGGGGATAGCCAGCACAGAGAGAACAGTGACGCATTTGCAAGAGCACTCGATCACATCCGTGGCTTCCGAGATCAAACTGTAAGACGAAATCATTAAAAAGAACAAAGAACTTCAGTTGAGGAATTATGACAGATAAGTGGGCCCTTGAACGATAAAGGCCTCTTTAAATGTTGTCCTTTTGATTTTTTTAAAAAAGGTTTAGCTATAGCACTGCGTTTATCTAATGTCATTGTCAACAAAGAGTGCTCTAAAAGCGGCATTGCCCCATACACCTTCCTCTCCTCTCCAACTTAGAGCGAGGTCATGCATTGCCTCGAAGAAGAGAGAACTTTCTCTCGACTAAAGGGCTGTCTCCTGCTCTTTTCGAAGGAAGTGTTTTCTTATCCCCTTTCGAGTTGGATCTCTGGGGTGGCGTACTGGCCTTCAGAAAGTAAAGTCTAGCTCAAACCATATTATCTGCCATGATGTTTGGATGGGACAGTAAAGTTGCCTTGGAATGCTAACCAAGGACCATTTCCCACCACGAGTCCATGGATCACCCATGGGTCAAAGGTGCATTCCAAATTAAATGACGGACCACAGTCTTGGAAGTTGACTAACCGTCACTAAACAATGCCAATGAATTAAATTCATTGCCACCACCTTTGTTCCTACTTAGTCCCACCCCATTCCATGGATCGTCCCTCACCTCGAACGTGACTATAAGATCTGCAGCCCTTATCCTTAAGTCTTCTTTCTCGATAACAAGAAGCTATTCTTCAAAAGCAAGTGTGGAACGGTCTTCCTCAATGTGGTGCTTCATCACCAGGATGGAGTCATTTAACCAATTTCCGAGTGGAAAGTAGATTGAGTAGGTTAAATGGACGCAGTAAAGACCAGCACATTCCATCCATGCATGGAAGCATCAATGTGCATTCTCTGGGCTCCAACAATGCACCGTGGATAGCTACAGACCTTTTCGGCCAGCCACTACAACTACACCCCTTTGTCTCACCAAACGCTAAAAGAGAACTCGAGAGCTAGGCATCTTTTCGAGGCAAAAAAATCCGCTTATTAATAGTTTGGGTAGTAACAAAAGCGTGGAAGACGTGTCTCATCAAAAGATCAGCGAACCTGAAGCTTTGGAGAACACTTCAATGTCCTCAAGCATGCGATCGTATTTAATGCTTCACAGGTGACTGATGACAATTAGAATGGGTTCCTAAATTAGGTCCTTGAATGCTCTCCTTAGTCTTCCACTTTCCATGTGCACTGTGGAATGCGCCGTTCAGGCCAATGATATTGTCAGGTTTTCCCCCCAACAACGCAAACAAGGATTTGTAGAATGTCTCTAATCAGAAAGAAATAGTGAACTCTGAAGGCAATCATGCTGTTGCGTGGGGAAGTTTGGTTAGTCCATTGTCGAACACTTCTTGCAGCGCACCTAACCGAAGGCTGCTGGCAATGGGATTTATTGTACTTCCATGCGTTAAGTCAGCACTTTGTCATGTTTAACGATTTATGTCCAACACCTTCTTTTCAAGTAAAGGGTGGTTAGTTACCACTACCTGGTTGCAAAACGATTGCCATGTAAGTGACCCTCATTAAAGAACCACCAACAATGAAAGGCCTCTACTCACAGAGCTCAGCTGTTGAAGGAGCCACTGGAGATATTCCAAGGTCTTTGTCGTCTCCATAAGGTGCACAACACTACGAAGGAGGTAGAACACCCGACCGGTCATTTTAGTTCGTTTCATGAACTCCCACACCGTCAGGTGGCCACGTCTCCCTGCGGCGGACCATCGCGACGAGTATCCACAAACATGCGGACCGGAGAGGCTGCGTAGAATTCGAAGGACTTGCGACACCTTGCTTGAGGTGGCCTTTTCAAGGGTCCATGAACAGCTGAAGCAGAAAACAAGCCCGCTTTCAATATTTTGGTGAATCAGGAAAGATAATACAAGGTTTCTGAATGATTCTACTATGTGCAGATACTTAAAGAGCTAAATCTACCATTTTTTGGCATTATTGCTCCACCCTTACTGTACTCAGGCTTCTCTTAGACGCAGCGTTTATTTGAGCTGCTCTTAAAAGAACAACGAAACTAATTTGGTCCGTTTTTGTCAACTCTGGGTCTTTGCCTCAATCCCAAGCTCTGTGTAGTGGTAGGTAAGGCAACAGACGGAAAGCGTCTGTAAAAGGACTGTTTAGGGAAAAATGAAGCAAAAGGTAGCAGCTTGACCACCACCTTGGGAGAGGGCATTTCGCAGTGTTGCGAGAGAAGGAGAATAATGCTGAAAGGCGGCTAAGTGACATTGGAGTTGCGATAAAGCGGAATAGAGAATAACCCAAAAAATTACGTCCATAAATAGAAAAATGTGGAAACGCAGATTAATCTAAATCCTCCTTATAAATTTTTGCTTCTTTGTCAATGGTAAGTAAGTCCACCACGCTTTCTTCGCTCCTCGCCTTGGTGACTCCAGTCGACTACGTGTGCGGCGAGATCTAAGCTGAAGTACATCCCAACTCACCATTCTACTCATGGGCTAGAAATTTTAGGGCACAGAAAATCTCTCCACCTTTTAAAACTAATAGAAGTTGTATTTTTTTAGGCTGGGAAGCATTAAGAAGGCGAAGCAGAATTTCAGCTTCGAAATTTTGCGTTCTACAGTGGTTGCAGTCGATCATCACTTTTGAGGTCCAGAGTAGTGAGCCTTAACTTCCCTGATTTCCATTCCGATGAAGATAACCCACCTTTTTAAGTGGATAAGAAAGAGGATTAAATGATTAATCTTTTAGAAAAGTCTCACCATTCTATCGTTTCTTAGAGTAAATGATTTTTTTTCACGAAGGTAGGCACTGGGATTTGTGACCAGCAGGATCTTGAGCCATCCTTTTAGGCGTAATTTTGTAAAGTTCCAAGTCAACTATTTTAAAAACAGGTCTCGTGAGTGCTTTTTTGTCAATAAACTCAGCACATTAGCGTTCGCATAATGTGCTGGAGGTCGGTTTCAAGATCGCCACTGTGATAGGTGATTTGAATCCGACCAATCATATTGCGAGCTTCTTCAAGGTCAGACTATTATAGGCGAACCCAATTTCCTTGAGCTCTCCTGTCGGCGCCTTGGAGGCAGGGCTTTCTACTCATACCGGTTGCATTTGCTGCTCACCTGCCCACCTTGTAATTGCGAGCTCATACGTCCTTTGAAGTTTTCGAGAGTGGATTCCGACGCCAACCTTGGATTGTGATAAGGCGGTTTGATAGGCAAGCGTAATAGGTGTACTAAGGTCAACCCTGGATCAAGCGAATGTCTTGAAGTGAGCCAGTCATTCAATTAAGGAATAGGGAAAAGAAAGTGCTTAATTATTGCCACCTAAAAGCTCTGAAACCTTCCTTCATTAATGCACGGAGATTAGAGAGTCTTTTTGAAAAAATTTTGACGAATCAGCACAATTAACGATTTCAATAACTTTATCCAAGTGCTTTTGGAAGTAGCTACTAGAAGATTGTAGTGTCGTGCAATAATTTGCCCTTCCTTTGTACCTCCTCTAAGAGATATGGCCTCCGGATGCCGTTAGTGGCCCCCTCCAAACCCCTTTCTACGTCGGCAATACATGTTGTGGCCAATTTTCATGCCCTTGAGGAAAATCAAGAACTGTTTATTGTTAACAGAGGAAAAAAGTAGACATATTTATAAGGAGGGGACCAACTGACACCTTTTCTTCCAATTATGTTAAGCACTGTCCTTGATACCTTACTCTTGAATCAAGTGATCGAGCATAGCGGATCCACCTCAACGTGATTCATCGTCTTCCAGCAGTCTACCAGAGAGGTAGGTTTTTCCAGAAAGCCTTCTTGAAATGGTTGCCGACAAAGTGGACGGGAAGCCTCGACGGACTCACAACAATGTCTAATCCGTTGCGCAAGACCGAAAGGCCTAATTTTACACAATGTGGAGAACTGACACCACGAACGTGGGGTTCAAAATTGATGAGAAATAGTGAGAAGCGCAACAAAAAGTACCAAAATGCCATTCATTCTGTCTTGTCAAAGGGAACCCTTCTGTCTACCTCCTCATGTATCGTACCTCCTCCCGCACTGAGCAGAACTTCACGCATCGCAAGTTAGGCAACAGAGAGGACTAGAGGAATGAAGGAGGAATTCATCGGGCCCATTCAATGCCCTCTATATTCCCCTGATGATACTTCTCTGAGTGATACCGCTCATCTTTTGCCCTCCCATTTGGGAATAGACGCAAGAGAGCAGAGTGGAGATACCTCGAGCCAGGAGGTTTTTCTGTTAGCCTCAAGCCATTAAAAGGGTTGGATGGAAGCGGGAAGCGCAGCCAACTTTTACTCAGTTAATAAAAAAAACTAATGATATTACTGGCTAGTTGAGGAACATTTTACGGTGTCAGCTTTCGACAGAGAATTTTGAAACTCACTTGATGATTGGCTGGCTTTGGATAGGCTCAACGCAGCACCTACAGCAATGTCCTTTTCTCTCTCAAGGGCCCATGAGAGTCAGATTTTACGCTAATGGAACTTGTCCTTCGAGTGACAAAGAGGAAGTTACATAATTCCACGCCTGACCCCTCCTCATGCCCTCGGGACTGCTTGTATCTCGGCACCGTGGTGCCAGTGTTCCAACCTCTTCACGAGTCCGGATCTTGGAACTCTCTTTAGCTAGCTTGATCAAACAGCTCTTCTGCAGTATTGCAATTGTTTGTTGGTCTTGTAGGCGTTCTAAAATCTCCCTATTTGTCTTGCCCACACCCTCTCTGTGAATGCATAGATGAGCTTGCTTGTCAAAGGCACCGTTGGGATGGAACAACGACATACCCTTCAAAAAGTGTGTGTCCTTACAAGCCGCCTTGACACAGGAAGAAGTAAAAATAGAAGGAGAAGAAGGAGAAAATACTCCACTTTAGGCATATCAATTTCAACCGGAAAGCCGTCCACCGACTCCGCCCCCTCGGCCTGCCTGCCTGCCAGTGATCGCCGTGACTTTGGGTGCGGTTGGAGTGATGTCACTCCCACTGCCACACTAACCGACTGAAGACAGCTTTTGTAGGTGAGTTTATTTGCTACAAATTTCCAGATTATCATTATTCATCCACAATTTTTACCGCATTATAGAGCCACAAACAAAGAAGGCGCGTTTGAACCGTGGGAGCTCAGTCAAAGCGTGGTGTGTTTAAGACGCTCTCCAAGTCCCAGTGAACAGCTCATCCGGCTGCAAGCCTTAATGCTCACTCAGTGCCTTCCTGAAGGAAAAGGGCTCCTCAGTGTCAACGATTTCCATCATCTGTCTTAGTGGTCTGGCGGTCCGTTTACAAACTAGCTCAACAGGCCTCTAGTAGAAGTGGAAGCGAGCTTAAGCCTGGATGTTGAGTAACAATGAACGGTGAAGATGTCGTCTCGCTTTTTGCCTCCCCAGTTTCAATAACATAAAGAATTTTAAAACTGACTAAACTTTGCAGATTTGTCACAGGATTGATAAATTACTTTCAAATATTAAAGAGTATCATTTTTAAATAAATGGATAAAAAATAAAGTACTTCTGTGTTTAAAATTACATAAAATTGGCTGTGAGAACCTCTATGTCGAGGTTGAAATTAAGCGAGGGCTAGACTGACTAAGCTTCCAAAAATTAGAAAAAATTCGTGTTTTCCCCAGTTATTTGCATTAAAAAACATATACCTGATAAGTTCTTACCATTTCTGCACAACCTTGGTAAAAAAAGTTGAAGGAAGGAAAAAGGGTAATAAGCAGTGGTATACTGTAGGGTTTGGTTTAAGGTCACCTTAAATACTCATATGTTGATGGGTGTAAATACATCTATTTGCTTTGGTGACACTGGTAAATTTCGCTTCCCCTATTGAGGAGGTTGAAGTCTGGGCGCGGAAGACTTCAAGTGGAAATCGGTCTCTCAGTACTTGTCGTTTAAGGTTTTTCTGCCATGGTGGGTTAATTAAAAAGATAAAGGCTTTTTACCTTTAAAGTATCTCGTTTGTTTTGAATTAGAGGCTCACGAGGGCCGTCAAAGTGCCCTACTTATTGGGATATGAGTAGCATGTACCACCCCTAAGCCTACTAATGGATACAGTAAACCATTCCACACATCCACTTCATTTCCTGGGTCGTATTTTATAAAAATGGAGCATTTCATGCGGTGACTACAAATTCGAGTAAGTATAGGATAGTTTGAACTGTAGGATTTAGCTTAATGAAAAGTGAATAGTTTTTACATCCATCCTGCAGCCTTCGGTTGATGACAGTAATAATTATTATGGTTTAGGAAAGTATGCTGGTCAACCTACGTGCCACTGTTACAAATTACTATGCTTTTCAAAGTTGGAAAATGAGTTGATCTAGAATATATCTACTCCTCTCTTTAACTTTTATTCCCAACTGGGATTGTCTGATGTCAAGAGAAGGTGATCATTATCGCTGGGAGAAATACTATCAGATGAAGGAGAAAAGCGTGAATGAGGTACAACAAAACTTTTCTCTACCTTTTCTACCTTCCCTCTCCCTCTTATTTGAGCGCATTGCAAGTGTTGGGAGAGAGTGTATGATAGATGAAGCGGGATCCTTCCTCGGTGTGTCGACCCAGTTTAGACGAGTTCCACGGAAACATTGAATTGTATGGCTTTTGTAAAGCTACATTTATATTTAACGTTCAGCATACATGCGTATCAGTACAAAGCAAACATCATCATCCAGAAATGAAGTTATGCGGACCTTAGATGTCGAGATAAGAATATTAGTGACTCGTGTTAACGCAAGGACTGTCTCTCGTTCCAAATCTATGGAGCACCCAACCGGTCAGTCAGGCTGTCTGTCATTCAACAAACAATCGTTTCGTTAGCACAAGTGAGGAAGTAAAGAGTAGAAACCACACTCTTCGGGATTGACTCTTTGTCACTCATCAACGCGTATGGAGGGGATGCAATGACTTATCCGGCTTCCTATTTGATCATCACTGATCCTTCTTGATGAAGGCGTGATTCCAAAGGTTACGTGGCTCAACTCCAATCCAGGTGCTATCACACTTTATCCAAGGTCTGGACAAATTTTATGAAAAGTTCCAAGCCCACTGCAGATAAGCTGATCTGTAAGGTCTTTTTGAGGGCTAAAAATGTTGTCTTGACTTAGTCTATTTCCGTCATTAAAAATTGCCTTTTCAGAGTTAATGAAGGTGCAAATCGCCTATTTACCGAGACAAGTAATAGACAATGTCCTTTAGGACTTCCCAGATCCACATTTTTACACAATACCTCCATTTTGCAAAAAATACAGCATAAATAAATGCTCTAGTAGACGTTTTTGATGTTTTCTTAAGGTTAAAAGTTAATTTAATGAATGGCCAGCCTATTCCCTGATGGCTGGATTGGTTCCACGAAGCTCTTTGGGTTCTGGTTCTTAGGGGAGAAAGTGCAAAAGTGAACGCCACTGCCATTTATGTGTCTAACCTCCCATTCGGTCAACTAAGTAAAGCGTCTGATTTGATCCTAGCATCCACCCATTCTACAGTCTCATTGAATAAGTACAAGCTCCCTTAAAAGAGGACTCTAAATGACCGCAAAAGGGTGCTTTAAGGGCCATGTGACGAGGCCATCAATGATTGTTCGACTGAGAAACCAACGTTCGCGTGGGTCGGTCCCACAGCTGTCTTCAAATTTTATTCTCTCAAAGAAATCCACCACCTTTTATCATCTCGTAGAGGGAGGTAAGGCGGCTATCACCACCAAAATTGGACGGACATTAAAAGCCAGTTCACCATTTTCCATCAAGATTTTCCCAAGTCCACAGAGTTGGTAAGAGAAGGGCGCTTAACACCACGCTGACCGCTTCAACACTTTCCTCCTTACAGCTTTTTCCTTTGTGGAAGAGCAGGAATTCTCTCAATGGAAAGTGATTCTCATGAGGCACTCTTCCAATCCTATGAGATCCAGCTGCTATATAATGCACCAAATAGTGCTTAACTAGGTCTAAAAACACAAAAGGTGCCAAAAGTCCTCAACTATTGTCAATTTTTATTATTTATACCAAAAAATTCAAAAACTTTTTACTCATAAGACTTTGTATGGAAAAGGATGAAAAAATGATCCCTGACTTTCAAAGCGCGTGGGGAAGAAATGGTTCGTAGGAGCAATTCAAATAAACTAAACCAAATGATCCTGCTAACACAAATTGTTTATTTAAAAAGCAAACATTTGAATTTCTACCGCAATATTTGTGCCTTGTTGATAAAAGGAATTTGAACTACATGATTCGGCACGTTAATTACACTCTACCCTCCAGAGCGCCGTCTCCAGGTTGGTAATGGATCTCCCGCAGACAAGCTACCGCCATTTTTAGCCATAAAAACATTGCGGTTGTTAGCATTTTAGCTCTAATTGAACCCAAACTTTCTACTTTGTTTGTAAATGGGGAACTTTAAAGCTGTTTAGAATCCCTACATTAAGTGTGACAGAAAAGGGAACAAACTTTGAGCCGTGCAGAGCGTTTAGCCTAAAATGCTGTGTTACAACAAATTAAAAGAGGCAATGCCATCTATGTCATTATAAATTAACTTGCTTGAAAATGACTATGCGATTCCTTAAGATAAGCTAGTTTACTCATACGGACATCACCAGCTCTTATCAGTCCATCGTCCTTATACTGCTAGATTTGGTGCATCAGAGAGATGATCACTTAAAGGTATAGCCAAAAAACTGGGCTTGCATTGAGGTTGGCTGTAAAACGTGCAGCCAAGAATATGAACGTCGACCAGTCGGAGAAGACACTAATTCTTTAGAGACCATATTAAAGCAATGATAGGGAGATGCTAATGACTTCGGGTTCTATTAAACATGCCATTTTTTTGTTTTTTATACTAGAAGTAAAATATAAGAGTGGTATCTCACTAGGAAGAATTTTGGGAGGACGCTGCGGTCACCCGAAGGCTGAGCATGAGGTTGAAGAGGAAGGTGGAAGCTCCATCGAAGGTATCATTGTGCATGAAGGTGGAGCGAACAAAACTCTCCATGACCTCAGATATCGACTCACGACTATTGCGTAGGCATTCCAGATAAGGTCTGTGTGGCATGTCTGCCAAGCGGTTTCGGCATTTCAGCTCTATTAGTGTACCACCAACGTCGGCAAACTTGTAGTCAATGAAATCTGCGCAAATAATAGCATTATCTTTCAAAAGGTCAAAGTAGCACCAATTCTGTTTGTGTCTTACAATCACCATTTAGACTAGACTCTTTCAAGGGGCAATGATATATGTGAGCGTTAAATCAATAATTAACGAAAATTTACTTGCATTTTAGGTTCTTTGAAAGGTTCTGAACTTCCTTTTTGCAAAATCCAATGTAAGATCGATAGCCTGAATTTGCCTCTACTGCTGAGCGTTTCAATAATTCGTTCTCGACAGCTTGTGAACAGCAGTCATGACTGCTGTAGGGTCGGCTGCAAATGCTTGAATCTTGGGTGGTTGGACCTAAAAGTAAAAAACAAAACTTCTTTTTAACATTTAAGCATAACAGTTACAACTTTCGTAGCACATGCGCTTTCGTCTGTGCTGACCCCATTACATGTCAAGAGTGAAAAGCTTCAAAATTATTGGTATCTGTTTCATTGGCCTATCAAAAGTTGTGGTAAAACTCAAAAAAACCAAGGCATTACGACTATGGAAACAAAATACTAGGGGCAGCAAAGCTAGTGTACCTTCCGGAATGTTTCCAATTATTACACCCATTGCGATCAGTTCCTTGTTGACTTCGTCACAACTCAGCCTACCGTGTTTTACAGATGTACAAAGATTCTGCGAGTGCAGGAAATATAGAATTGCTAAGACCTTTATATAAATATTCATATGTGCATCTCAATTCCAAGTGCTGCAGTTACTCAAGAAAAATATATCACAATCATTTTTCGTGAAAAATTTGGTATTTTGGACAGGGCGTCAAGGTCGAAGTCGAAAGTTGGAAAACTAAAGGTAAATTGAAGGATAAACTTTATTAAAAGAGATTAACAACCTTACGACTATCAAAACATCAAAAGTGCACAAATATTTTAGGAACTTGGGCAAAGAAAGGTTTTCGTCAAGTCTTGTGGTTGTTAAATAAGGGAATAGAAATTATTGGTTCGTAATTCATTATAATTAGTAGAGTTGTGTTGCACCGTAGATATTTTTATGCCGTTCCTGTTATTCCAGAAATTTCGCTTGATTTATTCGTCAATACCTTACAGTATATGCTGTTGCAAATTAATTCAAACCTCCACAATTTCTACTTATTCCTTTTACATGGATGGCAAACAATCTAACCGTAAAAAGTAAGGTAAATCCGTAGAGCTTAACAAAGTTTGTTGTAGCGTCCCGAGGCTCCCTTTAAGGTAAAAGAAGGCATAGTACCGGGGCAGAATATATATTCTGGAAACAGAGGGCTTGGGGGCTGTTGGCACGGCCCGGAGGCCGGCCAACCGGATAGTACAAGATGGCCACCCAAGTGACCGAAACCGGCAGTTCGAACAAACAAAGTATTACATTTGTGTCACCTAATCTGTAGTGGACTTAATGCGCGAGCCTCTATCGAATGCTCTCCCCATGTGGACCCTCCGTGACCATTTACTAGGTTCTGTAATATTGGATCCGGAAAGCCCTCAAACCAGAATAAGTATGAAAGTCAATAGAGGAATCATATTTAATGGATGACATGTTTTATACCAAAGGAATTTCAAAGTTATTGACTATTTTTGCGTCATTAGTCTAACATCAACGCTATCAGAGATTCCCATCTTCTTAAGCCGTAAAATTGGCCAATTTTTAAAAAAAGGTTGAGGACTCCCTTTTCCTTTGTCTCAGCGACCACACCCTTGGTACAAGCAAGAGCGCTAGAATTTGACATTTTGACTTGAGTATGTGTTACAAACGCAAGGTAGTAGTGAAATGTGAGCTTGAAGTTGATTCTTCTCTTTTCAAGCATGCATTGTAGCATCGTGTCTTCTCTTAACCCACCGGGTGCCAAATCAGAATGATTTAAAACTCATCCATATCTTATTAAAGAGCTGTGGATCCACTAACCTTGTCTGAAGCCCAGGCAACAATGATAGAGTTTCAAAACCCAAAAACTGATGCGCTTTAATTATTGGGGCAAATATTGGGTCCTTACGGAGCAGCAAACGTGTATAGCCAAACTAGTGCCCAAGCTTATGCACGCTTTGAGTGGCTGCATACACTTTAAACTGAGTTCTTTACAAAATCAGTAGTAATTTACAATTGCATGTCTGTTATGCTACAGATTGATGTGAGACAGCCATGAATGGTTGCGTGCTGGCCGATTTTGGCAACTAATTCAGTGCCGCGTTCTGCAAAGGAGGCGGTTAAATAAAAGTGGCAACAACATGGGATGAGTTGAAGAACTGTGTGGACAACTGATACCTCATCCACTTTCTTAAAATTTTGCCAAAATCTAAGCTGTTGACGGGCAAAAGTGTGAGGAGAACAGAGTTGTAAGAAATAATACCCGAAGAATAATACCAATGGGAAAGCAGTTCAAATTAGGTCTCCCATGGGAAGATTCGCTTCCAGGAATGTATTTCGAATTCAGCACACCTAACCTGGGACATCATCAAGCCCTGAAAAGTAAAAACAAACCAAGACTGTGACATAAATAGAATCAGAAAGGTCCATTACCAGCCTTGAAGTGAAACTTACACTCGATCGTGTTAGCGAATGGTGAATAAATTTCTGGCCCAGTAGCTAGTTTTCACAGCTCTGAACATGGTGTGCCCTTCGTATAATGCTTTGTTTGCTCTGACTACCGGTTTCGGACACTTAGGTGGCCACGTTGTACTAGCCGGATGGCTGGCTATAATATTCTGCCCTAGTAACATGCCTTCTTTGCATTAAATGAAGTCCAGAGACGCTAAATGGAGAAGTAAGAGAGAAAACCTGAGGATGGTAGGAATTAGATATTCATTAAATCGAACATTCAGTGTCCAAGACTTGGACTATCGATCCTGTGATCACAGCTCCTCACCCACGTCTCCGGCTTATCTAAGCGTTAACAAAAATATTCTTAGGGGTTTTCATTGAACACTAGGTTTACATGAAACCCTAAATTATTTTAATAATTTTACAAAAAAGTAGGGTATACAGCAAAAGATGTGTTCCAAGGTTGAAGCTTAAATTACTCCATTAGTTTAAGCATTTTTTGCCTTGATTATCCCCGAATCTACATACAACTGAGAATCAAAATTCACCATCTTTACAACTACCAACCGTAGTGAAGACTCCAAGCAGACAAAGGCTCTTACGTATGAACTCCCGAATGGGCTTTTTCGTTGCAATTTAACATAAAAATATTTACTTTTCATAGTTGTTTCATATTTCCTTTTAATTGGCTGTCGGTTGAGGAAATCGGGCTTTGTTATTGGGCAGATGCCTTCAAACTCGACACTATTTAACCTCGAAGTACAGAGCATCCCAGCCATTTTTCATTCCGCACCGACTTCAAGGGTGAGTCAAAGTCCCCATCTTCTATTTTTGCCTATGTTATTAGGTTATAAAACCAGGTTGGTATATGAGCTGCTTGTTTTTTGGTGAACGGTGTTCGAATACACTCCGAAATTCACTTTGATTTGCTTTTTAAATTAACGAATCTGTGTATGCTCGCATGTGCGCCCTAATTGATTCTCGAAGTCTTTTCACCTCTTGCTTTAAGTCCATTGTCTATTTGCTTGCATAATGAGCAGAACTTGCTGCTATGAAGAAAACTTCTTCATGCTTACTGACAGTTCGCTATTTATCACTATTATATATTATTTGCATATTATGTGTATGCATCAATTGCATGCAGTATTTTTAGCTGGATTATTTCCAGCTTCTATTTGGGGTGAGAATGCCCGGTTCATTCCTTTGGGCTCATTGCTATTTGTCACATCAATTTATCTGTTAGAAAATCAAGGGATTGTCCACTGAATAGTACTTGGCTTCATTTGATCGAGGTGCTACTGGGGCAACGGTGTATATCGGGTGAATCCCTTGCGGTCTCATTGCGGCTATTGAGGGCCTTTGACTAGATCTCTCACTCAATTGTAGGGCGAAGTTTTTACACCAACTTCCTTTGGCTCCTATCCCATCAATAACTGGATCCTCAACCACTCAGTGCTTACTGGAATTTCCCATGCCTAATCCTCATTTGGGGGGTACGATGTCATAATATTCACGGTTTGATGATGATTGCATTTTGTCAGTATTTCAATTAAGCCGTAATGCTGGGACGCTGTCATACATCAGGTGCGGTTCATATGGGCCTTTCCTAATAGCATTTGAAGGAGGTGGAGGGCTCATCACGGTTAATGAAGAAAAATTGCAGAAGAGACGCGCGCTATACGGTCTATGTTGTGTTATCTGCTTTCATGGTAGTGATGCAGATTTAATTTGGCTAACAATGCTTTGTTGGAGAATCAGTTGGAAGCAATGTTCTGCAGACCAGGCTTTTGGTAACTCCTTTTGCCGAAACTGCCCAATGCATTTTCTTCGTCTGTCTTAGGAGGACAAATATAACCTTCCCAATCAATGTGTATTTACTGGTTAAATGATTGATGGATTTAATTTTGCCTATGAGTCTCTTAGCTTTAATTGGTACTTCTTATTTCAGTTTCCCCCCTAGATGCGAATATAACCTGTTCGACTTAAGTCTTTCTGTGGGTCACGCAATTTGACTTGGTTTTTTAGTTCAATGGAATTCATAATGGCTGGTTTTCTTTTGGTAAATTTCTTGCAACATCTTAGTGATGCACGATTGTTAGATATGACTAAGCTATTTCAACCTGAAATAGCGTTGGCACAACGCTTTAAAGCGAACGCACTTCTTATGCCAACCACAATTCGTAAAAATAGCGGCCCTTAAAAAAATTTTTTGAATCGCTTAGAGTCGGGTTTCCGGCTCTATTCGTGAAATTTATTTTGCTTTGGGGTGAGAGAAGAATTAATCACCCTTAAGGCGATCCCATTACTTACATGAAAGCAGGTTGTCTCTTGTTATTTTGTAAATCGTGAGATTCGCATTCAAAGCTACATGTGCTTGACTTTCTTCGCTGTAGAAGGAAGAGGAATGACCTTCAAAGAGGTCTCACGGAAGCCCTCCAACCCGCGAACCTGCCTCGAGTTGGCTCTGGAGGCAGAACGGGTGTGCAAGACAACGCGCGACTATCAGACAGCCATTCGTCTCTTCCGTCAGGCCCTCGCCGTAGGCACCGACGATATTACCGTCCTCTCCGCCATCTACAGTCAACTGGGTAACGCCTACTTCTACGAACATGATTTCCTCCATGCTCTCGAGTTCCATCGTTGGGATCTCTCCCTTTCCCGGTTCGTGTGCTCTTTCCTTTTTTAGTTGAATTAGAGTAACAGGAACTAGGTTGACGAATCATTGAACGACTTTCTTCATGCCCACGAGTTTGCTTAATGTAGTCACTGTTTCGATACTTACCTATTCTCTTCCTTTCGTCCTTCGGCTTCGCCTTGCTATTTAAATAGCTGACATTATGTGGGAGTAGCATCGTCAAGGGGGAACGTATGGTTAACATGACTTGCACTGCTGAATACCGTGGATGGGGTCTCTCTCCTTGTATTTGGCGTTTCTCACCTCATTTACTCCCCTCCCTCGTCTACGGTAATTTCGACGATAGAAGTAGGATCCAGAAAAATGGAATCATTAAAACGCTTTATTCACGCTCCAGGAGACTGTTGCTAGGGTGCTGCCAGCTTCAACCTTCTGCCTGTGTTGCAATTTGATGCATGAGTTAGGATGTTATCACTATGGCAGCCATGTTGTCGATAGAATTGTTAAATGGCTCGACATTTTAAGTGTTGGCGACTAGAATGAGGTGGCTACAATCCATTAAGACAGCAGATAATTGGGAGAATATCCCGAGTTTAAGGTTTTCAGTGCCTTCCAATCTTGCCTGATTGTTTCATCTCCCAGCCCCATCTTCTAAACCTCTCTATTACTTAGCATGTATAGCCCCTTTGTACAGGAATTTTGTGGTGTAACAGAGCGATATTGTTTTCAAATGCTTGGAAATTGAGTATTCATTGTGGGGATTTGTGTTTTGAAGAACTCGTAGACCTCTGTAACCATATTGCAACTGCTAATTATCTTCATCACTTAATCTTCAAAAGTTGATTTTGAAGTCGACTTGATGATACTGGCCGTGAATATCAAAAGATAAAGCATTAATAATGCCTTTGACATAGTCTTGGAAACTACAAGTTGTCTGATTCAGCGCATGTTCTCCGAATGTGTTCGATAGCCTCACGGATAGGTATACTCCAGAGGCGCAAGTAAGGTGGTGGTGTCAGGTTCAAAAGTGCACTAACTTCAAACGTGTTCTTGCTGTTAAATAGTTGTATCTCAAAGGCTTATTTAAACATTAAAATCGGATCAGCCCTATGAGAAATGTGGGCCAAGGACGAGGCCGAGCGCGGCTGCTGTGGGATGGGATGAAATATCCGGCATTAGCAGCGGTAAGGTTTTTAAGTAACGCCCCTACCTCTTCCAATATTTAGCGATTTAGTAAACTAAACATGCTAAGTAGACAGGAGCAGGGTTGATGGGAACTTCAGTCAAAAGAAACACAAGTCTCTAAAAAATCCGTAGATTTCTATCCATCAAAGGTGAACCAATGCAAATCTTCACAAGTAAGCACGAATATCACACTACAGAGCGAACACATAGGGGTGCTTTTGCAAGACCAGAGGAGGTATGCCAAAGGCAGTCCAGTGTTGACTTACTGTCTGCCAAATTGCCTTAGGGATGCTTGACCCCCACCGTTAATAGCCTTTTAGGGAAAGCGCATTGCATTGACTGTTGCCATCACTTTCAGCATCGTTGTCACTTTTAACACAAGCGTTGTGCTCTGATTATCACCTCGCGAACTTGCGTCTACCTGGTGTGATCATGAATCCATGACACCTCGCATCTCCACCTTATTTACCACAACGGACATACTGGACGAGGTTTGGATTAACGAATGTTCACGCAGATGGAAGGCTGTGTTAATGGCATGTTAGGGGGCGAAGGACATTTCTACCAGCCAGACAATTATTGGCGTGACTTTAATCCTCAACAATTATTCCCACACTCAAGAACACGCACGCACACACACACACCACCACGTGGGAGGTCTGAGCTAATGGGACCAAAGAGCTGGACGCAGATGCGACTGCAGTTGACACAGTGGATCCGACTCACAGTGAGCATGAAACAACAGATGGACCACCATCAAAGTGATCAAGGCGACGAAAAATCCGCGGATGTGTTGCCCCATGCATTCAACAGTTTAACAAGGACCATGGGTCAGACCGCCACAACAAACAATGGAGTTCGACCTTGCAAGTGCACACTCAGTACGATGGATGAGGTCAAAGGGGCAAAACATCACCCTCC
>MIEF01005661.1:0-11465 GCA_001870725.1 Taenia solium | reverse complement strand
TCCCATGCATGAAAAATAGCCTATCAGACATCCTGTTTTGACCTACAAAACAAGTTCTGAATTCATAAAATAAAGACTATTAGGTGTTGATTATTATGGGCCAGTCCACAACTAGATACTACGCCTGCTAGCACCAAGGTGCACAAAGATGAATTTTGGGGCAGATTCGAGTGGTGAAATCGTGAGCTATCTTTAATGCAGCTTTGGATTTGGCCATTGTGAAGAGTGCATCTAAATCTGCATGCATACATAAGAGCGTCTTCTTTTACTCAAGGGCTCGTTATAGCGACTCCCTCGCCTCTTATAGCCAAGCTTTCTCTTACTTCGTGCTCATAGGATGCGTTCTCAAATGCTAAAGATTGTCAGATTGTGACCCGCATACGACATGCTGCGACTGAGTACAGCCGTTAAGCCAACGCACGTATTACCACTGCCTTTCTGCGTTTAAAAGCTTACCACTGCAGCTGTAATTTTAGATCCATACACACATACATACATACAATGCCGCCTCAGAAAAACTACCGCATGCACATCCACTTTGCCAGCGACGAGACTACCATACCTGCACAGGCCTGAGGCAGACTGGGCACTCCATCGCAGAGTGAAATTAAAAACTCTCAGTACCGACGCAGCATTAACAACACTAAGGTTGTTATTTGACAGCAGCGCTGGCATTGACAGCACTATCACCGCCACTGTTGCTAACTCGACACCCTGCAGCAGCAGTAGCCACCGGGTACCTATCGACAACATTTTCATGCGGCTGCCTTCTCAATTACCGCATTGCCAAGCATTTTGAATAGCTCGAACAGCTCATGCTCCTCTGCATCATCCAGCACTGTTGAGGCAGAACTGTTCCCCGCTACCCCTCTCCTAGAAATTCACATCTTCTAATCTCCTTTTTACTCCATTCTTAAGGAAATGACTACTCCAAATCGTGTACATTCAAAACCGGGAGTCTGCAAGTAAAAAACGTGAGGACAATTGACCACCCGGCCTTGTCAGATTACAGTTAGCAAATGACCACATACATGCAAGCCTTGCGAACTGCAGATTGGGTCGTTCGTCCGAGCCCATGGTGGTAAAGTGAGTAGTTGCATTTGCAGTGCATGGATGGCGGCGAATTATGATGACCCTCATAGCGGATTTGGAACAAAGGCAATTCTGCAATTTAAGGCCAAAGTCAATGCGGCTGATTTGACACTAAGTTCTTCGTGTCTTGTCATTTGGCTAGCTCATAATTTGGCATTTTCAGTAGTAGTGGTAGCAATAGCAGGATGGGAGCTAGTTTAGATCCAGAGGCGGAAACTTCTGCAGCGGTGGCATAGAGTGAGGAAGGGGAGGAGGTGGCATCTATCTGACCCTGGTAGTGAGCTTGTAGGGGAGAAGGGGACACCTGTTGTCACTTCGCAACAAATGGGTTAGTAGTAATGGCAAATAAAACTGATTCTGCCTCTTCACAGTAACAGTACTCTGTGCCTACATTTCACCCAGTTGGAACGTCGCCGTTGTTGTTGTCGTAGTAGTAGTAATAAAGCTACTCAGCTACTATTATTCCAATAAACTACATTGCTACTAAGTTATTACTTCTCCGCCAACTGTTCGGTTGCATTTTGCGACGCTTGACGTTCACCTGTGAAATCATGTAGCCTGCTTCTCCCGTAACTCCCACTCCTTTTCCTCTTCCTCCCTCTCCCACCACCCAGGTGTCATATATGAAATGACACTCCCGGTGTGCTTGTGTGTGTCTTCTGGTGGCACAGAAGAGAGCGAATAGATAGGATTCGTTTATTTTCCTCTGTCGCAAAACCAATTGGTAAAGGGGTGAATTGACGACAAGGTGGTAGCAAGAAGCGAGTTCAGGTGGGAGTGTTCACAAACTGCGCATCCCCACCACCAAATGCTGTCGGAATAGATGTTGGAAAGGGACCGGTGCCTGCTAGGAAAGAGGTGAAGAGGATGATGAAGGAGAAAATGCTGATGGAGCAGACGCCTAGACATTAACTTATATTCCTTCATTCATGTGTCTGCATCTGTTTGCACAACCCACTTTAACCACTTTTGTCGAGGCTGTTCTATAATAATTCAAGCCTGCTCACCTTAGAAGCTACTATTTGTCTCAATCTTGACAACAGTGCTTCTGTCGGTGCTTCTCCTCTATCACACATTTTGTTTTTTAGGCAATCCACCCACCCAACCATGTGCCTACCAGCTTGGGCCAATAACGACAACGAAATGGTGTGTGCAAGGCACCACCACCGCTGGATAAATTGATAAAGGTGTAAGTGAGTGTGTGAGTGCCCCAGATCTGGGTCTCGCCACCGACCCATCCGCTCCAAGCGTTTAGACAGTCGATGGGCCGATAAATCAATGGATGGACAGATGGATCAATAAGTTGATAAGGCGACCAGCTGCCGTTATGCATTGGTTACCTCTGTCTGCAGATCTGCACGCACGGATGTGAGTAGTGTACGAAATGACGAGACAGACACAGAAACCACGGCAACGCCAAATCTCCTCGCCTTTATGCCAAGGAGGAGGAGGAGGAAAAAGAAGAAGAGGAAGAAGGAATTCGCTAACTTAACACACAATTTGCAATGGCTAATCCCTTCCTCCTCCTACCCCTCCTCCTCCCTTCATTTAGCTCCTTCCTCGCACGTTCACTCTGCCCCATCATATGTTCGGCCACACTGCCTCACGAAATATTAATATTAGTAGAGTTGCAACATTGGGTATCATCATCAACGGCAGCGGGACATATTTTCTGTGATTTTATTTTCGAAATGAATAGAGTAACAGTCCGCAAAGCAGCAGCAACAGCAAGCACAAGCAATATGAATGCTTGTTTCCGTCCGCAAACTCTTTTCTTTCTCACCTGGAGTCTCAAACAGACCATGGAAACCCGCGACTGACAAAAAATTATGCTAAATATACACAAAGACCATCGAGTTACCCTCCTCCTCACCACCATGTGGCCTGACTGCGGGTGCTGGTGAGACAACCGGACTGTGCTTACCCATGCCACCAGAGAGCGAGGAAGCTGGGTTGCCACTTCTTGTCTCCACATCTTGTAAAGCGGTGGATAACAAAACACAGGGCTGAAGGATGGCAGGAGTTGGGGAATGGGCAATTAAATCGGACTGCTCACCTAGACCTACCATATTGACCATGATCGCCTCCATCCTTAGAATCTAAAGTCTGCTTCCTGCATTAACACTTGCTCACCCACCCATTCAACGATGAGAGAGAGCACTCAGGATGGAGATGGGGAGAGGAAGGGGAACGGTCAACGAATCTCTAGTCCCGTGTGTGTGGAGCAGGTAGAAAAAGGTGAGAGGAAGGAAAAGAAGAGGAGGAAAAGAGGAGGCACGAGGTGTTCCATCTTTTCATCACATCATTGGCTGAGTGAATGCAGCTGCTAGGGAGCTGTTAGCAGCAGACAGAAACGATTGACATTAAAAACAGCTACCACGGGGGCGGTCAAATCTAGCAAAACATCGAGAGAGAAAAGGGAAGAAAGAAATAAAGGTTAATGAAAGTTGTCCATCTAATATGCTTTTTTAATGGGTATGCGAAATGATAATAATGAAAATGATAATCGAAAAAGTAACAGAAATGGCACACAAATGTGGAATTTTCTTGGGTAATTTTCGAAGCAGCTCATATTGCACGATCCCCAAGCGGGTACTTCCCTGGTAAAGAACCGTGACAAGGCAGGCAGATGGGGTAGGCAGCCAAGTGTGAGCCCTGTGTTGCATAGCCAACCAAGGCAAACGACTTGGCACAACGCCCAAGTCAAGGAGGAGGAGGAAATCGACTGACCTATGGCTACCAATCTTCTTCTCCTTCTCCTCAAGTCACCAACTCATCCATTTTAACAATAGCCAATGCCGTAGCAGATGGTCGAATGAATCACGCTACAATCAAAGCATGCTCATCTCCATTTTTGCGGGAGGGAGTGGGGAATGCTGGGCATAATAAACCAGGTGTTCTGGTGATCCGAAGTCATGATGGGGCGAGATTCGCATTCATCGCTGCCAGGTAGGGCCATCGTGCTTGCCGAACAAGTGCTCCACCAAATGGATCCCTATCCATCGCCACCACAGTGTCCAACCACTCAGTACAATGCTAAAACAATCTTACTTAATCACGAGAAGTTCTTTTCCACGGCTTTTAGACTAAGGCGCCAAGATTATCGACAAGGTCAGCACATAGCATAAGCGGAAAGTAGATAATTAACAAAGACATATTTCGGCTGTGCTAAAGATGGCAAAGCTGTGTTGGATTGATGCGCTCACACGGCGCATATGCGGTGACGCAAAGTGCTGAGTCAATGTAGGCGGGACAGACTGAAGTGGAACAGCAAATAGGAAATTGAGTTTAAGTTAGAGCGGGACAATCAGCAATAAGATATGCGATGTGGTGATCGGTAAATTGCATTGAAGTCTAATCCGTGCTCAGTCTGCTCTACAACATAAACTGGCTACTCATGAAGCGCTGAGGTACAAATGAAGGCGGACGATGACCAGTGGTAGTCAACACTAAATATAAAACGAACTCACCAGAAAGGTTTGGAATAGGTCGAAGCGAGCGGCGGAGGTGAGAAGATGGCAAGCCTTGCCAGAATGTAGTTAAAAAAGCAATTGCATGAGAATACACTTGCCTGCCTGCTGTTTGCTAGGTGGTTCAGAGAAGCAAAGCTTAGCGCAAACCAAAATGCTTTGTGAGAGCCTAATGGATAATGAGCAAAAAATATAATATAATATCCAGACTGCAGATTTCGCTCTCACTGAATGCAATTTCGTATGAGTGATCTTGAACAGGCTGCAGATTTTGCTACACTGAATGCGGTTTCTTATGATTGATATTCAACAGACTGCAGATTACACACTCACTGAATGCGATTTCGTAAGAGTGATATTAAACGGACTGCAGATTTCGATCTCACTTTATGCGATTTCTTATTAGTGATCTTCACCAGACTGCTGATTTCGCTCTCACTGAATGCGAATTCTTTTTATTTTTTCTACATCACACTGCAGATTTTCTGCCCACTTAATTCGTTTTCGTATTATTGACCTTCTCCTCACTTCAGATCTTTCCCCAATGAATGCGATTTTTTATTATATTTCTTCACCATTTTCTTAGTTTTGTTAATGGACGTGACTAATTTATTATGTGTATTCCATACGTTGGCACTTAAACTTTTCTGCATTCCTGTGATTTCTAGTTTTCTCTCATTTTCCTCTGCACCCTTTCACGGCGTCCACACGCTATGCCTTTGCAGCTTGAATCTACATTTGAACCCTTTACGAATAATAGAATAAAGATTATATCGAATGTAATTACTTCGAGAGCAAGGCACATTGATGCGGGCAAATTCTTGGCAGCTGAAAATGGACACGTTGGGGCCGCATAAACTAAGCGGTAGGTAGATTATTCCTTAAGCAGGGAAGTTGGCGAATGAGTCATTCCTGAATGTGGCATGGAGTGAACTAATACGAATGCATTGTATAGCTTCGTTTCAGTGGTTGGTTGTTTCTGTAGATGGACTTTAAAGGGGCTGCAAATCGACCGATCGGCAGTTCAGTCTGCGGAACGTGTTCTAAGTTCTGTGACCCGTATTCTGTGGTTTTAAGTGGATGTCGAGTGGCTGCCTTCTTTACAGTCAATGCGGGTGTACCTACGCGGATTGAGCCTCAAATTGCGCAAATCCGATCTTCATCACACTTTACTATTGAACTTATGGTGTAAAAATTGACCATTATGTGCACCAGCTTGCGTCCTGCTGAGAAATCGGGGATGTTGACAAGACATTTGATGTGCGACGGCTGGTTGATGAGCGAAAGGTAAGACAGGAGTTTCATGCAAGCAAATTCATGTCATTGTATTTCGACTAAACCTGGGATTTTACTGGCTGATGGCACATTCCATGGCTGTCAGATTGTGGCACCTAGAAGTGCATGCATTTTTTGCTGGGTCAACTTCATTCATGCGAATTTCAAAGTAATTATGGCTCTCTTTCGGTGAGATGATTACTTGTGCAATCATTGATGCACATTTAATAAAGCACGTGATTACAAAGTCAAAGTCTTTTATGTTTGTTTCGGCTTGAATATTTATTAGAGATTTCTGCAAAGTGTATGCTTGTGTCAATGAACAAATGCTTAAATAAATGTCTATGGTCTGTGCACGTGTGTGGACAGGCTTGTCTTCATTTGTACATTAAAGAAGAGCCTTTCACCCGAGCGCATTTACATGCGTCAGCGCTTGTATACTGGCGCAACAGTGAGGCACGAGGCCTTCCTGTATGCTGATACAGCAGCATACAGCAGCATTAGGTTTGAGGGCCTGCACGCTCGTGACTACTGGCTCAAGCATAGGGATATAGGAAGGCTAAATTGCGTCTGCAGGTTTCTGTCAGAGGTATCCACAGTGATGCTTGGTCTTGCTGTTCTGGCGGTTATAATTTAGCCTACAGCCCAACCCTGTTGAACATGGGCCTAATAGTTCAACACGGAAAAGCGTAAAGGAGTTTTATCACTGTCGCTCACAATGCACATTACCGAGTAAAATTCAAAAATACAGATGTTACTATTCAGAAATCTGCCGTGAACCACCCTTACACCCATCTGCATGTCGATGGATGAGGTGGATATAGTGACTCACCGAGAACGGTGGGAAGCCGCAAATGCGTCAGTGTTGAATCGGAGATTCGAGCTCTTTTACGAAGAACTTAAAAGACCAGTGGCCAAAGGGATGGAAATGAAGGAAAAGATGAAGATGGAGGCAAATGCGAGTCATTACATTCCCTGTCGTTCCACCTATCTGAAAACGCGAAATGCACGGGCTATTTGCTGGGACCTTTTTGAACAAGGAGTGTGCGGCTGAGTCATCTCCAATCAACCTTGCTCTGAAGTTGATCATATGCACATTGGCAATTTTGCACTGGACACGAAGGATTAGGAAAACAAGCAGGGAGAGAATGGGATAGGGAGGAGAGTTTCATGTCACTTGAGAAGGCAGCTAATAAGGACTTGACTGGCTTTCACCTGCTTCGTGGCGCAAGTTGTGATAGCACTAACCACAACTGTTTATAACTTAAGAGCTTCAATATTTTCGATAAACACTCCCAAGGTAGGCGCATTTGTACGAAATTAAGAATTATGTTTTTAAACTAGAACCACGGTGTCTCCAGTAGCACATCCACTTTCAACCACTTTTAATGTGTGCGTCCTTGTAACGTTTAAATGCAGCCTTCTTAACAAGCGAGCATGACGCATGAATGAGAGCATCTGTAGCTGCTGTAGGCAAGACCTTCGCCCGCCTACTCAGTAGCCTCCCCAGGCAGTTTTCACCTTTTAACCCAATTTCAGTCTCCTCCTTTTTCCTTTTGTGTGGAACTACATATCACCTGATGACTGATTCTTCCCCTTCGGGGTCTTGAAGTCGTCCGCATCTTCAAAGCCAAGGCTCGAGACTGCATGTGATAAAGAGATGGGACAATAAGGGAGGAAATGAATCCTTAGTAATTCAATTTCTACTTTCCGTACTTAGTTTATCTTGCTGCTCGTGAGACGGTGGTCTTGCCGAAGACAAGGTGGAGTGCATTGATGCTGCTTCTCCAACTTTTAGACGATATTCGACCAAAGGACGCATAACTTGACAGCCGATTCTAACCATCTTGTTGAGGATATTAAATGCATGTTTGTTAACTCATTTCTAAGTTCACAAATGTGCTTCGACTCTTCTTTGCATCAAAGTGCGATGGTGGGAATTGAGTTTTAGTGCCAAAATGTGATGCTCTTACCGACTACTCGTGATCTGGTACTGCAATGGCAAAAGTGCGAGACAGTCTCCAAGGCAATGGTCAAAGTATTACCAGGTCATTTCAAATTAGCCAATAAGTGACGTGACACTCTCTCTCAATGATAAATGGTTTTCCATGCTTTCCGCCCTACACTGCGCGGATCGAATGAACTAAAGATTATGGTTGCCTCCTCAGGGGAGAAGAGGACTTAGCTGAGGCGGAGAAAGAGGTAGAGAATAAAGACTAAGTGGACCAAAAGGGCTTGAAGCAACTGGTGTTTTCTTTAAGAAATTGAATTTTTGGTAGGATGCATGGCTGCAAAGTTAAATCTTCAAGCATTAATTACCACGGCTGCGGTTGTTTAAATGCATTTCACCTGCACACGCATTAAACTTCTTCCTCATGATTGGACGATTTGTCTGCCCCATGAAGTGCAAAAGATTAAGGACTTCAAGAAAGGGAGGGCAAAAGAATTCTCACTTTGCCACTGCTCTGAATGTTTCCAGTTGTCCTGTGTGGTCGCGAATACCTGCGAAGCAAAAGACAGTTTCGTCTGACCCTAAGAAGTGTCATTTTTCGGTAGAAAGTGAAACAGTACCTGGCCAATGGTGTGAGAGCAGCCATGAAGCATGAATGGTCGAGCAGATGGCCTAATCTTATCAAGCATCCTTCAGCCTAGCTCACTATTGTGTTTCTTAAAGGCGTGAATGATAATGACCAATTGATGGTGTGGTACGTCTATTGATGCTAATGTCAGTTTCATAGTGGCAAAAGGCGTTGTGACGATTGGTCCAAAGCCATCATTGAGATATGGAAGCAGAAGAGATGGTTGCCCACCCTTGAGTGCAAATTCATAATGAAGCGTGTTAGTTTCTGCCTGCGTAAATTTGTGTCCCAAACTAATTAGATGACAGAAATGATTCGACTTCTCCGGTAGAGAAGAACAACATTGAGTGCTTATTTTAAGGGGAGAAGGGGTAAATAAATGGGACAAAACAGAAGAAAAATAAACTGGAAAGCAGGAAAGGGGAAAGCAGATGCAAAGGAGGGAAGGGATAGGGAATAAACACAAAAAGAGAACAAGACAGTACCGATCCATGATGTTTGCACACAGTGTCAAATTTTATTCTGGCTGTTTCGGTACTGCATTCTGCTCCACTTCTTTCTTACATCCGTCGTCACATTTGTTCATTCATACACTTTTCGCAAGTTGGACGCTATGGTATAAGTAAGTTGCCTATCAACCAGTTGAATGCCTGTATGAAAATTGATTTGTCAATCGGCTATGAGCAGAGTGCAAAAGCAAAATACCACTTAGTGCACAAGGCAAATGAACGGTAGATATGCAAAAATAGCTCTAGTCAAACATGGGAGGGCAGCCGGTGCAAACTTTGCGCCGATGTGGCTGGAGGCACCATGACATCCTCTTAGTGACTTACGAAGGAACATCTTGCGACGCTTGTTGGCCGAATTGCACCTCTTGACAATTGCTCAGCCATGGGTGCCAACGATGGTGCTGGCGTTGTGCCTCAACGCGCTACAATTTGTGCAGTTTAAAATTGGCTCATTGATCCGCCCTCATTTCATAATGAAACATCTAATCCTTTGATTGCGTCAACATCAGTCTATTCTTTCTATTGTAGCACTCTAGACCATGATCACGACAATGTGCGTGTTGGTGACTGTGACGGTGGTGTCGAAAATAGTTTCTCCTGCAATGAACTCATACCTGAATGCACCGTTCGCACACCACTCACTGCGTATTTGTCTGGCCGCCACCCTTATTTCTCACTCCAACAACCTCCGATGCACCGCAAATCTGACTGTTGAACCTGCAGTCCCTAATAATGTACTGGTGCCTCGGAAGACAAAATCGAGCTCAACACTGTTTCCTTTAGCAGTCCAATGCGACCCTGTTGGATCTTGCACGCCAATGCGGTCGGTAGTGTTTCTGTTGGTAAAACTACCTAACAGAATGCAAACAGAGAAGAATAGCGATTAAAGAGGAAAGAAATTATGCTGGCAAGTACAGCCGTTGGGATCTATTGTGGTACAGACATCAATAAGACAGCAGGAAAAAATGTCATCAGCGAGTCCTGTAGCCGACAGGTGCGCTTCAAAGACCGATTCTCAAATGCGAGGTTCAGAGGTGCTTTTTTGCTCCTTAGAGCAGAGGAGCGTTTATGCACTCATGCACACTATAAAACATCTGCTATTGAGCCGTGTGAATGCTTTGCTGAGGATGCCTTCCTCTTCAATACTGTGGACGTTCTGATATTCGTGGTGCGTTTCACAGGAAATCCTAACAACCGTGATCATACCTAATTAATGCATCCAAATTGGCTGATGATTTGGCCAGTGGCGATTAAAGTGAGCTGAGAATCACATTGAGCCGTAGACCGATGTAAAGGTCAGACAGGTGGTTCCTGATGTACTCAACTGTGACGACGAAATGTCTCACAGGTGCCAGTAGCGATGTGTGTGTAAAAGTTCATTCGAACCGTATAGGTGAGGTTAAAGCCAATTACGCTGCATTTGTGCATACTGACAGGAGTGAATACCGCAGCCAAGCCCCACTAGTTGCTACTCTGAGATGATTCACGTGGCTAAGTCGACTCTTCACGTGGTGAAATGAAGTAGAAGCTAGGGTGTCATTTTCGCATTCAAATAAAATGCAAATATTGTAAAATAGGCGATGTCGATCAAAAATTGCAGCATTTGAGGTCTATTATCTAATACGTTGTGTCTGCACCTTTCAGAAAGTAGACTGCTGCGCTGACAAAGAAAAAGGCTAGGTTATGCCTCCTTCCGTGATTTAACGCAAGGGATCTGCGAAGTATGGATAATTCAGCTCGATCCACTCTGATCTGTAGCATTATTAGTGGGGTTTCGCAAACTTCCTCAAGTTATCCGAAGTCCATTTAACCAATTAGGTGACACATTGAAATCTACTTTTCTAGCTAAGTCCGCACAATTTGTCGGGCAATACTTTGTGTAGAAGCTTTGAGAAGATACTCTTTAAAATTTCACTGGTGTTTTGCACATTCTACTCTCTCAAATCAAGCAGGCTTTGTTTAGCTGTGCTAGAAATCTTTGGCGATTCCATGGTTGGTATCATCATCAAGTGCATAAGAGCTTTGTATTTTATTGCCAATGAAAATATTGGCAACACCAGAAACTTTGTCACGGGCTTCATTTTTATGCATCGACTTGTAAAAGATCGTCTGTGCACATAAAAGAAAGGCGCGTTGCTGCTATTACTGCTCAAACCTAGCGCGTAGGTGCTCCTATAAATTAATAGCGGGACTTACCGGCAGATCGTCCACAAATACTTGCATGTGGGACAGCACAACATCGACTGCCGATTGGTTGGGGTATTTGGAAAGATTCGTTAAAACGCAAGGCTTTTTATTTCGTTCTGTTGTTGTTGCTGCTACTGTC
This sequence comes from Taenia solium, assembly GCA_001870725.1. Lineage (NCBI taxonomy): Eukaryota > Metazoa > Platyhelminthes > Cestoda > Cyclophyllidea > Taeniidae > Taenia > Taenia solium. The sequence goes on along the minus strand of MIEF01005661.1, from coordinate 214 downwards.
ATATTGCCGTGGCAGTCAAAAGCAGGACACGATGGCGACTGGGGATAAAGGCAGGCGCTAAAGGCATTCTGAAACAAGTTGCAGAGGGTGAACCCACCTGTGGATGAAGGCGTTTTTAGTATTTTAAGAAGCTAAGAACCTGGATCCACACAGTTCGCGACCGTGATAAACTAGTAGTGGGACAATATGGGAAACCACACTAAATCGACCTCAG